>JAPKLY010000634.1:0-10166 GCA_026898435.1 Prunella vulgaris | reverse complement strand
GTATTCAATCAGGATTTTAAAAGACTTAAAAACAATCCACTGGTATTAAAAAATATAAGGATTTTAAAGGATTGTTTGTTTTGATGGACTTTTTAATGTATTTTATAAATACCAACAATCACATCAAAACTCATGGGATTTCAGAGGACTTTTTGAATTAGTGACTTTATTTATCCCCAAATTGATTTATATATAATTATTTATTTTTAAGACCTAAAATAGTTTTAACCTTATAATTTCATCTGTGCATTTATATTTAATTCGACGGTTACTTTTATTAGTCATAATACTAACATCAACGATAAAGTAATTACAGTGACGAAGGCTAATATAATATTATATATACATATATACTAGAATAAATAAAAATAATTAATAGTTAATCATTAAATATATATGTATATTTTATATAGTATTAAAAACGATATTATTCATACTAACTTATATACAAGAAAATATTTATTTTTTATATAGTATTATTATAATACTAATATTATATATTACATATGTCATTAGGTAATATTTTTATATTGATTTTTTTTTTTTTACGGAATTTGAGTTTTGTTCGCAAAGAATGTATGCAGCTCTACATAACTTTCTTCGCAGAGAATGTCGTTCTGATGAATTTCCAATTGAATTGGTGGACGAACCTTCATTGATCTTCAACATTACCAGTTAATGAAGACCGTGATTTTGAGCCTATCATTCAAACTCAAGAGCAAGAACGACAAGACGCTAATGCTTGGAGGACTAGTATAGCTATGGATATTGGAGGAATGCTATTTAGGAGGACATGATATTATGATTTTTTTTGTCTTTAACTTTTTTTTTTAATTTGAAGGTATTAAAAAAATTTGAATTATTATCGTATATGTCACAAATCCATGAAATTCTGCAAAGTCTTATAGAATCTATTAAAACTCTGATTTTAAAAGTCTTACAAAATCCTGCAAAATTTTAAAAGTCACCAAAATCCTATAAAATCTTTAAAATCTGCAGGATTTTTTTCAGCTAATTTTTTTTTAAAAAATCATAATCCAATACACCTCCTTTAAATCCAAAAACAAACACAACATAAGGATTTTAAAAACTTAAATTTGAATTTTAAAATCTAAAACTCATTCTAGTTTGAATTTTAAAAATATTTTTTTAAAATCCTAACTTTATCTCCCTATAAATTAACCTATAAAATATAACAATTAAATATTATTTTATCTTACATTATAAAGTTAACACCTACTCTACTCAAATATGTAAAAAGAATATAAAATTTAAAATTTGCTAAATATTAAAATTTATTAATTTTTAAAAGTAATTTTTAAAAAAAAAAAAAAAAAAAAAACATACTTTTTACATTTGAATTATGGCATACTGCAGTTCTGGTAAAGAAATTTTACTATGTTGACTCGGGTTGCGGTAAATTTAATGTTGCTTTCTTTCTGAATTCTTGTTATAAAATTCGACGGGCCTCACTTTGAAAGAAAAATTAATGTTCGTCTTTGGAGGGGTCGTTTGGCTGGAGGCTGTGAGCATGAGTATTCAAAAAATTGAAAAATCAAATTGAAGTGTTAAAATTTGGTCCACTCAATTCAATTTTCAAATTTTTTGTTCAGTTTTCGATTCTTAAATGTTAAAAATTCGGTCATTTTGATACAGTTTGATTCTGGATCATCAGAATCAAATAAATCGAAAAATTGAATTTTAATTTAAAAAATAATGTATTAATTATATTTGACAAAATCTTATATAAAAAATTTTATCGTAAAAATTTCCAAAAATAACTATAATAAAATTAAAATCTCACGCGCCTCTAATACACTCACGCAGATTAGCTTTTTCTTTTTTTATTCTTTCTTTTTTGCGCCCAGTGAGATTAGTTTGCATGTTAATTACCTTTCCCACTATCCACACCCCACCTCCCGACAACATACAAAGCCTCAACCCAACCCAAGTTCAATTAATAATTTTAGTTTATAATTATTTTTTTAATTATTATAAATTTAAAAATAAATTAAATAAATTATATAATAAATTTAAAAATTTATTCTCAATTTATGTTAGTATAATAACACACATTTATTTATATAATAACATACATTTGTTCATATAGTAACATAAATTGGAGAGCAAATATATGTTACTATTAAAGCAAATGTGTGTTACTATCTTTAAAAATATTGTTATTTTACATATATTCATTTATTTTTATAGAATAAATCATTTTTTACATAATGCAAGAGCAAAATGTGTGTTACTTTAAGAATAAATATTGATTATTCACAAATATTTATTTATTTTTATAGAAATAATTATTTTTTAATATAATAACATATGTATTACATGAAACAATATACCTAGATTTTAAGGGATGATGAATAAATTAAGAAACACATATTTATTATAATAAAATTATATTTTGCTCATATAGTAACACAAATTGGGAGACAAATGTGTGTTACTATTAGAGCAAATATGTGTCACTATCTTATAAAATATTGTTATTTTACATATATTCATTTATTTTTATAGAATAAATCAGTTTCACATAATGCAAGAGCAAAAATGTGTTACTATAAGAACAAATATTAATTATTCACAAATATTTATTTATTTTTATAGAAATAATTATTTTTTTAATATAATAACATATGTATTACATGAAATAATATACATAGATTTAAAGGGATGATAAATAAATTAAGAAACACATATTTATTCTCATAAAAATATATTTTGCTCAAATAGTAACAAATATTTGCACATATAGTAACACAAATTGGAAGATAAATGTGTGTTACTATTAGAGCAAATATGTGTTACTATCTTATAAAATATTGTTATTTTACATATATTAATTTATTTTTATAGAATAAATAATTTCTCACATAATGCAAGAGCAAAAATTGTGCTACTATTCGAACAAATATTAATTATTCACAAATATTTATTTATTTTTATAGAAGTAATTATTTTTTTCATATAATAACATATGTATTACATGAAACAATGTACCTAGATTTAAATTGATGATGAATAAATTAAAAAACACATAAAATATATTTTATCCTTATAGTATCACACATTTGTCCATATGGTAATATAAATTGGAAGACAAATATATATTATTATAAGAGAAAATATGTGTTATTATAAGATTAAATGTGTGTTATTATATGCGTAAATATTTATTTATAATATAATATTAAATATATTTTAATTTATAAAATAATTAAAAAAAATTAAAAAGAAGTAAATGAAACTGGAATGAGTGGGAATGGCCGAATGGGGCGTGTTTGTGGTTTGTGGTTTGGGGGGGGGGGGGGGGTGTTGTTTGGATTTGGGGTAATTAGAATGCGTGCTGCCGGTGGAATTCATATGTGCGCGTGGCGTGATTTTTTTTATTTATATATTTAGTAATTTATACGGTAGAAATTTCTACGCAGGTGTTGCTCATTATATTTTATGTATAAAATATATATTATAAAACAAAAAATTATTATTGTGAACTTTATTGAACTTAATTGTATTGTATTTATTTGATATTGATCAAATTTGTATTTTATCTCTTTAATTTCGGTATTGAACTAAATTTAATTATATATGATGCACAATATTTATTTTGATGAAGGATTTTTTTATTTTTAAATTATTTTAGATCAAATGAACCTAATTAATCGAATCAAAATGATTCGGTTTGGTCCAATTTAGTCCAAATCACAATTTAATTCGGTTCAATACATAATATAAAATTTTCTATTAGAACCGAATCGAATAGATCGAATAACCATCCTAAGGTGGAAAATAAGAATGAATGACGTTCTCATTAATAATATTAATTAATATTATTTATTATACATTAATAATATCATAAAAATAAGATAAATAAAAATAATAATCACTAGCTCCGTATTGATGCGCACCTTAGTTCAGTTCTACTGATCTATTGATAAAGCTGAGTTCTTTTGGCTGATTATAGTAAATGTCAAGAGTAACCGTGCTTGAAGAAACTTGTTCAAGAATAATTAACTTTTGCAACAAGCAGGTCTTGAAAGATGGCATTTGTGTTCACAGCCCAATTATCAAATTGGGCATTCAAGATAATCTGCTGCTCACCAACAGCCTGCTGTCGCTGTACGCAAAGCGCTACGGAGTTGGTCATGCACGCCACTTGTTCGACGAAATGCTGCACAGAGATGTTGTATCATGGACCGGGATTTTGTCTTCTTATTTGAAAGATGGTAACCATGAGGAAGCCCTCAGGCTCTTCCACTTGATGAAGGTTTCTGGTGAAAAACCAAATGAGTTCACATTCTCGAATGTGCTGAGATCATGCTCTGCATCTGGGAATCTTGTTCTTGGCACAAAAGTTCACGCATGTGTACTAAAGCACGGTTTTGACTCGAGCCCAATCTTGTGTAGTAATTTGATCGCATTGTATTCAAAATGGGATCTGTTAGAAGATGCAGTTAAAGTGTTCGATGGCATGGAAAATGGGGATACACTTTCTTGGACTGCAATGATTTCTTCGTTTGTACATGCTGGGAACTGGGCTCAGGCTGTACGTTTCTTCGCTCGAATGATAGAGAAAGGAGTATCTCCTAATGAGTACACATTTGTACAACTTTTAATTGCTTGTAGATCTCTGGGAATCAATCAGGCTAAGTTAATTCACTCCCAACTGATAGTTTGGGGTGTCGGGTTGAATCTGGTTCTGAAAACAGCTCTTGTTGATGCGTACGCAAAGTGCCAAAAGATGGAGGATGCTTTGAAGGTTCTACACCAAACATCAGAACAGGATGTACAGCTATGGACTACTCTTATCAGTAGCTTTACTCAATACTTTAACTTTGAGGATGCTATTGATGCATTTAGAGAGATGGGGGGCAATAATATTGTTCCAAACAGTTATTACTATGCTGGAATCTTGAATGCTTGCTCCTCTGCTCAAGCGCTGCAATTGGGGAAACAGATACACAAACAGGTTATCATGGTCGGGTTAGAGAATGATACTTCTGTAGGGAATGCTCTCCTAGATTTCTATGCAAAGTGTTCCAATGCTGTTGAAGATGTTATATGGGTGTTTAAGGAGATACCACAACCAAATGTCGTCTCTTGGACGACCTTGATTGTTGGTTTGGCTTCACATGGTCTTAGGGATGAGTGTTATCGAGCATTTCTTGAGATGCGATTTGTGGGTCAGAAACCGAATTCTTTGACCCTATCTAGCATTCTCCAATCTTGTGGTAATGAGACATTGAAGATTCATGGATTTGCTGTCAAAACAAATGCAGATAATGGTATAAATGTTGGGCATGCTCTTGTTGAAGCTTATGCAGGGTTGCGCATGGTGGATTGTGCACTGAGTCTAGTGAAAGGAATGCGTAATAGAAGTGTCATCACGTACACCACACTCGCATCAAAGCTGAACAAGATAAGGTGTCCTAAACCGACTCTAGAGATCATCAACCTTATTCGTGAAGATGATCTACAGATCGATGGCTTCATCATATCAACTTGCTTATCAGCATCTGCAAGCCTTGGTGCTAAGCAAACTGGAGAACAGCTCCATTGTTATTCCATCACATCTGGCTTTGGGAGATGGATATCAGTTATGAATGGTTTAATCGACTTTTATGGAAAATGCCGATCTATCAAAGATGCCCAGAAAGCCTTTATCGAAATATGCAACCCAAATGTGATTTCATGGAACTGTTTGATGCATAGCTTTGCTCTTAATGGACACACTATGTCTGCTCTCTCAACGCTTGAAGACATGAGAATAGCTGGAGCTAAACCTGATTCTATCACACTGTTGACAGTGTTGTTTGCTTGCAATCAAGATGGTTTAGTAGATATGGGCCTTGAGTATTATCATTCTCTGAGAAAACTATATGACATTAAGCCACAGTTACATCACTACAACTTGTTGGTTGATCTTCTTGGAAGAGCTGGGAGGCTAGAAGAGGCCGTGAGTATTCTGAAATCTTTATCCTTCGTTCCCGACGCATCCATCTGCAAAAGGCTATTGCTTTCCTGCAAATTGCATCGAAACGTTCTTCTTGCTGAAGAAGTAGCTAGACACGGCCTTGAGCTTGACCCTTCTGATTTAGAATTTCATGTTCTTCTTGCATCAGTCTATGATGAAGTAGGGAGATCTGATTTAGGGGAAAATATGCGCAGTATTGTAAAAGAGGGAGGATTAAGAATTCAATATGTAGCCTGATGGCAAAAGATTAACAACAAATACCCTTTTTACTCAAAAGCCTCTGTTTCTCACTTAATATGAAGGCACAATATGCTTAACATCTTAACAAGTATGCAAATCTCATCCACCATGAGCAAATCGTGCCATTTTTTGAAGATACAAACCCTCGTACAACAGCCAACAGTAGTATTCGCAATAACAATGCCTTATTTGCACCAACAAGCTATAAGCAACAACAAATGAGTCAGTCTGCAGGGAAAGATTATTAATTAAAAAACTCGGCTTTTGTAACGTGATCATAAACATGGTCATTGGTAAACAAGACACAATAAGTCTGGCACTTGGACCAGGCAAAGTGAAGTCCAACCAGTTGACGTTTGACAAAATTATCAGGCAACTAAGTTGTGGGTGCTTTGCCCGATGCAATGGCAGGATCTTCTTCATTTTTAGAGACTGAAACAGCATCCTTCAAAGTGCCAGTGTCAACAGCTTCCAGCGTCTTATAGAACTCCTCAGGAAGGGGACCAGGTCGGTGCAAGGGGACGTGCTTTGGTACTGGAGCATCATTCTCTATAATTTCACATTCATAATCATCAGGAACATCCCATGGATTCCATTCTGCACACAACATCACATGGATTCCATTCACAACATTAGAACTTCAAATAGAATCAGCTCAAAGAAGATAGCATAGTGTAATGGTCGCTAAGTTGAGAGCCAAAGAGTAAGAGAAGAAGATCATATGAACGGGAAAGGCCCCTGCTAGAAAAAAGAAGGTGGTTTAAAATTAAATTATAGAAAGCAAAGATAGATCACTGTGCAACTAAAGAAGATTGAGTCAAGGTATCAAAGAACTAAGGAACCAATTCTAACAAAAGATCAGTCACCTTAAGCTTCCTTAATTCTCTTCACGTTTACCGGTTTCATACCATTTCAAACTCTGAGAGAAAATCAGGAGGAGCATTTTAGAAATGTGGATGTGTTTCGCATATGTAAGCCCATTCCAAGAATAAAAATTAAGGACAATACTCTTCTGCTCCATGAAATACTTGAGAAAGAAAATGAGGGTTGAGATGATGGTGATCCTATAATCTACAACAGATGCAGAACTTGCAAATCATAGGCGAGTTTTCTACTTCTACTTATTATGAAAGTTTAAGCTATACTAATATATTTGTCAAATTTCAGGCATTTGTATGTTAAATCATATATACACTTCTGAGAATATAGGTTACTGAGATCTTCATTTCAATGGCATTTTTCTATTGTCTGCTAATTACCAAAGATGGGGATTAGTAATCAGATGAGAAGACGGTGTTGAAAACGTGCATCTGATACATCAAGTTTTGGGGTGAGGAACTTGAAAATAACTGTTGAAAAATCAGTAAAAACATGCTGAAAATTTTATTTCAAATCATAATAACTACATCACCAATTCTTGTATCTGCAGAGGCAAATCATAGATGTCATTACACCATTTCATATTTTTATCATAGTTTTGCTTCAAAATCAAGAATCTCATCTCATGCACTAATTAAAGCTCAGCAAAGATCTGCAGGTCTATTCTGATCATTCATACAACTTTCATAAACCAACTGTGCACTCAACAGATCCACCACAGCTGACCCAACTGATTTGAACACAGTGATCTCTTCCTCACTCTGCCTCCCCATTTTCTCCCCCTTGGTCAACTCCACCAAGTCTCCCACAATCTCATCCCTCCTCATCACGCCTCTCTCAAACGCACCCACCAATTCCCCGGCCTCCACCGCCGCCGCCTCATTGTCGATGAAAACTCTTCCCCTCCGCGTCGCCTCGTCGTCGCACTCCCTCATCGACGGCGCAAACGACCCCACCAAATCCAGATGGGCGCCCGCCTTCAAATCAGCCCCCTTAACCAGAGGTATTTCTGAATTGGTTGCGCAGGTTATAATATCACCTAATCTGACAATCTCCTCCAGACATTCATTACTCTCAATTGAAACCCCTTTTAGCCCGCCCTCATCGTTCAATTGATCAACTAGAATTCGTGCCCTTTCAATTGTTCTGTTCCATATGATGACCCTTTTAATTGAAGGTCTGACAGTGAAATGGGCCTTGATCAAATGCGGGGCCAATGAGCCAGCTCCGATCATCACGAGAGTTTGGACGTTTTCTCTTGATAAGTAGTGGGAAGCTAAAGCGGAAACGCAGGAAGTGCGGTAGAGGGTGAGGGCGGTGGCGTCCATGGAGGCCAGGGGTTGGCCGGTGACGGAATTGAAGAGCACGAAAATTGCGTGAACCCCGGGTAAGTTCAGAGTGGAGTTGTTGGGGTTATGAGTGACGAGCTTAGTGCCGATGTATGGGAGGAGGGGGGAGGTGGACCAAGAGGGCATGAGGAGGAAAGATGAATTAAGGCGAATTTGGTGGGCGTGACGGAGGGGGGATTGTACGGCGACGGAGAGCAGCGGGAGGGTGGATTGGAGGTGGCGGATGAGGGGTTTGTGGGCGACGAGGGAGTGGAGTGAGGCGGTGGAGATGAATATCGGTGAGGTTGCGGTGGCGCAGATATTGACTTGGTCATTTTGGGTCGCCGCCATGGGGAAGACGAGAGTGAAGCAACGGTTGAAAATGGAAATTACGGAATTACCAAATAAAAGGGCCAATGGAAAATAAGGTCGGGTCGAACCCATTTGGCTATGGGCTGGGAAAATGTAAAGACTATTCTCTCCATTTGCGATTTTGAGTTTGCAGGCTCTAAAAAAAGTGTAGAATCATTTTTTATTTTAAGTTGATAAGACTCAGCTTTTAAAAAAAAAAAAAAATTCTATACCCTTTTTAGAGTTTGCAAACACACCCTTTATTCATCCCAACTCCTAAGCAACAAAATCACATTAGAATTAATAAAAGAGTTCTTCATTAAATCTCCAAATATGTATATAATTTTTTGAAAGGAATATTTCCTAATATGTTTTGAGTTGTTTATTTTAAAGGATAAAATTATTTATTTTTATTTAATATTATTATCAATTCTAGAACCAAAAATGAATTAGAAATTATTTTTCATCATAAATGTGTAATTTGAGTACAAGATTAAAAAGTGAATTGAATGAATTGAAAAGATACATATTCTATCCTAATGAGAAGGTTTATATAGTGAAAATACAAAAGTAACCCCTAATAACTAAGTTGCTAACACTTTATAAATGAATAACAACTTTACAAATAAAAGAAGAAGTGAAATATCACTTCTTTTACTCTTTAGGAACCCCCCTTCAAAATGAGAGTAAATGTTCAAGAGTTTCATTTTGGACTTGAATGCATTTAAAGGAGCTAGTAGAAGAGGCTTTTGTCATTTATATCTGCTAAGTTTTCTTTAGTGGGTATATAAATGACTTTGAGAGCTCTCTCCTTGATCTTTTGTTTCGTGAAGTGACAATCAAGTTAAATGTGCTTGCTTTTGTCCTGGAGACATAGATTGTGAGCCATTTGATAAGCAGATTTGCTGTCTATGTGTTGGAAGTTGGATTGGAATCTTCAAATCTTTCAAGACATAGAGTATTCATTGAATTTCACAAGTAATGGTGACCATGGTTCTATACTCTGCTTCTTTGAGTTCCATGAAATGAGAGAGTTTCCCAAGTATATAATGTAACCTGTGACACTCTTTCTAATTTCTATACATCTAGCCCAATCACTGTCAGTGTAAGAATGTAACTTAAAATCATTTGTAGAAAAATAAAAGATACCCAAACTTGGCGTGCCCTTTAAGTATCTTAAAACCTTTGTACAACACTCATATGCTCCTTGGATGGGTTGCTCATGAATTGGGATAAAGACTGAACTACATAAGATATACTCAGTCTTGTGACTGTTAGATATAACAGTTTTCCAACAATTTTCCTGCAAAGTTTTGGATCAACTCTATTATTTTTATCAGCCTGCACAAGTTGTAATTTTGAATCCATAGGTGTATTACAAG
>JAPKLY010000633.1:193342-214528 GCA_026898435.1 Prunella vulgaris | reverse complement strand
TGTATTTCTGCAAGTATAAATATGTGTTACTTAATTTATTTTTTATTCTCTTTGTTGATTTATGTTAATAATATGTTATTAATGTACTTAATACATCATTTAATACCTTATATATGTTATATAAAATATAATATATATTTTTATAAGGATAAATAAATATTTGTGCATACAGTAACACACATTTTATCTTGCAGTAACACACATTTACTCTAATTGTAACACACATTTGCAGTAACACACATTTACTCTAGATGTAACACACATTTGCAGTAATACAAATTTACTCCAATTATAACATAAATTTACAGTAATACATATTTACTCTAATTGTAACACATATTTGTTCCTCAATTTGTGTTATTATATGAGCATATATGTGTTACTATAGGATAAAATGTATTTTTATTAAGAATAAATATGTGTTACACATACAATGTAACATATACATGTTTTACATTGCATGAAAAATATTTACTTCTATAAAAATAAATGAATATGTGTAGAAAACAACATTTAATCTGGTTGTAACACACGTTTTGCCTTAAAGTAACATGCATTTACCCCGACTGTAACATACCTGGGAGCGAAAATCACTATATGCGCGAATTTTGGAAAAAAATACTCAAATTCGGCCCGACCCGGTTTAGACCCGCGAATTTTCGAAAATGGATATTTCTACGGATCTTTGACCCGTAGAAATTTCTATTTGAGTGCTTGCCATATATGTATATAGACACACATGCACTGTTCTTCTTCTTTTAAAAAAAATTCAACTCACAAATGTATATAAATGATGTATATAAATTTGTATATAAATTTCCTTTTTAATTTATTTTTTTATTTATATATGATGTATATAAATTTGTACATGTGTGTCCATGTATATGTGATTGTATATGTTTGTTATTTTTTTAATAATAATATAAATTAGTATAATTATTATAATTATATAGTTGTTAAGAAATTAAGTGTAGTATTTATTATATTATAAAATATTAATTAATTATAAAGCCAGATATGTATACATAACTATATATGTATATGTATGTGTATATAAATATCATGTGTAAATTAATTATAGTTTGCTTAATTATTAATTAATTATGATTGTATATATATGTCATGTGTTTAGTAAAAAAAAATTAAAAAAAATTACGGGTTACCTGTTAGGTTACCTGCTATAGTAGGTAAAAGCAAGGATGAAAATATCGGTATCAACGGAAATATCGGTACCCTGAATTTATGGATATATCGGTGGAAATATCGATATCGAATATCGATATCGGTAAAAAATAGAAAATTCATGGAAATTTCATTAAAATGATGGAAATTTAACATGAAATTTTAGACAATATTATTACTAGTCTTAATACATTAATTGAACTTAAAATCTCAATAAAATGAGAATTTTACAACAAACATATCAAGAAAACATACGTAAGACATAAAAAATGATACAACAATTGTTCATAATTATTGAATATTACACAACTAATACCAAAATGATGTCCTATGAGCCTCAAATGTAAAAGAAGAAAGACCATCTTGGTCTAAGCAATAATGATACCAAGTCATCAAATTAGATAAATTCCCGAAATATATCGAAATTTCCCGAAATTTGTCAAAATTTTGACCGATAAATTACCGAAATTTCCACGATATTTCTCGATAATCTGCACATTTTGAATTACCCTGGACCGATATCGAAATTTCGCTGAAATTTCCCGAAATTTTACCGAAATTTTACCGAAATTTTGGAAAAATAATCGTTCAAGTGAATTTCCATATCGGTACCCTCAAAATTCCGAAATTTCGGCAAAATTTGGCGAAATTTTAATCCTTGGGTAAAAGGACCGAATTCAAAAAAAATTCAAACTTACAGGACTAATTTCAAAATGTGTATTCCATGAGGACCAAAATCAAACTTGAGCAAAGTTACGGGACGTAAAAATCTATAAACTCTAAATTATATTTATATATACACCTAATTAAATGGTTGATACTTTAAAACTATTCATATAAACTTATCATGAAATATTTTCATACAATACTTTGCCATTAATTAATCATTATATATTTTTGTAAATCTTTCAATTCTATGTGCGGTAATATATTCTTCCATTTTCTATCTGAGTCTACGTTGCATTGCCCAAATCTTCAATTCAAGATTTTTTCTCATTAATTTATATTATTTAATTAAGTGTAAATCATTAAATATATGAATCAATAATCAATCATAATTAATGCATTTTCAATTTATATTTAATTTTTTTATCTATAAATCAATTTTTGGATATATCAATTTTTTATATTCCCACATAATATTGGTGTGTTTCTAGTTTCTTTGAAGAAGTGTTTTATACTTAGTTAGACATATAATGGGATCAAATTCATTATTTTCTTGGAGTATAATATGTTGATTTGTTTTAATTTTCAGTGTTGGACAATCACCATAAAACTAAAATAAAATTAAACCAAATAATATTTGAAGTTTCATATACATAAAAAAACACACACATATATAGAGATATTTGACTAAATAATAGTACTCATGTGAAATTTATTTATAATACAAAATTTATATGATAAAATGTATTTAAAGGTACTATAGATATATTGATACAACAAAATGCACTTACTGATATCACAATGTAAAATACAATGTATCAGTGAATACAATTAACAGTGTCAGTAAATTCATTTTGTCATATATGTTTTATACTATGAAACTTCTACATAAGTTTTTGTGTATTTTCATCTTTAGTTTATATATTTTAAAGACAAACTTTTGATGATTATCTATAATAATTATATTCCACCTTAACTTATTTGGTTTGAAGGTCTAAGCTATTTAAATGCATGAGTTCATTAACATTTATCTCACATCAGTTATATATTATTGTTAAAAAATATTTTTATCATATAAAGATGTATTAGACATTAATTTGTAATTTCATTAAGTTTTCTCACATCTCTTTATATTTAAGAAAATCTTATGCTTAGAAATCTTAATTTGCGAATAATATCAGCGAGGATAATTAAATGTCTTAGTCTTGTATGCACCAGTTGCACCGTGCAACTCAAGTTCATTTTTAAAAAGTTACACAAAATACCACTGAAAAGTTACACATGTTATTACCGAAAAGTGTATCTTTAATGATGTAACTTTTCAGTAATAATTTGTGTAACTTTTCAATAATAAATGGTGTAACTTTTTAAAAATACACTTGAGTTGTATAATGCTTTTGGTGCACAAGAGACTTACTCGAATTTAATATATTATAAAGTTTCAGTTTGTTCTACTAATGAATAGATACTAAAATTATGAAAATTTTAAGTTTTAATTTAATAAAAACAATAATCTAAAGAAAATTAATTCTTAATATCATTTAAGACAAACCTAGATACAACCACAATAATCTTGTTATTATTCTTTTTAGTATTTTCTCGTTCTTCTTTTATTCATAATTTAAAAAAAAAAATTATTCACATTCACACTAATACACACATTTAAAATGAATCTGAAGACTAATGAATTAATTGTTGAGTCAACAATGATTGTGTGAAATCAATTGGAATAAAGAATTTGAAGAACACCAAGATTTACGTGGTTCAATCAGAAATGATCTACGTCCACGGATGAGGGCACCTCTCTTACTAATCGATGGAAGATGATGCAGATTACAAGTATTTTATCTTTCAGAGTATATGATCGTTCTATATCTCTCTATACATATTTGCGTATATATATAGGAGTATGGAATCCCTAATTAATGCTAGTGATCGTAACCACCTAACAAGAAAACTGCTACAGTTGCAACCGAAAATGAATAACTGTCAGAGCCCAACGATCTTCAGTTTTGATTCTGTTAAACTGAACACCCGTTGTTCAATTTGGAAGTTTAAACTGCTTCGTAACTGATCCTGAGTTAATTCCTGACTTCGGAGTCAGTATGCTCCTTTCTTGAATTGTCTAGTCTTGTCTGCTGATATGATATGTCCTCAGCTGAGTCTGAGTACTCAGCTGATATCATCAGTAGACCTTTTGTCCTGATCTGATCAGCTGACCTGACCATACCATCCTGGCTGATCATCATCCTGACCACCATCAGCTGACCTCCTCAGCTGACCACCATCAGCTGACCTCCTCAGCTGACCACCATCAGCTGACCTCTTCAGCTGACCACCATCAGCTGACCTCCTCAGCTGACCACCTTAGCTGACTACGCTGATATCCCAGATGACTTTTAGTAGACTTCTCAAACGATCTCAGCTGACCTCATCAGGTGACTAACCATCAGCAGACCTATCAGCTGACTTCCTCAGCTGATAGTATAATGTTCAGTTAATCAGCAGTACTTGCTTATCTGATCTCAATTTCACTTTCTTTGCACCCATAACAATTCTCCACCTCAAAGTAAGTGGGATGTCTCCACCTATCCTTCACATCACAGTAGTATTAAGGCACATCCCACGACTGTACCTTAACCAGCTCCAAACAATAAATGAACTTAGAACTTGGTATGACTTTAGTCAGCATATCAGCAGCATTGTCATCAGTAGAAACTTTCTGTATTGTGATCACCTTCTTTTCCACCACATCCCTCACAAAGTGAAGCCTTACATCAATATGTTTAGATCTTTCATGAAAGACCTGATGCTTGACTAGGTGAATGGCACTCTAATTATCACATTGCACAGTAACTTTATCTTGCCTGATTCCAAATTGCCTGATAATGCCCTTAAGCCACATAGCCTCCTTTACTGCTTCTGTCACTGCGATGTACTCAGCTTCAGTGGTTGATAGTGTAACCACTGACTGTAATGCAGCCCTCCAACTGATGGTTGTGCCATATAGTGTAAACACATATCCAGTCAGAGACTTTCTTGTATCTATGCTTCCAGCATAGTCAGAATCTACAAAACCTTGTAGAGGTTGCTTGTCCTCCCGAGTCCTCTCAAATAGTAGTCCCAAATGTGTTGAACCTTTCAGATATCTCATTATCCACTTGAAAGCTTCCCAATGTGTCTTTCCAGGATTAGTCATAAACCTGCTGACCAAGCTCACTGCATGAGCAATATCAGGTCTGCTACAAACCATGGCATACATTATGCTTCCAACTCCGTTTGAATAAGGTATCTTGTTCATTTGAGACTTATCTTGTTCACTCTTGGGACATTGATCAGCTGACAATTTGAAATGTTGTCCGAGAGGAGTAGAGACCGATCTTGACTCATGCATATTGAATCTTCTCAAGATTTTTAGTATGTAATCCTGCTGAGTCAAGAACATCCTTCCAACTGACTTGTTCCTGATAATATCCATACCCAGAATTCTCTTAGCACTTCCAAGGTCTTTCATGTCAAAAGTTGAACTGAGCTTATCTTTCAGTTTCTGAATTCTTCCAAGACTTTTGCTGGCAATTAACATATCATCCACATAAAGTAATAGATATGTCAGTACCTATGAGCCTTGCTTTTCCAAGTACACACAGCTGTCATACTTGCATCTGATGAAGCCTATAGACACCATGAAGCTATCAAACCTCTTATACCACTGCCTTGGGCTTTGCTTAAGTCCATACAGAGACTTCTTCAGCAAACATAACTTTCCTTCATTTTCTGATAGTATGAACCCTTCAGGTTGCTGCATATAAATGATTTTTTCAAGCTCTCCATGTAGGAATGCAGTTTTGACATCCAGTTGTTGTAATTCCAGTCTATCCTGATTCACCTTAGACAATAAGATCCTTATTGAGCAGTGCTTCACAACTGGTGAGAAAACTTCATTGAAGTCTATTCCTTCCCTCTGAGTAAATCCTCTTGCAACTAACCTTGCCTTATATTTGGTCAGCTCCTGTCCATCTGACCCAATTTCAGACTTTTTCTTGAATATCCATTTTGAGCTGACAACCTTCTGCCCTTTTGTTCTATTCACAAGAACCCATGTGTGGTTCTTCTCAAGTGAATTTAACTCCTCTTTCATAGCTGAAATTCACTGATCTTTATCCTTCCTTGTCACTGCATCAGCATAAGTTTCAGGTTCTTGATACTCTACTTCTTCTGCTACTGATAAGGCATATGAGATCATGTCAGCTTGTCCAAACCTGATTGGTGGATGAATGCTTCTCCTATGTCTATCTCTAGCCAGACTGTAGTTTCTCAAATCTTGACCCTCATCATCTGAATTTTCAGTTTGATCTTCAGAATCACTGTCTGCTGATGCACTCAGCTGATCTTCTTGTGGATTCCTGATATCAGAGTTTTCCTGAGCCTGATCTTCATTCTGAATCCTGGTTGTAGGCTCCACCTGAACTGGTGTATGTCTGATTATGGGGTTGTCCTCAGCACCCTGAGAACTTTCAGATGCACCATATCCCATGACTTTCTCATTGAAAGTCACATCTCTGCTGATAATGCACTTCTTGTGTCCAGCTTCAAGGCACCACAATCTATAACCCTTGACACCTTTTGGATATCCCAGGAAGATGCACCTCAAAGCCCTTGGTTCCAGCTTATCTTGCCTTATGTGAGCAAAGGCTAAGCAACCAAACACCTTCAGATTATTGTAATCTGACAATCTACCATACCAAAGCTCATCTGGGGTTTTAAACTCAATAGCAGATGAGGGAGTTTTGTTTATCAAATAACAAGCAGTATTAACTGCCTCTCCCCAGAATACTTTAGGTAGTTTAGCATCTGATAGCATGCACCTGACCTTCTCCAAAATAGTCCTGTTCATCTGTTGGGAGAAATCCTAGCAGTCCCTGCCTTGGAGGCGAGCTGCGCTCAAGTCCACTCGTTCGCTCGATTAAAGGTATAGTTGCGTGCCGCCCGTGGCGCTGAAGCTAGATATTGGGTTTAAAGGAATTGATTGTACTACTCATACCAACAAGGTGCATCTTCTTTTCTGGTGCCCATTGTGAAAGAACTCTAAAGTTAAGTGTGCTTGGCTTGGAACAATTTTATGATGGGTGACCCCCTGGGAAGTTCTCAGGGTGTGTGCGAGTGAGGACATAAGCACGCTAGAAAAGACCCGTGTTGGTTTGCGAGGATAGTACATCAGTTCTACTTAGCGCTACCGATCCTACAATTGGTATCAGAGCACAGGTCACGGGTTCGAGTCCCCAATGGCGCAAATAGTGGTATGTTTGGCTTCAAGTCAGGCTACTGCTAGGGGGGGATTGTTGGGAGAAATCCTAGCAGTCCCTGCCTTGGAGGCGAGCTGCGCTCAAGTCCACTCGTTCTCTCGATTAAAGGTATAGTTGCGTGCCGCCCGTGGCGCTGAAGCTAGATATTGGGTTTAAAGGAATTGATTGTACTACTCATACCAACAAGGTGCATCTTCTTTTCTGGTGCCCATTGTGAAAGAACTTTAAAGTTAAGTGTGCTTGGCTTGGAACAATTTTATGATGGGTGACCCCCTGGGAAGTTCTCAGGGTGTGTGCGAGTGAGGACATAAGCACGCTAGAAAAGACCCGTGTTGGTTTGCGAGGATAGTACATCAGTTCTACTCAGCGCTACCGATCCTACATCATCCTCTCAGCAAGCCCATTCTGTTGAGGGTTTGCTGGAACAGTCTTGTGTCTTGTTATGCCTCTTTCCTTGCAGAAATTTTCAAATTCTTCTGACACATACTCAAGTCCATTGTCAGTCCTGAGATGTTTTAAGGATCTGCCTCTTTTGTTCTCTTGTTCAAGGAGCCATTCCTTGAACTTTCCAAAGACTTCACTCTTCTGCTTCAGGATGATTACCCACACTTTTCTGCTGAAATCATCAATGATAGTCATGAAGTACCTTCCACCTCAATGAGTCTCAGTTCTTGATGGCCCCCAGATGTCAGAGTGAACATAGTCCAGAGGAGCATCAGTATGATGTTTCCCCTTTGCATATGAGTGTTTCTTGGATTTTCCCAACACACAGTGATCACAGAAATCCAATTTGATTGTTCTTGAATCCCCAAATGCCTTCTGTTTGGAGAGTTCATTCAGTCCTCTTTCACCAATGTGTCCTAACCTCTTGTGCCACAAGATAGCATCAGAACTGCCCATAACTGCATTCACTGATCTACCAGCTGAGTTACCAATCAAAATGTACAATCCATTGACCTTCTTGCCTTTCATCAATGTGTTGTTATCCTTTGTTATCAATATGAATCCATTTCTTGTATTGAATTCATATCCCAAAACATTGAGTGATCCAAGAGAAATAAGATTTCTCTTCAGCTCTGGTACAAACCTGACATCTTGTAGTATCCTCTCAGCACCATCATGCAGCCTCAACTTTATTGAGCCAGGGCCTCTGACCTTGCACATCTGATCATTCCCCAAGAGAACTGATCCACCATCAAATTTCTTAAGATCCCTGAATAAATTTTCATTGGGACACATATGAAATGAGCACCCAGAATCCAACACCCAATCTTCACTCCGCTTGACATCAGTAACAGCCAAGACCTCAGCACTATCATATCCTTCCTGAGCAGCAATTGTGACATCAGCCTTCTGATCCTCTTCTTGCTTCCTGGATTTGTCAGGACAATTCTTCTTAAGATGTCCCACCTTCTGACATGAGAAACACTTTCTCTTTTCCACAAATTTTCCAGATTCAGGGCCTTTACCATTCTTCTTCTTCTTTCCCTGAAACGGTTTCTTCCCTTTCTTGAATTTGATATTCAGCCCTTCACCTTGATTTGTGTTCTTCCTTTCAGATTGCATTTGAAGAGCCTTAGTTTTCAATGCATTCTGAATATCATCAGGGGACACCTTCTCTTGTCTTCCAAATAACAGAGCATCCTTGAAATTCTCTAAGGATTTTGGTAGAGAATTCAGTAACATCAGGGCTTTATCCTCATCTTCAATCTTGACTTCAAGATTCTCCAAATCATCCACTGCTTTATTGAATTCCTCAAGCTGTTCAACAAGATCCCTATCCTCAGTCATCTTGAAGGAATGAAGCCTCTGCTTCATGAACAACTTATTGGTAACCGATTTTGTTTGATACACTTGTTCCAGCTTATTCCACACATCAATGGCAGTCTTCTCCTTGTACACCTCCCTCAAAGGTTTGTCTCCCAAGCACAAGATGATTGTGCTATGAGCCTTGTCCAGAATCTCCTGCCTCTTTGCAGGTTCTGTTGAGGATTCTGATGGCCATTGATCCGCTGGTTTCAGAGCATTTGATAATCTATGGTGTGTGAGAAGAGCTTTCATCTTCACCTTCCACAAACCAAAATCATTTGCCCCTGTGAATTTCTCAAACTCCATCTTTGTAGAAGCCATAACAGTTGATTTCACCAACAATCTTCTTTGTTCCCACAGACGGCGCCAATTGTTGAGTCAACAATGATTGTTTGAAATCAATTGGAATAAAGAATTTGAAGAACACCAAGATTTACGTGGTTCGATCAGAAATGATCTACGTCCACGGATGAGGGCACCTCTCTTACTAATCGATGGAAGATGATACAGATTACAAGTATTTTATCTTTCAGAGTATATGATCGTTCTATATCTCTCTATACATATTTGCGTATATATATAGGAGTATGGAATCCCTAATTAATGCTAGTGATTGTAACCACCTAACAAGAAAACTGCTACAGTTGCAACCGAAAATGAATAACTGTCAGAGCCCAACGATCTTCAGTTTTGATTCTGTTAAACTGATCACCCGTTGTTCAATTTGGAAGTTTAAACTGCTTCGTAACTGATCCTGAGTTAATTCCTGACTTCGGAGTCAGTATGCTCCTTTCTTGTCTTGTCTAGTCTTGTCTGCTGATATGATATGTCCTCAGCTGAGTCTGAGTACTCAGCTGATATCATCAGTAGACCTTTTGTCCTGATCTGGTCAGCTGACCTGACCATACCATCCTGACTGACCATCATCCTGACCACCATCAGCTGACCTCCTCAGCTGACCACCATCAGCTGACCTCCTCAGCTGACCACCTCAGCTGACTATCATCAGCTGACTACCTCAGCTGACTACGCTGATATCCCGAATGACTTTCAGTAGACTTCTCAAACGATCTCAGCTGACCTCATCAGGTGACTAACCATCAGCAGACCTATCAGCTGACTTCCTCAGCTGATAGTATAATGTTCAGTTAATCAGCAGTACTTGCTCATCTGATCTCAATTTCACTTTCTTTGCACCCATAACATTAATCATACGATTAAAACTATACCCCAAACCATACCGAACTACATAATCGAATTAAATATGTATTATATTTAATTATTATTTTATTTGATATTTATTTATAATATTATTGAATTTAAATGAAAATATATCATAGTATGATTTATCAACTTTAGAGAAAAAATTACATTTCATTCGTCCCACATTAAGCTTCTCATCTTTCTTTTCTAAACGTCTAATAAAAGTATCTCATACCTCATTTTAAAACTTATTTATTTCACTATATTAAATAATTATTCATACACATTATATTACTCTTTATTATTCACTCACTTCATTTTATTTTCTCAATCACAATATTACTTGGACTATACTCCATTTTATATTAATACACCTTAGTCTTCGTGATTTTCTTTTCATGAGAAATCTATCTAGAGCAATATTGTAAAGTCAAAAATCGATAATCAGGCATTTTTTTGTTGTCTATTTTTTTAATTTTTTTTAAAAATAGATAAAAATACAAATTTAGGACCGTCTAGAGTCGTCTAGGTCTGAAAACACCTAAAATTACCGATTTTATATAAATTGGGTCAACAAGTGGCTGCCTAGCATTTAGGCGCAATGTAAGCCAATTTCTGCATCATTGATCTAGAGACAAAGTAAGTATTAAACCAATACAAATTTAATCACTTTGATTAGATTACCATCCACTACAATATCATGTGCTATATATGAGTATGAAAGAATGTATGTTTGAATGTTATTGAGGATGTGTTTGTATTTGTGAATAAAAGAAAAAAAAAAGTAACAAAAATTCATTTCTCCACATTGATGTAAAGTGGCTTTGTTGATAGGAGAACTACCCCAAGATAATTATGAGATTAATTAAATAAGGTTGAGAAGGTTGCCAATCTGCCCAGAAGCTACATCATCAAACTTTGACTATAGTCAACGTGTGGAAGGTCGCCGAGAAGAAGAAGAAGGTCGCCTGGACTCCTAATGACCTAAGTCTAGTAACCAACTATACCCGAGGGAGAGAAGCTCGATGGCGAGCTTCCCCTCTCGAAGGGAAGCTCGCCCCTATCCACGAAGTCCAAGCAAGAGTCCACCTCTACATTGCTCCCAAAACGACACAAGGCAATGAAGCTCGCCTAGGTCTAGAACATGGATATCCAGTGTATAAATAGTGCGTAGACATGTAGTAGGACGAAGCTTTGTAAAGGTAGCATGAGTAGTGAGCAAAGACAAGTGTCAAGGACACTTGTCAGCACCTAAAGCCAAGAAGGCTCACAAGGTGTCACCTCACACATGCAAACCTATAAATATGTCTCCATTGCATCTCTCTCTCTCTAAGTTTCATAATACACACATACTTTCTCTCACTAAAGCTCTCCACTTTCTCTCTCTACACTCAATCCTCAAGAACAAGATTATTAAATCTTTGTTATTGTTTGGTAGATCTAAGCATATAAACAACCATTAATTATTCGTTAACAAATTCTACCAATAATTTGGCGCTAGAAGGAGGGTCGAACCTCCGATTCTAAAAAATCAAGAATAAAAGGCAGACCCTAAACTCAAGAAAACTTTGAAGATACACATACATTTCCAGTTTCCGGATAAAATCCCAGAATTTCAGACTAAAAACACAACAAAACAGACCCTAAACGCATGTGTGTAGGCAAATAAACCAAAATTTGGACAATTTGCGTGCATGCAAGGCTAGAACGGATTCTGAACAACTTACCATAACTGGAAATCGACGATCTTGACGACCTTCTCCTAAAAAACTAGACAATATCAAAGGAACAAACCTCCGCTACCACGAGAAGGTGGAAGGGACAAGATGCTCCGCGAGCTCCTCAGTGAGATATCATGGCGCCAGATGAGCTGAACCCGGCCCTCAAGAACCTCACCAACGATCCTGACGAGCTTCAGTGAACCATCGCTGCTCTTCAGAGGCTGCAACAAAGGCAGTAGGGCGACCTCGCCCAGGGGTCCCGGTGAGCTCCTGCCAACAAGGCCCGGGAGCTAGTGGCCAGGCCAATCTAAGTCTCTCAGACTAGAGAGCAGGTCAGCGACCTTCAGGCCGAACAAGAGGCGAGCTCCGCATAAGCTCGCCAACACAGGGAACGGACCGACTAAGCCAAGGTGGTGGAAAGGCAAGTCTCGCGAGACGGGTGAGCTTCCGCTTACACCGGGGCATTCGCCACCCACCAATCTCAAAGAAGGGAGATCCTCCAGGGCAGATTGGGGGCCAGGCGTGAAGAAGACGAAAGAGTGGCCGCCCCTGCTTTGTCCCGGAGGGGAGAATCGGACCTACAGCCTCGTAGGCCCGCCCATCATCGATTGAGGAGACCGGTGGCCGACAGACTTGGCCCGAATGAAGGCCGTCAATTACAGTCCGTCACTGAAGGGCCACCCCAGAGCGAGGGACTACGGGGACGTGCATCCACGAGGCGCACAGCCTTTGAACAGCCTCCATAGGAGGTGGCTCATGATGACGAATTGGCCATATTAAAAAAGGTCGTTAAGCTGCTACAGATGCAAGTAGCTGCCAAAGCTGGCGGACCTGATGCCACCACTCTCCCGGCATCACCATTGTCACCCGCTATCCTCAAAGCACTAGTTCAGAAGAAGATACAATTTCCGGTGATGTCCGCATATGAGGGCGAATCAGACCCGAAAGTCCACTTGGCCAAGTATGCGGACTACATGATCTCGGTGGGTGCCACTGACGCAACTCAATACCGGAACTTCCCGCTGACCTCGGGGACCGAGCTCACCGCTGGTTCTCATCACTCGCCCCGGGGTCAATTCAATCCTTTGGCCAACTCACGAGGGAGTTCTTGGCCCACTTTTATGGATTTGGGTCCTATCTAACCCAAAAGCACCGGCTCGCCAACATACACCAAGGCGAGAATGAGACAGACCAACAGTACCTGGAAAGATTTGACAAAATACTGCTGGAAGGTGAACCGGTGAGCGAGGACACGAAGATTGTGGCCGTAATGGCCGGACTGAAAAAGGGTACCAAACTCTGGAAAGAGAGGCACCTTGCATGCCCGAACACCTATGTCGAGTTTAGACACAAAGCTGGGGTGTACGTGGCTATGCAAGAGGCACTACTGAAAGAAGTCGGTGCCTTGGAGGAGAAAAAACAACATAGGAAGAGGTCCGGGGGCACTTACAAAGCTCCTCAGAACTTGAAGGCCTTTGGTGATAGAGACGAGTTTAAGGAAAAACTCAACCAAGTACTTACCGTCTCTATCGACCATGTCTTTGCTGCGGTCAAGGACAAAGCTATGCTGAACGAACCTAGGAGGATTTGTCAAGACCGCACAAAGCTCAACCCCAATAAGTTTTGTGCCTACCACCAGCGAATGTCGTGACCACCTCAAACAGTTGTGGAAATTCTATGAGGATGGGAAGTTGGCCGAGTTCGTTAAGAAGACACCGACCAAGAGAACCAGGATTGAGAGGAGGGAGGTGTCGGATGATGAAGAAGAGGACGAGGACCGACGTGGTCCTCAACACAGACGTAGGGCACCTCCCCAACCTTGACAAGACCAAGAACCAACCCGAGAACTCCTGGTTCTCGAAGAAGTGATTGGAGTTACCGGAAGTCTCCAGGATGGGAGATCCTCCATCTCCAAAAGACAAAGAAAGGCCGAAGTTCGGGCCATAAACTAGGTTCAAGAAGGTAGCTCCAGTTCCAAGCTCACCGCTCAACCCACAGCCGAGCTGACATTCTCTTCGGTGGACTTAGAAGGGATTCTAACTCCCCACAACGACTCGTTGGTGATCAGCGCCAACATTATGAACGTCCGAGTTCACAGGCTGCTTGTGGACACCGGCGCATTCACCAACATACTCTTCAAATCCACCTTAGTCGTCTTAGGTGATTTTGAGTCGTATATTGAACCAAGTAATGCTAGGATAGTGGGGTCCGGGGAAGCTGTAACTGTCCCCGTAGGCCAGATTAGGTTGAGCGTCCAACTTATATCAGCCGAGGACCTTGAGAGGAGACTGACTAGGTTAGTAGATTTTCTTATTGTCGACCAGCAGTCTACCTACAACGGGTTCCTTGGCTGTCCCTTTATCAATGAATTCAAAGCGGCGTGTTCGACCTACTATTATTGTCTTAAATTCTCAACTCCAAAGGGTGCCGGAACCATTGAAGGTGACCAGAAAAAAGCTCGTGAATGCTTGCTCCATATCAAAGATGGTCAAATAAAGAAATTTGTAACGCAGGTTCACATCCTTGAAGAGGACGTACATATTTCGGCAGACGAGCCGAACATCCTAGACGTCATCTCAATAGAAACTGAGTTGATGGAGGTAGGCGACCTGCAGGAATCGACGGTTGAAATTGACCAAGTACCAGAACCTGCGCAAGATACACAACTGGCACCCATGGAAGGAGTGGGGGAAGCCCAAACTGGCCTAGTGCAGGAACCTATGCCAGATTTACAACCTGAGCCCATAGAAGTGGTCAATGATGCTCAAGGCGAAGAACCGGCGGGAGATCAAGAACCAGTGCGCATGGAGGTTGATCAAATTCCTCAAGTTACAGAACCATCCCAGGTTGAAGGACCATTCAATCTAGCCCCACAGGAAGTTGATGAACTTGCCGAAGTTGGAGAATGTGGTGAAGACCTTGAACCGTGAATTGGCCACGAGCCAACGATGAAGGAGAACCTGGAGGAGTTCCTGAAGGATCCAAGGTGGAAAAACCAGAAGAGGAAGGCCACTCCCATGGAGGAATTGACGGCGATCCCGGTGGACCCAGAAAGGGACTTGGAACTTTTTATAGGTTCTGAGTTACCAGAACCGTACCGGTCGAAGATGGAGTTATTCCTCATGTCCAACTTAGATGTATTTGCCTGGTCCCACGAGGATATGACGGGGATCCCTTTGGAGCACGCGTGTCACCGACTCAATATAGATCCGATGAGGAGGTCAGTCCGCCAAAAACGAAAAAGGTATGGACCGGACAAATACCAAGCTTTAACCACTGAGGTCAAGAAATTGTTGGACAACAAGTTGATCAAGGAAACCTTATACCCGCAGTGGGTGGCATACCCTGTCCTGGTGAAAAAACACAACGGAACGTGGAGGTTGTGCATCGACTTCACGGACCTAAACAAGGCGTGCCCGAAAGATAACTTCCCACTGCCCCACATCGATCAACTAGTAGATAGCACTGCAGGCCACAATATGATGACGTTCATGGACGCCTTTGCAGGCTATCACCAGATAGCGATGCACCCAGACGACCAGGAACATACGACATTCTACACCAATAAGAATATGTACTGCTGGGAGAGGATGTCGTTCGGACTCATCAACGCCGGAGATACCTACCAAAGGTTGGTGAACAAGATGTTCGATCAACACATCGGCCATACCATGGAGGTCTACGTGGACGACATAATTGTCAAGAGTTTGCGAAAGAAGGATCACCTCGACCACCTAAAGCAAACCTTCGACATACTACGCTACTACAATATGAAGTTGAACCCAAAGAAGAGCAGCTTCAACGTACATTCAGGAAAGTTCCTGGTGCATTTGGTGAACCAACGAGGAATAGAAGTCAATCCGACACAGGTCAAATGTATCATCGAAATAAGCACGCCAGAAGGTTCAAAGGCTGACTGGATGTTTGGCAGCTTTGAACCGGTTCATCTCCAGATCCAGAGACCGGAGTCATCCCTTCTTCGAAGCAATAAAGACTAACAGACTGAGGCACAAGGATGATTTTCGGTGAACGAGTGAATACCAGAGGGCCTTTGAAGATATCAAAACATACTTGGCGAATACTCAAATACTATCAAAACCAGTACCTGGTGAAAAGTTGTACATGTACCTAGCTGCGTCGGAGGTGGCCATTAGCTCCGTCCTGGTTCGAGAAGAGGGCAAAACACACCTACCAATATATTACGTAAGCCAAGTCTTACATGAAGCTGAGTTGCGGTACACCCCAAAAGAGAAGCTAGCATATGCACTGGTTATGAGTGTTAGAAAATTGCGACCCTACTTCTTCGATCATCTAGTAGAGGTGTTGACAATGTTCCCACTACGACAAATACTGCACCGACCGAACACTACAGGACGCTTGTTGAAATGGTCACTATAAGTTAGCCAATACGGTATAACCTACGCACCCCGAAGAGCGATCAAGGGACAAGCGCTCACCGATTTCATTGTCGAGCTAACTTTCCCACAAGATCCGACGAGGGGGCATATAGCTATATGGCACCTCTACGTCGACGGATCATCAACTAGCACAGAAGCAGGAGTCGTGTAGTGCTGATAAGCCCAGACAGACAAGTCTTCACCTCCGCAATCTGATTCGACTTCAGAGCAACCAACAATGAGGCGAAGTACGAAGCATTGATAGCCGGACTTAGGTTATCATTAGTTGTGGGGGCAAACAATCTACAAATTTTTGGAGATTCCCAGCTAATAATATCCCAAGTCCGGGGAGAGTACGAGGTTAAAGACCAACAGACGATGACATATCAGAAGATAGTAGCACATCTGATCTTGATGTTCAAGCAAGTCTACATCAACCAGATTTCAAGATTAGAAAACACACAAGTTGATGCACTAGCTCGATTAGCTACCAGCAATAGCGAAGCAAACGTGACGGAGGTCGTCGTCACCAAACTGAAGAACCCATCAATGTCTGATTACAAAGTAAATCAGACCTCGAGTGGGGGGTAGGAAGATGACGAAGATTGACACACTCCAATCCAAAAATATTTGAAGGACGGGATAGTCCCAGAAGATGCGTGGGAAGCTAGTCGGCTAGTAAAGCAGGCAACTAGATATACATTGGTAGACGACCAACTCTACAAATGTGGATTCTCTCTACCCCTACTCATATGCTTGTCTAAAAAGCAAGGGTTCGAGGTGTTAGAAGAAATCCACCAGGGAATTTGCGGAAGTCACGCTGGGGGGCAAGCTTTGGCATACAAGACAATTAGACAAGGGTACTACTGGCCCACTCTGCGGAAAGATGCCATTAGCTTCGCTCGAAGGTGCCGAAAGTGTCAGCTGTTCGCACCTAATATCCATTCCCCAGCTACTCAACTTAAATCGGTCTTCAGCCCATGACCTTTTGCAAAATGGGGTATCGACTTGATCGGCCCATTCCCACCTGGCAGGGGCGGTGTAAAGTTCGAAGTAGTAGCAGTGGATTATTACACTAAGTGGGCTGAAGCCGAAGGGCTTACGACTGTAACACAAGTGAGGATGATCGGCTTTATATGGAAGAATCTACTGTGCCGATTCAGACTTCCGCAGTCAATTGTAACCGACAACGACAGACAATTCGACAGTCAGAAGTTGAGAGAATTCTGCAGTTCATGGAACATTAAGAAGCACTACTCAACTCCGTACCATCCGCAGTCGAACAGCCAGGTTGAAGTAGTTAATAAGATTTTGAAGCATGTACTGAAGATCCGCCTCGAAGATAAGAAAGGAAGCTGGGCGGACAAACTTCTGGAGGTTCTATGGTCATACAGAACTTCGTACCGAGCAAGTACCGGGGAAACACCGTTTGCCTTAGCTTTCGGAATGGAAGCAGTAGTACCGGTGGAAATCCAGAACAGGACTTGGAAGGTGGTGGGATATGATGAGAACGAGAATGACGAAGCTTTGGCTGTAGAGAAAGGCTTGCTCGAAGAAACTAGGGCTTCGCCAGAGATAAAAAATGCTACCTACAAGTAGAGAGCGGAGAAGTACTACAATTCCCAAGTTCGAGATTGAAAATTCAAAATAGGGGATTTAGTGCTAAGGAAGAAACTTGCAACTCCGTCGGGCGTATTCGGACCAAATTGGGAAGGACCGTTCCGAGTCACCGCAGCTTGGGTAAATGGGACGTACGATCTCGAAGACGCAGAAGGAAATGCTTCGTCATATACATGGAGTGCAGCACAGCTTAAGAAATTCTATCAGTAGCAACGGAAGGGTTGGAGTATGAAAAGAAGCCCGTCACATCGTGAATGCTCTGAAGAAAGATTATATGCCCTTTAGGGAAGAAGCTGCTACATTTCCTTGAGGAGTCTGTCCAAGATCATGTGTGTGCCACCAAATCAGACTTCCGAAGCCAAGATGATAGATTCATTGTACAAACGTGTGCCCACACTGGTTCGGAAAGTTGGAAGAAAACAGAGTATACCCAGTTGTTGGCAGTAGAGGAAGGTGAACTGCTACTTGTAATAGATTAGTTAAATGTTCGCATCAGAAGTGTTGATGGCAACCTATGTAAAATTACGTTACTATATGAAGTTAGAAATTTTCAGAAAACCTCAACTGTTCGAAGCTTCGTAATACACAAGGACCAAGGTCCCGAACGTTATAATCTAAAAAGCTCAAGGCAAAGGCCAAAGTACCCAAAGGTTAGCAAAGTTGTCCTTCCTAAAGGATCACTAAGCGCATACTGCCCTAAGTTAGAAAAATTCACGAAAAAGACGGTTAAAACGTCTAAGGCAAGGTTCATGGAACCTGATCACCCAAAGTGAATTAAATAAAAGTACAACTCGCTACCCTAAGTGGTCTAAGACGAGCAATTCGCGGCCCTAAGTGGCGTAAGACGAAGAATATGTACTAGCCAACCAAAGGTACGATTCGTTGTCCAAAGTGACGTAAAACGAACAATTCGCTTCTTAAAAATAGAATAAGACGAATAAATAAGTACCAAACATATAAACATGAGCTAATTGAAGATGTAACGTGTGTAAAATTTAAATGAACAAGTTGAAACAAAAGATCAGATTTCATTCAAAAAATACTTGAAAAACTTTCAAGTAAAAAGATACTTGATAATTTCTCAAGTATAAAAAGTTGCGCTAGTCACAAAGGTCGACTAGCTAACCATCTTTAAAACTACAAAAAATGAGCTCCTTCTGGGAGAGCTATATGAGCCCGACTAACTTCGACTACGTTAACAAAAAGCAAAAAGCTATACTAAGAAAGCAAGAAAAAACTTCAAGTCTCTGTAGCAATGGGGGCAGTTGGAGCAGGGAGAGTGGGAGCCTCAGGCTGAGCGACCTCAGGGATGGCAACCTCGGGGTTGGCGACCTCCACACCAGCTACCTAGCGACCTTGGGGAGAAAGTCTTGGCAAAATTGTGATACTCCCCATAAGGCCACTAGTATCCAGCTCGCTGGTGTCGAGCATAGCATCCCCACAAGCTTCCTGTAGTTGCTCCATTGTGGGAGGAGTTCGCTCTTCTCCCCAGCAACCTCCTCTTCAGCTTCGACGACCGGGATCTCAAAAGTTTGAATAATATTGAAACGTTCCTGGGAAGAGTCAAGGTTGATCCCATATCCGGCGAGGTCGCCAATGTTAAGCTCAGTGCTTTCAGGAATTTTGGCTTTCGCCAAATAATCATCAAATTTGGACACAAGAGCCTCCTACTCGCTCTCCTTGTTCATCCTCGCCCATTGAAAGGATCGGATAACCTTGGCGAAACAGAGAATGAAGCCAAGGTCGGTGGCGACTATCTTGGAGAGCTCTATGGCCTCTGGTGAAATTGAAGCATCGGACCGGCCCCGAAGCTTGGCGATCTCCAAAGCCTTCGCAGCGACCTCCTCGCGCAACTTCGAGCACTCTGCCAAGTTACCCTGGTTCTGCTCCCGGACGATGTTCACCTCGTCCTTCATCCTGGCGAACTCCTCCTCCCTGGTGGCGAGCTGATTCAAGTTCGATCTTTTGCCAATTGAAATCGGCTTGAATCTGCTCCAGTTTCCTCAAAGCATTTTGCTCTGCCACCAAGGAAGCTTTCGTTTTCGCCTCCACCCCGGCGAGTTCCTCGATGGCCTTCTTCCGCTCATCCCCAAGTCGATTCAACATAATCTTGGCATCATGGCGAGATTTGTCGGTGGCTGTAATATCATCGGTGATGAGCTGAGTAGCCGCCATAGCTGCACAAGCCTAGTGCATGGCCAACCTGGCCTTGTCTGCGGGCTTTTGCCTCTCGATCATGGCGAGCTCAGATGCAGAGAGATACTTGGGGGCCTCGATGAAGATCCGGCAAGCTGGTCCGGGTGGAAGCTCCCTCGCAGAGGCCAAGGCTTTTCACCTCTCTGCCGTGTGAAGAGCCTCCGGACGATGTGGGAACTCGGCGGGGGCATATCTACAAATCATTGAAAAGTTAGAATAAAACATACAAAAAATCGACATCCAACTCCAAAATACTCTATTCACTCACCCAAACCGGTCGGGGTTAAGCCCGAGGAGAGTATCATCCTGAATGGAGATCCCATACGGAGATGGTGGTGGCGCACTTTGGGGAGTTGGAGGTGCTGGAGAGGAATGTGGAATAATAGCTCACCCCGAATCTCCATGGCCTAATTCGGAGCCACCTCGGTCACTCCGCTCGGAGTCCTCATCACACAAGCCAACCCGAGGCCGCTTCTTAGTGCGAGCTTCTTCCTCGCTCACTTGCGATCCGTCCCAGGTTGGAGAGATCGCTTGGATTGATGGGTCAAAGGTTGAGAACCTCGCTCTGAACTTATCTTTAGTTTGCTGGGGAGGTGGGGCCTTCTTTTTCGAACTTGACCCCCCAGCCCTGTCAATTGTGGGAGCAGTCTTGGCGAGGTCCACCTTCTTAGTTGTTGGTCCCAAAACGAGTACAATCAGTGTATGGGGGGGAATACACTGATGTCAGATTTTTCTGAAAGACTCAGAAAAATGCTCTTACACTCTCAGTCAGGATTTCCTGAATTACTCAGTATGCTGAAGGTCCACAGGGATAGCAGGGACAGTTCAGTAACGAGTCAGATAAGCTGAGTGTGAGTAATGTGCTCGGAAGCTCAGTAGAGATAACAAACCTACTGACTGCTTGGAAGCGAGTCAGTTGGACTACTATCTCAGTGAGCTAGAGTACGTGCGGAAAATGAGCCCTTAGATTCTACTCGTTTTAGTTTCTGAAAGCATTTTCTCTGAATTGCTTAGTAAACTGGTGGTTAGGGCTGAGTGCACTGTATTAAGATTCAGGATGATTGATTCAGTCCTGAGGATAAAACAATG
>JAPKLY010000633.1:141880-193332 GCA_026898435.1 Prunella vulgaris | reverse complement strand
TCTCTTTGTCTCTTGTCCCATAGCATAAATAACCTTTTTGCCTTGGATTTACATGGTTCAGGTGATCTGAACTACTGCCCGAGTCAGGTCTTATGTGTCTTCAGCACAGCCTGATAGATTATTCAGCCCAGTATGTGTAACCTTTTTGCTTTGGACTTATATGGTTCAGATAAACTGAACCAAGGCCTAAGTCAGGTCTTAAGTGCATTCAACACAGCCTGATAGATTACACTTACTCTTCACTGACTAAGATCTGTCCTGAGTATGCTTAGTGTACTCAGTAGAAACATCAGCCAATGGTACTTCAGGATTGACTTCAGGACGGATCATCAGGTTTCGATCTTCAGCTTCAGACCCAGGCAATCTTCAGCAAGATTGACTGACTCCTTCAGGATGGATTATACTTCAGACTTTAGTAAATTGGGTCGACTCCAATATTCTTCAGTCTTCAGCAAGTTCCTCCTGTACTGAATTTCTAACCTAACTATCCTGAACTATTTTATCCTGAACAGCTGTACTTAGGCAGATTCATCAGGGGTTTTGGGATCTAATCAAAATACTCAGATTGTCCCAACATTAGTTACCTCCAGCACGGCACCTGAGGGAATCCCAGCTCTGTTGGGGTGAGATTTACCCATCTGGAGTTGGCGAGCTAAGAAATGATAAGCTTCAAGAACTTCGATGGGTGGAAGAACGACTGCGGGGCCTTCACCTACATAAATGAAACAAATTATATTTAGCAACTTGGTGAGCTTCACCAGAATAGGCAAACTATGAATCTGAGGATCCGGACCCTGAACAGCAAGGTGGTGCGGTGAGGTTAGGAGACCGGTAAGACTCCAGTAGTGATGTTGACACAAATGCTTGATCTCCCGATCCTTCTGTTCCCGTAAACAGCACACAGTCAGCACGAAATCAAAGCCAATGGACACCTCAGGCTTTCCACGGCTTGATTTGTGGTGCTTCGGACCTGCAAAAGAGAAGATTAGATTAGTAAATCTAATCCAACTCACGCACATCGAAATACGCCACGTACTGCTGGCTTCTCCGTATTCCTCGGGGGAGAGAATATGTCCTCCTTGCCCATTCAAAGCTCGCCAATCCCCACCAATGAGGATGAACTGCTCTTTCCAGTCGCGGACCTTATTGGGAAAAATTCCTAGAAATTTCTCTCCCGGGCGAGCTTTGAGGTAGTAATACCCCTTGCTGTCTTTGGCTTGCCGGGTCACGGTAAATAACTCATTGATCTCCGCCGTGGTCAATCGGTTCTCATAACCCTTAAGCCCGAAGATCGTTAAAGTCGCTAGAAAACTACTTCAGACATTCAGAGTAAGTTGCGTGATGGCGAGGTTGGTGTCCATCAAGAATTGTCCAACGATAGGGTGCAGGGGTAGAGTAAGTCCGGCCTCCAAGGTGTGAATATTAATTGCAGTCAATCCAGGAGGAGGCATATCAACTCGCTCATTTTCTTCCGGGGCATACAAGAAAATATCCAATGGGATGCGATATTTCTTGTGAAGTTTCGGCAACGAGTATTCGCTGATGATACTCTCAACCTCGTTTTCCTTAAAGTCAGATTTCCCATCAGTATCTCGGAAAGCTCGCTCAGGTATAGGGAAGGTCGCCGCATGTGCCCTCACATACTCCGCCCAATTAAACTCATGGACAATATCGGAGGAGACTTGATGTTCTATAAGTTTGGGGAATGGAAAATCAATGAAGCGAATATACTCATAAGTAATTTCCACTCCTCCGTCATCATTATCCTCCTCATCAATCTCACGGGCAAGATCGCTAGCTTGGTCGTCAGTTTCGGCGACCTTCTCCTGAGTCTCAGCGACCTCCGCCTCATCCTGGGCGATGGCCTCACCAGTAGCTAGGTTAAAATCCCTCCAAAGCTCGTGAAGATCTAATCATTCACCACCTCCAGAGTTGGTAGCCTGTTCCCCCGAATCAGAGCGAACTTTGCCAAGAAGCTCGCCAGAATTCGGGCGAGCTACTGAGCTCGACCCAGAACCTGACTCGATCAGGATGGGGTCATTTGGGGGATTGGCAAGTTCTCAGTCATGGGCCTTTTCCCGGGTTGCGGTTTGAAATGGTATGGCTAGATGATTGGTTAGACATGATTTAATTAATTGTAGAAAAGTTCTAGTTATTATGTTTGAGTTGGCCGAAGTTAATATAACAGTCGCCAGAAAGTTAAGGAAGATGATCGGAGAAGTTCAAAAACCTCCCAGAAAACGTATGGAATTCCCAAAAGTTCGAAGAAAATGAAAAGGAACAAGAAGGAATCTGCAGAAAAGAGAAAAGAAAGAAAGAAATTGAGTTCTACCTTGGGGAGCACTCGAAAATCCGTCGGACGCAAGAAAGTCAATCGCCGGAAAAACTGCTCTGAGAACCGAAAGTGTGAAATAAAGAAGATTTCTTATATTTATAGATGAGGGTGCGAGCTTTAATTTTCCAAAAGAACGAGGACCTAGATGTAAAGAATTTGAAAGTTCAGTCATGATGGGCGCGGGAACTGAGGCCTAAAAAGGCGTGCACGATGCCTTGATTCTCGCACCACGTCGGCTCACCAACCGCCATACTGAAGCTCGCCCATAAGCTCGGCACCTAACCAAGAAATAGTTCGCCTACACTAGAGTTCTCGTCCAGAGGGACAAATCAACTCGCCCACACATTAGAAATATCATGATGTGAGCGAGCTGGGGGGCAAATGTTGATAGGCGAACTACCCCAAGATAATTATGAGATTAATTAAACAAGGTTGAGAAGGTCGCCAATCTGCCCAGAAGCTACGTCATCAAACTTTGACTATAGTCAACGTGTGGAAGGTCACCGAGAAGAAGAAGAAGGTCGCCCGGACTCCTAATGACCTAAGTCTAGTAACCAACTATGCCCGAGGGAGAGAAGCTCGATGGCGAGCTTCACCTCTCGAAGGGAAGCTCGCCCCTATCCACGAAGACCAAGCAAGAGTCCACCTCTACATTGCTCCCAAAACGACAAAAGGCAATGAAGCTCGCCTAGGTCTAGAACATGGATATCAAGTGTATAAATAGTGCGTAGACATGTAGTAGGACGAAGCTTTGTAAAGGTATCATGAGTAGTGAGCAAAGACAAGTGTCAAGGACACTTGTCAGCACCTAAAGCCAAGAAGGCTCACAAGGTGCCACTTCACACATGCAAACCTATAAATATGTCTCCGTTGTACCTCTCTCTCTCTCTAAGTTTCATAATACACACATATTTTCTCTCATTAAAGCTCTCCACTTTCTCTCTCTACACTCAATTCTCAAGAACAAGATTATTAAATCTTTGTTATTGTTTGGTAGATCTAAGCATATAAACAACCATTAATTATCCGTTAACATATTCTACCAACAGGCTTAAAGGCTCAAACTCCTATATCTAATATCCTAATTTAACAGTAGAGTTTTTTCTTCTTGGAATTGACTTATTTTTAACGTGTCAAGGTGCACAAACTGGTCTTATATTCATCCACTGAACGATCTCTTATCTGGGCTTAAGTCCCTCTGTGAAACTGCTTACATCTGGACTCACATCCCTCTTGAGATTGCTTTCAACCACTAATACTCAAGTAATGATTTAGATTTGGTGTGCTTCTAACTAGGGGTGGAGCAAATACCGAATATACCGGTATACCGTACTTACCATACCGAAAAATATCGAATTTATCGAAAATTTCGGTATACCAAAAATTTCGGTACGGTATGATACCATACCGATATTTTCGGTACGGTATCGGTATAGAATTTTAAAATTTTCGATATACCGGTATATACCGAAATACCAAAATATTTTCGGTATAAACCGGTATACCGAAATATTCTGGTATACCGATTATTTTCGGTATACCAAAAATATTTTGGTATCTCGGTATACCGGTATATACCATTTTTGTAATTTAATATTAAAATTTATTTTATTTAATTAAAATTATACTTAAATTATTCGGTATGGACCGGTATGGGCGGTATACCGACATAGTCGGTATTTTGGTATGGACCGATATTTCGGTATAGATCGGTATATATCGAAATATCGGTACGGTACGGTATACCGAAATTTTCGGTACGGTATCGGTATGCAAAAATGCATATCGAAAATTTCAGTACGGTATACGGTATGGGCGGTACGGTACGGTATGCCACCCCTACTTCTAACTAAGTGAGATTTTACAATGTTTTAGCCTTTAAACTAGAATTGAGAAAATCTCTCTAAAGTTATGATGTATATGATAAACTCTAATACAAATTAGAACACTCTTTTGATGTTGCTTGGCTGAACAATGTTCTTTGATGGAGATGCTTAAGATTTGACTCTTCTTAATATATCTACATTCTCACATCTTACCCTCCTTATTTTCTCTAGAAGGTTGAATTAGTATTTATAGTATGAATTTGAATATTACTATTGGATAGAGTAATATTCAAATCCAAACTATTCATGGAGTGTACTTCTCTTTTCATTGGGCTCTGGCCTTTATCAGATCTATAGTCTTCATTGTTTGGTCCACTTCAAAAGGCTCTAACAGAGTTCCCCCTCAACTAAATACGGATAAAACAAATCAATCTTATTCTGACCTATCAGGGAACAACAATCCTAATTATAACACTTGGTATTATTACAAAACATTTTGAAAATTATCAAAATTAATGCATATATATATCAATACTACTAGCACATGGAGAGTTGCTCTAATTTGACCATATGCATGAGGTATTTTTTAATTATCATTGTATTAACTATGGTGCAACTATTTATATATTAGTACTTCTAATCCTAATTTTATACATTATCACTTATTTTTTATGTTATTACTATCTCAATATATTTTAAATATTGAATAATAATCTCACACAAAAATTAACCAGCAATACATTCAATCTATTAAATTTTTTTTGATAAAATATATATTCAACCTACTATTAAATTACCACAATCAAGTACATTAGTCTAAATCTATTGTTAGTCCCACAAAAAAAGATTTGGTGTCTTCTAGTTTCTAAAGTTAACTGATATGATCAACTGAGTGCTTAGTGATTTTATGTGCAAAAATATTTTTATCTTAAAATCCTTTTGAAATATTTGTAGTGCAGTAAAGGTAGTAAACAAAATAAATAAAGCAAATAAGACCACAAGATGTATAATGGTTTCCCATGTCCACTCTCCTCTATCCAACGTGGTATATAAGAACTCTTCCTTCAACTTACACCACTTACTTACTTCCTGACAATACTGATTTTACGGGTTCACTCCCCGATTACAGCTTTCACAATTTTCTCTACAATAGATTAGGTGTGAAGTTTTACCAACTAAGATTTCTAAAATGTCTGGAATAAAATACAACTTTTGGTTTTCAATAATGGTATCTTGCATTAGCTTCGTATGTGTGTGCTCTCTCACTCTACTTCTTCTTTCGAATTGATCATTGCACTCCTATTTGTAGGGTTTGAAAAACTAGTCATCGGAGTTGACAAGAATTCAAATTCCTACGAATTTAGGATCAATCAATCAGCTTGATAGATTGATTGACTGAATAATTTAATAGTTCTTTCCATCTTCAACATATCTTCAATCAGCCTTAATTTATGTTTGATTGAATCCTTCTTCAGTTATTAGACCTCATTTGGTCTTGTGATTATCCTTAGCTAGTTTTCCTCATCTGATTTGAACTCTTTTGATCTGGTTTGAACTCTTCTGATCTGGGTAGACTCTTCTGATGTAGTCTCAGTTGATCTTCTGATTCTTAGACTGCTTGATATCTAGGTACATCAACTGGCTTCCTAAGGTCGGTTATTTTTCGCATCATCAAAACATTAAATATTTTCTCAATAATTTCACCTTTTTGATGATGTTAAAACCTGGAGAAATTTTAATCTAATCTACATTGTTATGGATTTCAGTTCTGAACTCTACTTCTTCTATTTAATATCATCATTGAGGGAGACAATCTCAACTGATTTTCTCTATGGATAGAAATTAGCCGATCTTCTTTATGCGAGCCATATGAACTATCCATCTAAGTTGATCTTCATCCAAATCAGATAAGCTTATAGTCAGCTGATTAGTTCAAGGTCATTTGATCTCAAAATCACTTGGTATGCTTAATGTCATCTGAAGTTCCCCTTGATCAAATGTTATCTTACTTCTTCTTGATTAACAGATGTGGGGCATTTTGTAATTGAAACTTTGGCGACCAGAGATGATTGTCGATAACAATAGAAACTAGAGTTACTTTTTTGCATCAGACTCAAAATTACTATTATAATACCATTTTAGAAGTGAAACAACGGTTCCGATTGATCCCATTATGTAATGCACAATGATATACGATGTCCTAGATCAAAATTCCATCATTTGAGAGCTTTTATAGTAGACTTCATCTTATTGTACATCATCGAACTCGAGTTTTGAGTGCTCTACTAACTTACAGATTGTGTGGCACTTCATTGTAAGTCTATTGCTATGAGGAACTCAACTGCTTTTGTGAAAATCAGCTACCCAGACCAGCTGAATTTTATGTCAGTTGGTTACCTTAGCTGATGTTCCCCCTTGAATCAATATCAACTAATTTTACCACATATGTCCAACTTAACTATTTCATCCACAAAGACGTCCCCCTTAATCGGGTAAGTGTCTGCATTTGGCTCATTTCATCAAACACAACTCTTCTGTTTTGATAAGCTTCTTGGGAGAACTTCTTCTAAGATGATGTCTGTGTTTTTTCTTTATTCTTCTGAGTTGTTGTGTAGCTGAAAAATTATCAGGCCATAAGTCCCATATTGGGTCCTAGAGGGTCAGCACAGTCTTTCAAGATCCATATAAATATACTATTCTTATGAGGATTAGGTGGCCTAATTCTTCTCCCATGTATAGCAACAAAGACATGCTCCTTCAGAGGTTTTCTCTTGGGAGGATGTATGTCTGTTGATAAAGGTAGGTCCTGCTTGAACCATTGAATGATTCATATCTAATAGCCTTAGCTGATTTAGCAGAATTTGGAGGTAACATAAAGGTTACTGGACATGAGTATGAGTCTGCCTGGACTATCACTTCTGGGATGGTCCAGGCTGATCTCTTCTCTTCTGCCCCTATTAAGGCTTCCTATACTGAGCATAACTCTATTGGATGCCTCATCTACTTTTTGGATTTGTGAGTGTTTCCACCTTTTTCCAATTGGCTAATTTTTAGGGTCAGCTGACCCTTTACTCTTACCAGTATCTCTACTGGTCTTTGTTTTCTGACTCCGTGAGAATTCAGGTTTGGAATAACCCGTACATTTCTTATTATGCATACACTGAGAAGACACAGTTATAGATAACACATTTGTCTTAGTATTGGTCAATTGCTCTAGCTTTAGTTTCAGTTGATCCTTACTTTCTTTAGTTTGCTTGTATTGTTGAAAGAGTTCATCAAACGTATCTTTTAATAGCTTATGTTCATCTTCTAACCCAGGGTTTTTTGTCATGAGCTTATTTATAAGTTGTTAATTCCCATAACATTTGACTTTCGAGTCCAAAAACTCTTGAGTCTATGAAGGAATAGATTCAACTAACACACTAGTTATTTGACTTCTTTCCTGAGTTAGGATCTGAACCTCAGCCTTACATTAATGATAGATTGGAGATCAGATAACAACTACTGAATCTTAGACTCCTTAGAATATGTAGAAGAGCAAAGATGAGTTAAAAGATAGGGTTTCAGATTTTACCTCTTCATTGTGTGCCATGAGGCAAAGGTCCTCTTTTGATTAGGAATCAGCAGTAGAAATTAATTCTTCAAAATCTTGAATAATTTGATCCAGTTACTCTTCAAAGTTGATGCCCTTATTTTCGAGAATACATTTATGTTGTTGGTTATCTTATATCCTACCGAGATTGTGAGGAAGAAAGTGCACACAAAGTATTTTGTAAAAAGGATTTTTTGAATCTCTCCTAGTGACTGCCAGAAGCTTTTCAGGCAGTGGTCTTATTGATACACTATTCTTATATCACTTGCTGGTCCCACAAAAAAAAGACTTGGTGTCATATAATTTTTAGAGTCTGTTGATATGATTAGCTGAGTGTCGCAGTAATTTTATGTATGAAACATTTTTTATCTTAAAATCCTTTTAAAATGCTTATGGTACAATAAATGTAGCAAATAAAAACATAAGATATATATATTAGTTTTGACCAATTGTTCTACATCCACACACTATCTAATGTGGTATAGAGAGACTCTTTCTTCAACTACTCACTCACTCACTCACTTATTTCCTTACAGTATTGGACGTACGGGTTCAGTTTCCAATTACAGCTTGCACAACCTTCTCTAAAACAGATTATGTGTGAAGTTCTTTTTAACTAAAACTTCTATAATGTCTGAAATAAAGTATAGCTTTCGATTTTCAATATTAATGGTGTGCAGGATATCTTGAATTAGTTTTGTGTGTGCATGCTCTCTCGTTCTACTACTTCTTTTGAATTAATCCTTGCACTTCTATTTATAGGGTTTGAAGAACTAGCCGTTTAAGTTGAGTAGAATTCAAATTTGTACGAATTCAGGATCAATCAATCAACTTAATTGATTGATTGACCAGATGATTTGGTAATTCTTTCCATCTTAAGCACATCTTCAATCAGCCTTGATTTATGCTTGATTTAATCTTCAAATATTTAGTAATTTGACCTCAGCTAGTTGTCCTCATCTGATCTGAACTCTTTTGATCTGGTCTGAACTCTTCTGATCTGGGCAGACTCTTATGATCTAGGTGTCTGTTGATCTTTTAATTTTTAGTCTACTTGATATCTAAGTACATCAAATTAAAAAAAAGTATCATAATTGGGTAGAATCTGTTCAAACTTATCTCTCCAAAAAAATTTGCACAGTTAAAATATAATATATTTCTCTCTCAAAATATATTACTATAAGGATTAATATGTGTTAGTAATGTAAGGTAAGTGTTGGAAGAAATTCTAGTAGTCTCCTGTCTTGAACCGTGTTGCACTCAAATCTTTCTGATTCACTCGATTAAAGGTATATTTGTATGTCACTCGTGGCGCTGAAGCTAGATATGGGTTAAAGAAAGTAAGTAGCATCTCACTACAAGTTTGGACTTTTAGTATCTTTTTGAAACTCTACAAAACAACTTCTAGAATAGTTTTTTTTTAAAAGTTGTAAGAGATAGCTTGGAAAAAAAGCTATTCTAGAAGCAGTTTATAGTGTTCCAAAATAAGTACTTAGTCTAGTGAGTAGTGATAAGTGCTTGATCCTGCTAAAGTGGATTGTTGGAAGAAATCCTAGCACTCTCCTACCTTAAAGTGAGTTGCACTCAAGTATAAGTCATTCGCTCGATTAAAGGTATAGTTGTGTGCCACCTACTACACTGAAGCTAGATATGGGTTAAGAATTTTAAAGTAGCACCTCATTATAAGTTCGGACTTTTAATCTAATAGCAAACGTTTGATCCTACAATAAGTAGTCCTTACAAAACTAAATATATGTCCTTATAGTAACACATATAGGGCTTGATTGATACGATTGGATGAAATTATCACAGTGTGAAATGAACTAATAAAATGAAAGTCTAAATAGAATAATACTTATATGATCATTCTTGTGATTGATATTGATAATAAATGAAATCTAATTATTAATTTTTTTTAAGACTTAATTGCAATTTAAATCACGAGCTTTTTCGAAATTGCATTTTAAGCTAAACTTTTGAATCTTGTTTAAAAAAAAAACCTTAACTCTTTTTTGCAATTAAGACTTACAAGCAGATCTACTTCTGTCCGAAACTTACGTGGCGCCAACATGGCATTTGCCCATTAAAATTTAAATTAAATGGCAAAAATCTAAAATCTTAATTACAATTTAAATCATGGTATTTTCTAAAATTGCATTTTTAAGCTAAACTTTTGAATCTTATTAAAAAGAACTTAAATTAATTATTTTTTTGCGATTAAAGATTACCGATATATTTGTCTCTAAATGATATTTATGTGTCGTCTACGAGTTTGACAACGACACACAATAAAAATTAAATTATTTGCCAAATTTTTATATTAAAATTTTAAATTCCAAATAATTTTTCAAAGTCTTACATTCTAATTTTAATTAACATAATTTTTATAAGAATTATTCTTACTTTATTCGTTTGCTGACTTAGTTATTTGAAAATCTTGTGAGTTTGATATTTTAAAAAAAAATTCAAATATCAATGGAGTTTATTAGTAAGGTTTTGAAATTTTTGACTATTTTTGCAGTGAAAAATTAGTATCAAACCCACAAGATTTTCAAATAACTAATTCATTAAACGATAAAATAAGAATAATCCTTATAAAAATTATGTTAAATAAAATTGAATAACGATATTAAAAAATTATTTGGAATTTAAAAATTCAATTTTAAATTTTATCCCCCATAATTTAATTTTTTTTATGGATCGTTGTTACACCCGTAGACGCCACATAAACAATATACAGACAAACGTGTTTATAACCCTCAATCGAATTTTTTTTGAAATTTTTATAACAAGATCCAAAATTTTAGCTTAAAATACAATTTTAGAAAAAGTCGTGATTTAAATTGCAATTAAGGCTTTACACTTTTGCCATATCATTTAAGTTTTTATGGATAAATGCCATATAAGCGACACGTAAGCTTCGGGCAGGGGCAGATGTGCCCGTAAGTCTTAATTGCAAGAAAAAATAAACTTATAGTTTTTTTTAACAAGATTCAAAAGTTTAGCTTAAAATACAATTTTAGAAAATATCGTGATTTAAATTGCAATTAAGCCTTTTTTTGTAAATAATACTATCTTCGTCCACGACATATAGTTTTTTTTATTTGCATGTGGTTTAATGCAATGTATCGGAGGATATTATGAGATTCATTTATGAATAAAGTGATTGTTTATGAATTCACAATCTCTTCATATTTTTATAAATAATCATACTCTTTTAATTTCAATAACATAATACACTTTCTTTTATACTTTACAATTTGATGCACAAAATTACTTTCCTCTCTATATCAATAAGACACTAATTAATCTTAAGAAGTTTTCACCATTATTTTGAATAAAAACTATATGTGATAAATAATAAAAATATAAAAAAAAAGTTTATATAGTGTTGCCCAACATACCATTTTATGAAACAAGTGATGAATTCCAAAGGATGAAGCAAGTTAAAAGATGATTTACAAATAGAAGTTTCTTAGAGTATAGTTGTAATTTCAATCAAATTGTTACTCCCTCTGTTTCTTTATAAGTTGCTCACAATTTTTGGATACTAATATTAAAAAATGTATAAAAATATTGATATAGTACATGTGATGTGATGGAAAAAAGTAATGAGAATAGTATAAAAAAATATTGAAAATAGTAATAAAGAAGTGAATAGTAGTTTCCTTAAAAGATAAAAAAGCAAATGAGCAACATATATTGGGACAGACAAAAATGACAAAATGAGCAACTTATAGTGGGACAGAGGGAGTCCAATTTTTGTAAATTGGTGTTTTTTGTGGGGTAAAGTGTAAGGAATACTTAACAAGTGTTTGTATTGGTAATTTACCCAATATTTTTTAATATTAAATATAAATGACTATTTATTTTTATAGCGGCATTTCTTGATTGATTGTTATGAACGAAGATCGCGATAAGAAAGTTCTTTGTTACCAAAAAAATACAATAACAAGTGAAATATAGCATGTGTCATGATTAATTTTTACTAATTTTACTTTTATGTACTTATAATATGCACATAAGCGAGTATGTTCAACAAAAATAATAATGAACTTTCTGTATTTTGAAATAGGGTGACAACAATGTTGTGTTTAGTTGATAATAAACAACATTGATAGATAAGAAATTTATATCAAATAAGTTTTATGATAAATTTGTTTGACACATTTAGTTATTAAAATTATAATTTTTGACGTGTTCATCTTCAGTGCATTTAAAATATTATTTTCCTCGTCAAATCTAATCCGATTTTGACGATTCTCGATTCCACATACTCACAACTTAACCTAGTATCACAAAAAACATCAAAACCAACAATCGATCTGAAGCATTTTCGCATAATGCTTCAAAACCACGACACACTCCATGAAAAATGCTCTCTCGACCACTTAATCTTGCGAACGCAATATCTCCCTTGTTCCTGATTTTCATGACATAAGTAAATACTCACCAGAAAGCTTACGAAATATCCTACAAACTGAAAAAAGAATCACCTTATTTTACAAAATCTAGACCGAGTTATTCCCAAATCAATCGAGCACAAAAACACACTTTACATCCCTAAAAGAGCAACTTTATATAAATACTATGCAATCCGTCCTACTCATCAGACTCGCCGACCGTAGATTAAATCCCATCGCACGGTTCAAATTCAAAAATTGTCCATAGCCTCAATCCGCGTCCATTTCATTTCCACCAATCAGCTTTCATCTTTGGGATATTTGCCCATCGTCTCTTACTATTTAAATCCGCCCATTTTTCTCCTTCTCGCTCACCCCAAATCCAGCAGTGCTAATCGAATTACAGAGTTTCAGCACTGCTCTCCAATTTCCTCCCATTTCCAAACCCTAGCTATACCTAATTCTAGTTTCTGAAGAAAATTCTCCATGGCCGCCAATGAAGAGCCAGCTGTTGTCCCCGCCGAGCCAGTTCCCGAGCCACCAGCCTCCGCCGACGAGTCTGTGAAGGAAGAAAATGCTCCGGCTAAATCAACCAAAGCCAAGAAGGTCGTCAATGACGCGAAGTCGAAGAAAGTTCCTGCCCCGAGAAAGCGCGGCCCATCTGCTCACCCTCCTTACTTTGAGGTATTGTGCGATCCAGCTACCTTATCGATTTTGAATTTGTTGAAATGGGATCTGAATTTTTATACCCATGCAGATGATTAAGGATGCGATTGTGACGCTGAAGGAAAGAACGGGATCAAGCCAGCTGGCGATTTCCAAGTTCATTGAAGAAAAGCAGAAGAATCTCCCATCGAATTTCAGGAGGCTGTTGCTTGTTCAATTGAAGAAGCTTGTTGCAAGTGATAAGCTTGTGAGGGTCAAGAATTCGTACAAGCTGCCGTCCGCCCATGCTGCCAAGTCAGCTGCTGTTACCGCGCCGGCTAAGAAGAAGCCGGCCGCGAAGGCAAAGCCGAAGGCTGCTGCTAACAAGGAAAAGAAGGCTGCTGTTTCAAAGGCTAGGCCGAAGCCTAAGCCAAAGGCTGTTGCTTCAAAGACAAAGGCGGCCCCCGCTGCCAAAGCTAAATCGGCTGCCAAGGCAAAGCCAGCTGCCAAGGCTAAACCGGCTGCCAAAGCTAAACCAGCTGCCAAAGCTAAGGCACCAGCGGCTAAGCCCAAGGCTGCGGTTCCGGCCAAGAGAAAGGCGCCGACGAAGAGGAAGGCTCCGGAGAAGCCAAAGGCTGAGAAGAAACCGCCGGCTAAGGCCGCGAAGACATCGACAAGGTCAACCCCTAGGAAGGCGGCGGCGGCAGCATCCCCAAAGAAATCTCCACCGGCGAAGAAGGCAACTCCAAAGAAGGCAACTCCGAAGAAGGCAACTCCAGTGAAGAAAGCTGCGGCAGCGAAGACCGCGAAGGCGAAGTCTCCGGCGAAGAAGGCTGTTACGAGGAAAGGGAGAAAGTAGAGATCGGGAAGGGTAGTTTGGAAAATAATGTTTGTTGTAGGGGCAGTAATGTAAATGTATGGAAAGGTCTTTGAACTGGGTATAGACCATAGTCGCCGAGGGTACGATAGAATCGGATTCTTTTTCCTTTGTCTTCCATGTTTCCTACATTTCTTTTTAAATATCAGTTCAGATTAGGGATTTAAACATATCAATGCTTGTACTTCAAAGCTTTCTTTAATGGAACCAGTAGAATTTACAAATTTACCAGTGTTCGTCCAATTTCGTTAAATTTCTGTTTGTTTAATCCAAAGTTTTTGCGCTTTTCTGCTGTTTTTTATGCTGTTCTTCAAACAACGCATTAATGGTGGCTAGGGTTTGTGCCGAGCGGGAGTCGGTGGATGCGGTGAGGGGCAGAATGCGTCATTCTCACGTGAGGCGGTTTGCTTGGTGTTGATGATTGAATAAAAGATGGGCGATTACGTAAAGCACGGAGGATTTCAATGGACACGTGTGCAATGTGCATCTCCTTTATGGGTAATCTTTCCAAATTCTTCTCTCTTCCCAAGTACGCCGTGACTAACCGGCGCCGTTGCAAAAACTGCTCATATGCTTACATTCAGTGCTTGCTCATCTGAGTTGCAATGACTAATATATATATATATATATATATATATATATAATTATATAATTTTTTTTTTCAATTTGAGGCTCTTCATCTTACAGTTCTTATGCTAGTTAACTAAGTAAAAAATCTTCAGTGGCTCATAAACGGAAATCGATGACTTCTCATCAATCATTAAATCACTTGACAACCCGTGCTATTGGGACTTCTTTTGTTAATTCGCAAGATAGTTTCAACATTTGTTTGTGTTACTTTGGGTAACTAAATGTGCTCTGGCCTAAGTAACAAGATGTGCTGAGAGTATATAAAATGTTTAAATTGATGACAGTGAAACAAAAAGCTTAAACTTACAAGTACATTGTTAAGCTTAATAATGGCGCAGTTGTACTTAATAATGACGCAGCAGCTTAATGGTCCAAGAAAAATGTCTCAGTTGAACTTAATAATGAGGCAGCAGCTTAAAAGCCTAAGGAAACAATACTGTTGAATTGATAATAAACAGCTCAAAGCCTTAAAATACTAATGATATGAGTATGATTAACGTCAGTGCAGTTAAAAAACCTAATAGCATTTGGGTGTCAAATATCAAATATGATGCTAAGCTTTCATTTACCTTTGGAGTTGCAGTTTTCTACTATTACCTGTTTCAGTACCTACTGTTTTAGAAAGTCTTGCATTAACGTTGTGGTACGTTGTAGGTGGTGTTTTACCCATTATGGGTTAAAGCTCTATACATATAAATACTGGACAATCTTCGCTGTAGTGCTAGTGAGTGACATGGTTATGTTATGAAAGCTCTGCTAGTTTAGATTCCCAACTGTAAATAGAGAAAAAATTGGTGCATGAAGTCAATTGGATTCCTAGTAAACTTAGGGGGCACTTGGTTTGGTTCAATATTCCTCAATTGGAATGACAATGAGATGGACATGAGATAATTGTGGTGGTTAATAAAAATAAAAGATGATCAATTCTTTTCTCATACTTCGCACAAGGTAATAATTCAAAATAAGTTAATCATAGTCTCATTTTGATTAATTACTCCCTCATATAATCATTTCTCTTCAATCATTGTACTATTACTCAACCAACAAATATTTTTTGTTTGCTTTATTCCAGAATTAGAGTAAAACACTAACAACATAACTACCATTTCAACAAACATTCCTCCAGCGTATCTCCTTCATTAAGGGAAGTAGCGATGGTTGAATAAAATAAATTTATTTCAAGTTCTTTTTTTTTTTTTCAGCGGGCTCTTATAAGGAAATATAATGGCCATAGTGTTTAATAGGCTTTTGCGCTCAACAGTTTATAGCACTGTGAGTATCCTGATGTCTAAAAACGAATGTTTTAATGTGCTTGGGATCATGCAAAAGCCAAAAAACATCTTGGGACTAGGAAAGATTCTGTGTTCTTTTGCATGGGTGTCATTGGTTGTGCATGAATTGTCTATTAAACTTGAAGTTTTCTGTTATTGACAAATGTCAAGCTCCTGTATTATCTGAAATCTTCCATTGCTAATGTGTTGTTGCCGCCCTCTTTGACTCTTACTGAGAATCCACTAATAAATTACAACATGGCTAAAATACATGTTTTTTGCATTTGTGTTTGCCATTATCACCTGATTGCTTGCGTTAGCATATTCGTTAACCAAACAAGCTACATGTGGATGAACTTCCACGTGAAAATAACCTTTAATTTGATCTACCCTGTGCATGCTTGACTCCTGAATTCATTATTCCAGTTGCAATTTTATTTAGCAATTGTATTCTATCTCAGTTCAGGAACAAAAGCATTGGAGTCCATGTTCATATAAATGCAAATGAAAAAGCAGGGTGTCGAAAAATGGTTGGATCCAATTTTATACATAGCAAAGTTCTGTGACTAGATGCGCGCTTAAGCAATTATGCACTTATTGTAGTTTGAATTTGTCATAATTGCAATTCGCTTTATTGACTTCTTTTAGTAACTTCGTACCCTTCTATATCTGAACTTTTAGTTACTGATATTAAATGAAATTGATGGATAGGGTCTTGTGCGGGGTTTGATATTCGTATACGGAATCCAACTAATGTGATTTCTACATCTTTTTATCTACTACACATAAAAATCCCTACACCATTTTTTAAGTTTGTTTTTATTCTACGATGTTTCTTCAGTTAATGTAATGAAGTAATTTTAGGGTGAGGGATTTGATCTGAAGGTTGCCAATGAGTGAATTTTTAGGGTTGCCTTTCCGTTTACCTATTGATGATTGTTGGATTTATTTCCAAAAATTAATCAAAGATGTATGCATGGGGAAACTCTTACCTTTTCATGTGTATACGCTTTAAGACTTTTTGAGGGGTCATGGAGATGACCCTTCAGGTGTGTTTTCTGACAGGTCCTTTTTAAAGTTTTTGTGTGCAAATATGAATCTCTCAAACATTTCTTAGTGTAAAACTCTTTGGAAGGCTCCAGTTCCTAAGAATATACAAGTTTTCCTTTGGTTGCTGGCTTTGGAAAAGTTGTCTATTTGTGATATTGTTCAATAAGCATTTTCCTAATGTTTGTCTTTTCCCTAGTTGGTGTGTCTTGTGCAGGGATTCTTAGGAATCACGTATTCATTCACTTCGGGACCTATGTTATAAGGTTATTGGTGAGATGGGTGTCCAATTGGTTTTTCCATGTTCTATTTTGGATTTACTCCAAAGTAATACGGGTGGTCCGATAGGTAAAACGGGGAATATATTGGAGAAAGAACTTGTCACCGTAATCTTATGGTCTCTTTGGTTGGAAAGGAATAACATGATATTTAATGATAAGGTTGAGTTTATTAATGATATGTGGGGTAGGACCAAATTTAAGTTGCTTAAGCCAAGCTTCTTTTAAGGGTTTATCTTTGTCATATGTAGCTTGTAAGTCTACTACCTGTACTTCTGCAGGGATCTCTCATCCCTAAGCAATAAAATCGTCTCTTATTAAAAAAAAGACTTAACAAGAGCTAATTTTTTTAAGTATATCTGATTTTATGAAAACACGTTACTGCTCTTTCATTAAAACATAAAGACATCAAATATCACTCTATTTTTCTAGTTCACTAGGTCATCATACTTTGTCTAAGCGTGTAAATGTGAAGGATTTGAAAGATACTGATTCTTGTAGAAGCTTGACTTCGCCCAAATGCAGGACATTTCCAGTTTTGTAGGAATTTCTTTTGAGAAAATGATGATACATCCAGGCATTTCCAAAAAAGCTTGAAAAGAGTGTAAATGCTGTTCTAGGTTACCATAATTAAACCCACTGGAATTAATTGGCACGGTTCAGCATCCTTATTGTTGCCTTCATAGGCAATGTGTCTTCATTTATCTTCTATGACCTGTTAACCAGAAACATCTTTTTCCAAATTTAGCAACATTTGAACAGCATGAGGTTAATGGTGGCAGTTGGTTCTATATGTGTTTTATATTGTTTTTGTGACAGAATTTATGTGTTTTAGTTGCTGCAAATTTGTGCTTAAGTTTGCATTGTTTTATATCTTTACTGCCTGTTATACTTAAATGAGATCTAGTTGAGTTATGTCTCACACATAGTGGGCGAACTACTTAGAAATGACTCTGTTGTCATTCCATTCCTCATTCTTGTAGTTTTCTTTCTACAGATTGTGATTCTTCTTTTCATTTCCTTGTGGATTAGGTAATGGATCTTGAAGAGTCAATTGTGTTGGATCGTAAAATCTATATGAAGGTGAGTAGTTTCTTTTCCAAGACTGTTATTTTTCTTTTCCTTTTTTAGTGTTACACTGTTACTTTATCTTGAAACTTGTAGAATGCAAACTAGGGAATTTGAGGTTCTAGGAGGATACAATACATAGTATATGAAGCTGCTAGTAATGATCAGAGTGGTTTAACGTCTTAACACCTACGACCTCAATAAAGATATGGCTTTGGCATTTGCCAATATGTGTTTCTTTGTGTGCTTGGTTAACTGAATGCTGCTAAATTGCATGCACCCTTCATAATTATTGAAGTTCTGATCCAAGGTGATGTATGTAAAAGGAAATTTGTGTGGCTTACGTCGTTGCATGTTGTGATATAAAGATCATTGTGCAGACTAGCTAATTAAATATAATATTGTACCCATGATGCATGCTTAATAATATTGATTCCTTCTCTAGCCTTCCTTTCCTTTTTCCCAGCTTTTGAGTTGCTACCTAAATATTATAAATAAGAAAAAGAAGGTTGCAGTTCAACCAAGTATTGGAAAGGGAATGTGGATAAATACACACACACACACACAATTTTGATGATACAGTGCATGCATAATATATCAAATAACCATACTTTGTATGAGGATATTGAATGGTAGAAAGGTGGATAATTGGCATTGTATCAACTTCTCGCGGTCTACTATAGATGCTATTGATAGAATATGCTAATCGTATATGATGCACTACACTTATGTTTGGGTATGTTTTAATAGACCAATGCATGTGACAAATGTTGCAAGTCGTGTGAGTAATGAATGAATTAGATAGAAGTGGTGATCAATTTTGTTTGGTTCATCTTTTTATTAATTAAGGTAAAAAAAGTACTCTATTTCGTACACCCTAGTTAATGCTCTGCAGATTGAGAAGTCCCTATCTGGAAGCAGCTTAAGTTGCTTGTTATCTAGCTCAATGTCAACTTCTCCTATGATGTCAGTTGAACTAGTCTAAATAATATTTTTCAAATGCTGGAAGAAATCAAGAAGACTAACACTAACAATTAACTTACCTCTTAAATGCACATACTAATCAATTCCATGCAAAATCTATATTTGACCTACTATGGATATACATGCCAAATTATCGACCATTCCTTAAGAACGGATTAGGTTTGCTTGGTATATCTAAAGAAATATTATACATGTACACTTTCATCAGAAAATTACCCGTATCGTCATTTTCCCGTTTTCCACCACTTGGTTGAATTAGAGTCTTGTTCCCTTAAGGGCATCTTGTAGCATGCATTATGACTATAAATAATTGCTGGTGTCTTTGAAAGATCGACTTGATTGCTCGACATTTGGGAACTACTCACATGTTAATACATGTGTTGTTTGGATATTTGCATACGACTAATTATAATTATAGTAATGCCTTATGGATTGCACTGCCCCTAAGGGGGGATGAAGAATGTTTGAATTGTAGTTAGAAAATTAAGGGCAATCTATAACCTAGGCGAGCCGCACTTTCAAAATTTATTTGAGATTTCTTTGAACTTCTCTTCTGGAATTCGTTATCCGTCTTCCAAATCATATGCAGTTTACTTGAAATTTCCATACTCCCATCTTGTTCTTTTAATCAATTATTATCAGAGCTATTTGGAAATTATTTAGAATATAGAGGTGTTGCTTTGATTACTAAACATTAACTTATTGTGCTGCAGCTATATAAGCAATTAAAATTAATTAAAAGATATAGCTATAAGCCTAAGGCTAAGACTAATGTTATACTGCTATGTGTTTGAAATTAATAAAGATATAGCTAAAAGCCGTACAAATGATCATGTTATTGCATGCATTTCCTATTGTTCCTATGTTTGGATCTTGGAGGGAGTCATTAGAATCGAAAGCTTTACCACAAGTTGATCTAAAATGGAAAAAATAGGGTACTAGTTTTAGTATTAATAAGGGTAGTGATAGATAAATGTTATAACTAGATGCTTCACAAGATGCATCTAATTTTTTAACATTTAGGGCATCTAAATAAAGAGTTGGGGCATTAATAAACTATCACAGTAGTGTTAATTATCATATGGAGTCCCAGCCTCCCAGGTAATGATAGAGCCTAGAGGTAGAGATCAAATAAAGGTGAAATTTGGCGGGCATTTAATGCATATGATGTTTGATTTAAGATATCTCGCCTAAGAAAATTGGGGACCTAGCATTCAATCAGGCTGGAACAAATCGAGAGTGCATCTAAAGAAACTTTGATTTATATTTGGTACTTACTGAATAAAATGGCCTGTCTCGCTCCAAGGCATGCTCTGCTGTAGATTTTGGAGCATGGAGTTCCAAATCAGAATCCTCATAAATGAGGAGAACTGTCCTTTCTGAAGATGGTTTGTGGACATTTATTTGAGGTAATTAGGGTGTCCTACTTTCTAGTGTTCAATCATCATGTACTTTAATTGGAAATTGAGTATAACGCACGAACCTAAAAAGTATATAAGGACTACGCTAGATTTTGTCATTGGAAACTTCGCTCAAATACATGCCTTTTGCTATCACACGTCTTATTAGCAAGTTATTTTGTCAATTTTGGAAACTGAACTTTAGAAATGTATTAATCAATGCAGATAAAGACATCATTTCAAGAATTTTAGATCCATTTTCAAATGTAGCAAGTTTCTAGTGAGTAGATGCACATGTTCATGTATAACTGGCCCTCAACTAAGTGATTATCCGTTTTTCCTTTTGTCCTTTCATTCCCTTTTCATTAGTGATTCCCTTATTACAATAGCATTTTATGTTTAGGGTCTTCTACAGGCTTGACAATCTCATACCGGAATCCAAATAATGTGAGTTCCACATAGTAATGTCAAGAAAACATTGTAAAATCTTCCTAAACCATCTGAATGTTCATTTTCTTTATATGTGACACATGTTTCAGTTAATCGCGATGAGGTGAACCTATGGTTGGTGGTGACGGAATGCGAGAATTCTCTTGCAATATTTGAACTTCTGAATCAAAAGTAAACCAGGGAAGGCCGATGGTAGGTTAATAGTTGATTGTTTGACACTTTTTTTTTTGAAGGGTGGTTGTTTGGCACTTAGTTTTCCTTCTCTTGACTTGGTAATGGTGTATCCATGAGAAATTATTACTTTTTTCTTGCTTTATTTCTTTATATTTCAGTTATGCTTATGGACGATGCTTGTTCGTTAGATTTACATCCTATTTTACCTAAAGAGAAAAATATATTTTTAGTTGAGTAAGTTACTGATATTTCGCTTTCAGTACTTCCGAATTTCACAAATTGAAAATAGTCCGGTCCGATTATAGGAGGTGAAACATCCGGCTGCGCTAATGCGACAGTGCCTAATATGTGCATGTGACAGAGTTTAATTGGTCAATTGAATGTTTTAACTTCTACAACAGGTTACCGGACTAAAGTATCGAACCATTGAAAATAGAGGTAACTTGTCGAACTAAAAGTTAACTATTTTTCCTTAATAAAACACTGCTTATAATCAGAACACCGAGCAAATAGCCGTGTGTATAAGCTTGGTAGCCGCACTCAAACATAAATGTGAAGGACTTGAAAGTAGAAGATTCTGGTTCTTCCCATTATTGTCAGATGGTCATATTCTAAAACTTTGAGATGAATGTGTACGCTGCTGAAAATAATGATTCAACTGGAATTACTAGCACATTACTTCGTTGAAAATGTAATAAGATATTCTCTGCTACATGTTTTGTATGTGGTGTTATTAGAACAAGGGTTAGTTTGTTTTAATGGATAGAATTGATAAATAATTATACTTCTTCATGGGAAAACTTGTCCAATCCCTTTTCTTGTGACAATACATGATAAATTTTTATCATCAAATAAACCAAACATAGGATAAACGGGATAAAATTATAAATCCCTCCTATCCAAAAAAAGTAAACTAGCCCTAAAAGTATTTTATACAGGATGGTCATTTGGGAGTTTTTGAGTCTATTTTGCAGCATTTAACTTATTCTGAATTGCCTTCTGATTATAAAATGAGAGAAAAAGTAGTCACTGATGGTTGCACCTATAGGAAGTCCTAATTGATATTGAAATAGTAGTATTAACTCCAGTGTTGTACTCTTTATACGCTCAAAAGGAACGTGAGCCCTATAATTTTTTTTTTTTTTAATTCAACCTTGTGAATATTTGACCTCCTATTGGTAGCTCATATGCATATCCAATTAAAATATTTTATCCTGATTCTTCTAGCTGCCTTTTTCACTTATGTAATAACAATTGTGATCTTCAATCCATTTATTGGCAGGCACATACCGTAGACTGAGTAAATGAGATTGCATCAGTTCTCACTCTGTGAGTACTTTATTTGTCTGTTTCACTTGCCTTATGAATGCTACTGTGCATGATCATGTTGCTTGGAGCCATTTTCTTCTCTGCTTATTTTCTTATTAGACTCTTGGGTTGGGAAGGGAGGGGGGAATTAAAGAAAATTTTGTTCTATAAGTTTACAACTTACTATGGTTAGAATATTCTTTCATCTTCATGTTCCTAAGTTGTCTCTTTCTCTTTATGACAATTCCATCGCACTTTGATTAATGCAATGCTTTGGTTTCTTAACAGGTGAACTTCTCTTTCCAAATTAGCCACCAATTTTCCTAATCAGTTAAATTTCAATTTCTATTTATCTCTAGTGTCGAGTAACCAATGACATGTTCCTGATCTTGAACATACTTCCTCAACATGGAATACATTATGAACGACAATGAATTTCGGAGGTAACGTTTGATGGTGTGACTAGCAACCAACTTTCTCAAGTATTTTAATTGTCCCCCATACTTTTATCGTTATTTGCCATTCTTTCCAAAACGGATGACTCCTTTAGTTTCTCCTGCATGTTTTCAACCACTTTGATTATTTCTTTAAACTTTCTGGGTTAGTAACTTGTTTTCTCCAACTTCTTCCAAATACAATGCCTCATAAGGGATCATATTAATGGTTGATTGAAAATTGTTGTTATATATGTTCCCAATTATTGTTCAAGTCAAGTACATGCTCCTCCAAAATTTGAATTGTTTTCTGCAATTGCCCATCAAGTTGTGGGTGATAAGCACCCAAATGTATATAGGACATAGGTCTGGGTTTCATACCACAATTATTCATTGTTTTCAGAATTCATTCTCTCATGCAAGTCTTTCGTTGCCACTTCAACTTGATGGAATATGCACGTGCACTAAAGACTATAATCTTAACATTTTGTTCTTAAGGGTTGAAACATTTTTAGTCCCTTAACTTTTCACCTTTCTGAAAATGGTTCCTAAAAAGTTAAATGTACAATTTTAGTCCCCATTTTTCACAAATTGTACAATTCAGGTCCCAAATTCCACCGGAATCACAAAATGATATAGTTTTGGCATGCTCCCGTCACGTATGCGTTCAATTCAGGTGAGTATGTTAATTGAGTAATTAAAAATTAGTTTTGAGGTGGAATATTAATAATTGTTTTAGGTTTTTAAAACAATTTAAAACTAATTTTTAATTACACAGTCAGCATTCTCGCTTGAGTTGAACGCGCACGTGACCGGGGCATGCAAAAAATGACACTGTTTTGTGATTCCAACGAAATTTGGAACGTAAATTGTACAATTTGTAAAAAAATGGGACTAAACTTGTACATTTAATTATTTTTGGACCATTTTAAAAAAGATGAAAAGTTACGGGACTAAAAATATTTTGATCCCTTATAAACATTTTGGCCAAACTTTTCAATATCAAAGTCTTCATTTTGTGAACATGATTTTGAAAAGGGCCTAATGATATACAATGAATGCAATTCTTGGTGCATGGAGAATGTTAAGACTGCAATTTCTGGTTCATGTGGATCTTCCATTTAATGTTGCGAAACGTATGTGGAGAACATAAATCCTGAAAATGATTCAAATGTGTTCTATGCAGCCCGAGCCTACGACCTATATACATTTAAGAGCTTGTTGTTTGCGGATAAAAGCAACACTTGTGTACCAACTTTCTAACTTGCACCCTGGATTCTGAAAATCCAGTCCTCGTTACAAGTGAAGTTGAAATCTCTCAACTTACTGGTACCACCTATTCTCTTGTAGAAAATAATGTAGGTGTGTTCACTCCAATTCATAACATACAAAGATTTTTGTTCTAAGTACAAGTGAAAGTTTTTAAGTTCTATGGAGTGTAGAAAATGGCTTTTAGAATGTTTGCTTCGTGCGCGCTCATTCTTGTTCATTCTTGTCTTCATCTGTGGCACTTTTCCTTATAGGCTTCGAAAACTAGCCATTGGAGTTAACTAGCATTCAGAATCCCATAATCTTCGGAAGATAAATTAATTTGTTTGACTGATCGATTAATTGCGTTGATCACTAGATTAATTTTAACTTCCTCTTTTGTCTTCAATCAAGTCTCCGTTAATCTGCAATTTTTATTTTCTGATTTGATTTGCTAACCATTTACTGATCTTCCATTGATCCTGCTGACTTCTCTTCTTACACATAGTCAGCTGGAGTACAAGTCAGTTAACATTTAGGACTCAATTCCGTAGCTCAGGTACGACATCAGCAAACTTGCGCTTCAGCTGGTCTTTTAAAATATATTAGTTGATTACACAAGGTCAGGTGGTCTTTCTGTTTTGCAGTCAGCTTGTCTTTAAGTGTCTTCAGCTGTCTTCAATGTCTACAGTTGACTTTTTCACTGATTGCCTTCTGGTCTTCTGATCTTCTAATCTTCTTTTAAGGGTTTTCTGTTAGAGTCAGAGAAGTGACAACGAATAAAAGTAATAACACACCAAACTTGGTTCCAGTTCAGCCGTAGCTGCCCATGTCCAATAATAGAATCTGTGTGCCCTATTCTCCAAAATTACTCTAGTAATACTGTAATAGTAATACCCAAAAGGAAATAAGCTTATAAACATAGTGGGCCAAAATTGAATATAATTAAAATAAAAACACAGAACGTTAAGAACTAACAACAGAAGAATTACTTCAAGAACTACTTCACCCCCTTCTCTCCCACGGCCCTTGTAAACTTGATCTATAACAACTCCTTTCCCTTAAAATTAGCCTTTTCTTCAAGGCTGAACGGAAACTGAGCACGAAAAACCACCTGATACACATTGTCATATATTAAGTCTTTATATATATGTTAAGTCTTCTATTTAGTCAACCAAATAAATAGCCATTATTATTAGTCTTTATGTTATACTATGTTAAGCCTTATATTTAGTCAATTAGGTTTATGTTTCTTAGTGCTTAAGTGAAAGTTAAATATTGAGTCTATTTAAGCAATTGTTTTCAGATTTCAAGATTATTTTTGGATTAATAATATTGTAGCAACTTCGGTTGTGGTAGAGATTTGTCTCTGTGGCAGATTGTAGCACTCTGTGGCCTCTCTTTGAGGATTTATTTATATAATTAGTGTTATTCCTATTATCTCGAGGTTCTTGTTCTATCAATTGGTCCGACCTACCATCTCTTTCACCATGACACTTAGCACGTCCGAGAAAGAGAGGCTCGAATCAGTGGAGAAATCGCTGACCGAATTGGAGTTAGCCATGGCCGATCACGCCGCCTCGCGCCAGGAACTCCGTGCGGCGCACACGGAATTGGCAGTGGCCCAATCGGTGATTTTCAACCAATTGAAGGCGCTCACCGCTGCTGTACAGGGCCGGCCCACGGACGATGCGTCCTCTGCAGGACCCCCGAACCACGCCGTGACTACCAGCAACAATCAACAACATACTCCACTCCTGGCTGCCCCAACGTTCTCACAAGCCATAGGGCCTGCCGTGGGCGCTATTCCATCACTGACGCCCGCGAACCAAACATTGCAGGTCTTCAATGCAGCACTCATGCTGATCCCAAGGTTGGTTCTCGGCCCTACTACAGTGCTCAAAGATGGAATGCTCACTCTTTGAGCTTCTTGTAGAGATTGTACATGTTTGTTTTGTTGTACTTTTGTGCTTTTTCAGAAGTGTATAGATGAATCCAATAGCTCTGAATTCATCAATCATCTCCCTGACTCTAGGTTCAAGCTTGCTTTGGTAATCAATCTCAAGAGAGCTTTGTCTCAAAGGTTGAACATTTACTGGAGCTCCAGCTGCAGGGTTTACAACCATTCCTTGATTAAATATGCTTCTGGACGAAAGAGCTTTTCTCCATGGGAAAACCACCATGATGGTGTTTGGGTTGAACTTTCATCTTTTCCTCATTTGAAAATCTCCTCTGAAAGACTTTACTTTTATATTTTCCCATTCTCGGTCCCTTCCTTTCCCACTGAAAACATTCTTCTCAGAACTAAGTGCAACTCCACCAGCAGTACTATTTGTTCCTTCAGATAAGTTAGGGCTGTCATTTTCTTTAATAAATTTTGAGACTTGCACATCAGTTAACTGAGCTAAATCTTTCATCTTTGCAACTTCAAACTCTGACTCAAGACTGTCTTGATACTTCTTGATTTTAGGCAGTTCATTGTCCTTCTTGACAGCTTCATCTCCATCTATCTTAGCAGCTTCATTCTCTTCACCCTTTTTGCCATCATTCAAACAGGAGAATATAATCCAACTTTGTAGATAAATTCTGATCCTTGGTCTTTGAGTTGTCAGTCAAAGTGTCCATCTTGTTTTGGATGCTTTCCATGAAACTCTTTATGGACTTGTTTCCTTCAGCAATCTCATTCATTTTCTTCTATAAGTTTTCTACCTCAGCTAACTTCAACACTAATGATTTCTTTAATTTTACAGTTTGATCATATATTTTATCAACTGCTTCCTTGAAGTTTACCATCATGATTTTCTTCTCAGCCTTTCCCTTTTCTTGTAATGCTTTGATTATATCCTTCATTCCTTTTTGATTTGTTGGAAATAATCAGGTCGAGTATGTCTCTAACCTTTTGGTTGATCTCCCTAGTCATACTCCTAAACTGTAGACTCTAGATTGTCAATTTTCACTACCAGTTCATGAGGAGCCACATGTTGATATTCTTCCATTACTTCTCCTTCTGTATCAACTACTACAACAACCATTTGTCACCCTTCGCAGACTTCATATGCTTGGCCTCAGGCACCTGCAGAGTTGAGTTTTTCCTCTATGAAGGAGTAAAAGATAGCAATGAAGGACTCATTATCTAAACAATGTATGATTCGAAGTCAGCTTCTAAAAGTACAGACATATCATACATTGGAGCAGGAGGTACATGTGTGGCAGTACATCCCTTTAGGATTCATCCAGAGTGAACTTTGCAGCTTGTGAACTGTAGACTTGAATGACCTGACTTAAATCTTCGATCGGTCTCCTAAGGAGTGTCAGATTTGTATCCTTGAAGGTCTTTAGCAGAGTCTGGATGAGTTTCTTCCTAAGCAGAAGCAACATTCTCAGTTCTTGAACAGAAGCATCATCATCATCATCATATTTTTCTTGATTTAAATCTTCATCTTCTTTACAAAACGATGCATTCTTCTTGCTATCCTCTTCTTCTTCTTTACTAGTATTAGTCAGATGCAAATGGCAGCCACCTAGGCGCTTGACATCACTCAACCGTTGATGATTAACACAAATCTGTAAAATATAGCGAAAACAACATTTGGCGGCACCTAGGCAGTCTTGGCACCGCCTAGGCAATATGCGCTTTTTACATATTCTTAAATAATTTAAATCAAGAGGTGTTTTTTAAAAATGTGCCCGACTTTGCCGAAGCAGTTTTATATAATTTTTTAAATAGTTTAAATAAGAAGGTATTTCTCGAAAAAGTTCCGGACTTAGAAAATTTGACGAGGATGATTTTCATTCGAGAAGAAAGAAATAAATGTTAATATTGAGTTTGAGTCAGATGATAAAGACCATATGTATGGAGACGAACAACCTTTATCTTTTGAAGTTTTTTTTAATTGAACCACTTAACTTGATGTTAATTTATTCGTATTATGTATTTGTTATTTTTACATTTAATTTAGAAGTTGGACATATTGTATTGTAATAATATTTGATATTTTATTGCTTTATTGCATTGTGTGCAAAATGTATTTGGTTATTTATTATATTTTAAATTTATAATTTATCCTATAATGTGCATCTTTGTTAATATAATAATTGGAAAGTTTGGGATAAATAGTAATTTTTTTAAAAAAATTAAAAGATCTTGGCTCCGTCTGGACGGTCTAAGTGTTTGGCGGCACTCGACCGTCCGACGATCGCCAAGCACCATTTGCACCATTGGTTTTAGTATCCACCTCGTTCTCCACATGTGGGAATACTTCAATTAGCAAATCTACAGTCCTGGTCAAATCTGCAGTTGCAGAAGCACTAGCAGTGTCTTGAAATTCTGTGACCTATATACCTTTTACCAAGTGATCCATCTTATTCAAATCTTTAGATGGGGGGCTAGCAGGCGCTTTAGAACTTTCACCTTCCATAATAGGGATATCAACCTTAGAGGAGCTATCCTCGCCTTTCTTAGACATAAGCTCTGCCTCTGGATAAATAGCATTATGATCATTATTTGTTCACATAACTATCTTCAATGCTTCAGCTGCTGCTTTACTCAATAGTTTCTTCTTGGCAACTTCTTCCACCTGTTGCTTTCCTTTGTTGTCAACTTTCTTCCTCTATTTCTTCTTCAGATCAGTGATCTTCCTGAAAACAAAGTTTGGGTCAAGAAGTTCTTCAATATTATAACATTCTGTCTATTGAGTAACCCAAGCGAATTCTTTTGCTTTTTGGATCTTGTAGTATTCCAACTGCTCTCTCAACTGCCTCCAATCCTCATATCTAAATACTTCATTAGCATGTTCTTCTGTGAGTTCCTCACTTTTCACTTCTGAATCTCCTGAAGAAATTTGCAAATCAACCTTTTGTGTTTGAGGTGAGATTTCCTTAGGCAATAATTTTGCAATTGGTGACACTGCAGGCAAGTCTACAGTTTCTTTCTCCTTGACATCTTTTGAACCTTGAGCATCTTCTACACCAGGTTCTTGTGCATTGATTGGACTCAAAGTCAGTTCAGTATCTTCAGTAACTTTCACCTTAATTCTTCATTTTCAGCGCTTCCAATAATATATTGGGAGGTGCATTACATTTTGACATATAGATGATGTACATCTCCTTTGCAGTAGGTAGGCAGCCATATTAGACTGATCTTCAATAATATTTTTGTCATGCTTTTGTAGGTGACATAAGAGCTTTCATGTGTGGAAAGGTATCCTTGAGCTTAAAGATTGGGTGATCAAATCGTAATTGTGTCTTGTGCAATATAGAGATATAATTGATCCCGAGCTCAACATAATATATATGTTGTGATTTGGCTTCGACGTTTGGTGGAGAATTCTTGTCTTCTTTTTTGTGCTTATTGTGTGATGTGTTAATTGCAAATTTCATTTCGACCACTTGCCAAACTTTTCATCGCTTTTCCATAAAATAGTTTGGAGGGGTGTGTTATGTTTTTTAAATTACGTTTGCATTAACATAGCAAATTTTAGGGAAAATGATTTTTTTGGTCCTTTAACAATCACCTATTATGATTTTAGTCCTCTAACTATTAAATTTGATTTTAGTCCTTTATCTTTTAAAAAGGACGTTTTTTTTTAAAGGTGAAGGACGAGAATCAAAGTTTTTATAAAGATAAAAGATGAAAATCAAATTTTTTTTGAAAGATAAAGGATAAAAATCAAAATTTTTGAAAGATAAAGGACTAAAATCAAATTTTAATAGTCAAGAGAACCAAAGCCATAATATGTGAAAAATAAAAGGACGGAAAAGACCATTTCCCCAAATTTTGTTATGAAACAAGGGGTGAAATGTGTTTGTGGCTTGAAAGTTCAATTGTTGAGCATGTCCATGCACATATTATGCCTTTAAGATAGTGTGTTGGAGTGAAACAAGTTCATGAAAGGTGATTGAGGTAGATCTAAAGTGGAAAAAAAAAAAAAAAAGGGCCCAGACCGAGCCAAAAATGGCCTGGTCAAGCGTGGAGAAAATGCTCGATCGAGCAGCCAGCTTCTAGACCGAGCGGCCTGGCCGAGCGCAGGTCCATCTTCCCAGTTTTGGCCTGATTTTTACATACCCAAACTTATTTTCTCTCATTTTAACCCTATTCTCACACACATAAAACCCTGACTCAACAAAAAATAATCTCTCTTTATCTTGAAGAAACACATGCCTTTGTCTTAAGAGAAGATAATTTATTTTTTCTTCTTCAATCTTCTCATTTCTTGCATCAATCCCTTCACTCAAGGTATGTATTTTTCTACTCATATTTATCTTAGTTTTTGAATGATTTGTGAGATTAGAGGAAGAAATACCTAGTACAAATTCTTAAAATTGGGAATTTTGATGAGATTGGTGATTAATTGATGAGTTGGTGCATATTGTGTGTTGTTTAAGTCCTATTGTTGATGGGTGACTCAATTCTTAGGCAATTTCATGTCAATTTGTTGATTTTTGAGTGGATGGTGAAATTCCTTGAGTGAAAAAAAAAAAGCGACGAAAAATTACAAGAAAATTATGATTTATGATATTTGAATGCTAATTTCTTGCATGAATTTGGATGAATATTGATTATATTATATGAGCAATTCTTGGGCATGATCAATTTGAACTTATCTTGATGAATTTTAGTTTAATTGAAGAATGATTAGGAAGTAATTGCTGCTTGATTGTGCTTAGAGTTGACTTGTGAAAATTAAAAGACAGTGTTGTTAATTTTTGAGCATTTAGATTGGTTGAGATTGAAGAACAAGTTGCATGAGCTTTAGAAATGCTAGGATGGATGACACTATATTTCCTTATTGATACTTGAAGATTGCATATCTTAATTAATACCATTATGAGCTTGTAAAATTTGAAAGATGAACATAGTATATTTAGTGAATGAGAATGATGTAGGAATTGAGATATATTTGGAAATGGACTTGAGCAATTTTTGAGCTTAAATTGTGTAAATTTTTGCAGGAATCATGAATCCGAGGAAAGGAAAAAGGAAAGGCATCTAGCTTATCACTCGAATATAACAATTCTGATTTGGAGGAGTAATGTCATATTGATTGTGGGCACCCACCATCTGACTTGGGCATAGCTTTTGAAGACAATGAACGATATTTCAATAGGTTCACGCTGATTGTCAAGCTAAAGTACTTTCCGGCAAGGTACTTCCACAAGGAAACAGCGGAAGCCCTAAATTTCAAGGAAGATGTTGAGGAGCTGTTTGATGTCCTAGGATGGAAGAAGTTGTTGAAAATCCATCGCTCCTCGTATGATAGATTGAATATTGAGTTCTTGAGCACATTTGACCATGTTGAGAAGAACGGAGTGCCATATGCAATGACTTTTCGAGTGTGTAATGTTGATCGCCGAATGACTTGCAAGGAACTAAATGATGCTTTTCGATGTAAGAATGATGTCCTGATCAAATATTTTTTGGTGAACGGGGGGCAATTTAGGAACGAGCAAGCTTTTTGGGAGAAGATCACTAGATGTGGAGATGTATACAACCCGCAACACTCTAAGACCTCGAAGATTAGCAGCCCAATCTTAACCTATGCCCATCTGAGTGATGGCAAATATAGCGGTTGCACAGTTTAAAACCGGGGGGTAGATCGGAAGAAATCTATTTGCTCCACTCAATGTTGCATGGCACAGTGGCTAACTTTGGGGCCTATCTCATGAGGCATATATCTTATCAATTTGTCAACTCCTTGTGCTCTGTAGGAGGAATGACGACTTGCATAGCTCTAAAAATAGGGTGGAGATCTGAGGATGAAGGACAGGATGAAGAATTTCTTGATTTCCAGTACTTGTCTAAGTCAATACTAATTGCCAAGATGAGGAAGACTTGCTTTCAAGCTAAGACCCAAGACGGTATGCCTTCCATTTAGACCGATATGAGTGACTTACCAATTAGCTAGTGACATCTCCGAAGCATGTTGAGTATGGTAGATCATTCCACTACAATACTACTAATGTTGAGATCGGGAGTAAGACTGAACGTAGTAGAAACAGCTAGAGTGGAGGTTGAGGAAGAAATCTAGGGAACATTGAGAGAAGAGATGAAGATACTCCGTGATGATACGGATAAGCTAATGTCGGAACAAATTGCAAAAGGAGATGAAGACACTTCTGGAGAAGCAACTCCAAGGGCAACATGAGTTGCTAGAGGGCCAAAGGACCTTGATAACTTGGTATGCTAAGCAAGGATATTCCATTTATGAGCACCCTCAACGGTGATGTGAAACTATGACTAACTTCTAGGTGGAGGTGGTAGTATCGTCTTCTTCTCCCTACCTCCTTATTTTAGCTTAGTCATTCAGTGGTTGGTTTTGTGTTGAGAATTGTTATATTTGTTACTTGGGGTTGTATAAATTGCTTGATGGATGATGTTGTGATTTATTCCGTTACTTCTTGCCAAGAGTCTTGTTTAAGATTATGCTTAGTGATAGGAGTGTGCACAATTCAGTTACTAACCGACAACCAAACCGAATCAAAATATGAAGATACTTAGAAAGCTGAAATGGAGCTAAAAAAGAGAGAGAAACGGATCGAGGGTAAAAAAGGACTCAAACCGTCCATACCGAGCGGCACAACACGTGACCCGAGCATGAACCTCATTGCACGGGCGAGAACCAAACCGCTCGACCAAGAAAAAAGGTTGTCCAGTGGGGCTGAACCGGCACAAGTTGGGAGGCAGTTATTTTGTGTTGTTTATGGTTTTTTTTATGTTGGATTAAAGTTTTTGTAGTCCTACAACTTATCACCAAATTTGAATTTAGTTTACATGAATTATACATTTTGATATTGGTCCTATAAATTCGAAAAAAATTGATTTTGATCCTTTTACAAAATTACATGATCAAATTTAAGTTTGATTTTGGTTCTATAAGTTTGTAAAAGGACTAAAATCAAAATATTTTAAATTTACAAGATCAATATTAAAATGTGTGATCCATGTGGATTAAATTCAAAATTTAAACAAATTATGGGACTTACAAATCTTTAATTCCTCTTTTTTTTTTTTTTTGGTATTTTCTGGGGTTTTTTTGTAAATACGATTTTAAGCAATTATAAATACCTTTGTCCCCTAATTTTTAAGACACTTTTTCTTTAGATTTTAATTCTCAATTAGATCTAAAATCCTTAGGTAGTTACTACATTTTTCTCTCTAGAATATCATATGATTTAGCATAAATTCCATATAAGTTCTTAAAAGCTTCTTCTCATTGTTATATTAGATCAAGCCACTGATATATTTGAAGAGTGATTGAAGTTTAACTGAAGATTTGAAGTTTATTGAAGGATTAATATCTTCTCTATTCCTACCAATTTCATCATCATAGGTTTTGTCTTTCTTATTTTATGGATTGAATTTTTTATTTTTTTTTATGATTTTTATGGTAGAACTATTTCAATTAGCCATGATCATTTCTTGTAGAGTCATGTGTTAAACTTCTTATACTTTGAGATTATATGTTAATTTGAGTATCAATTTATTTTATTGCTCGATTAGTGGACTGGGATGATTGAATTCCTCAATTGATTATTGATTTGAGCTTTGATGGTTTAGTGCTTGAAATTAAGTTTGTTCAATTGAATGTCTATAGATAGTAGTGAACATTGGATACTATTGTTAAGACTTCTAGGTCATTCAGAGAGATGAGTAGTTGAGAACAATCCATGAGAGACATTGGACTTTAGACGAGAGTTTATAGCTTGAAGAAATTGTTATGATTTAGTTCAATTATTCAAGGAAACACATGATGGTCATTATGATAAATTGAGCTAGATTAATGCATAATTGAAATTACCTAAAGAGTGCACTCAATCACTTGAGCTTCACCATGAAGTTAGAAACTAGTTGTTATTAATTGTGTGATTTCTTGTTGAGATCGTAGAACAAAGTGAACATTTATCCTTTTGTCATCGAAAAGCATGGCGACATATATGATTGAACTAGCTTAATTACATTTTTCTCTTGATTCGATATTTTAATTTGGTCACTTGTCAACTAAAACTACACACGTGCACTAGCATGCTTGCTTAATTTGAGATGCAAAATTTGGCAATCAAGTTTTTAGCGTCTTATCGGAAAAACAACATATCTTGGTAGTTTAGTTTTGTTGAGTGTTTTTCTTTATTTTTCTTTGTTGTGTCTAGAGTAATTCTTGGACTTCTTGCAGGTGTATGAACACGAAAGGAAGGGGTGAACAACTTGTACCCCTTGATCTTGATGTTGAAACTGTTGCAAAAAGGAGAAATCGAGCACAAAGCCTGTAAGAAAAGAGGGCAAGAGATAGAGAACCAACGAAATGTACAAGAGAATGATGTGAGGATAGAAGTCAATGAAAGGGCTAACTCAAGACCTCAACAAGAATGAGGTAATGATTTCAATAATGCTCAAAGGGCAGGGGTGGACCTATTCCATATCAACATACTCATACACATACCCCTACCCACAACAACCTCAATTTTATCCTTAATATCCTTACCCTTATCCATATGCCAAAAATCCACCACTTCAACCTCCTCCACAACTTATGTATAACTCCCATCCAAATTTTTAACAAGAGTCCCTTCTTAGAGACTACTTTGAGCCTAGAGTAAGAGTGTTCAACGATGAAATACCAAGGTCATGCATCGAAGCCGGCCATCTAGAGGTAAGACCGACATTGCTAAGAAGGCTTCGAGAGACACAATTTGAAGGGAGTGATGATCGAAATGATCCGAAAGTGCACCTTGCAAATTTCATGGAGATATGTGACACAGTCAAATACCATGGTGTGCCCGATAACTCAAAGATGCTAATATTTTTCTCTTTCACCTTGAAAGGGCTAGCAAAGAAGTGACTACAAACTATGAACCCTAGAGCATCAAACGTGGAGGAGCTTAGCACTCAATTCTTAAAAAAATTCTATCCACTGATAAGAAAGTGAATGGAATATGATTGACACTGATACTTTATATTATGGTATATTGTAATTCAAATTTATTGGAGGACTATTGAATTATTGTTGTTTGAATTTATTTTTGTAAATTGAGTTTATTAACAACTGTTTGATTATTATCTTTTTAATTTATTTTGGTGCATTTGAGTCTATTTAGAACAACTAAATTATTGTCGTTTAAATTTTATTTAAAATTTTGAGTTTCAATTTAATTGTTGAATTATTATTAATAAACTAGACAAAATTTTATATTTATATGAGTAGTATTTGTATACTAAAAATATTAATTAATAAATTCAATATAGAAATCAAATTTTATAATAATCGAACAGGTTTGGTTTGGTAGTCCACTAGTCCATCTAAAATCGTGATGGATTTAAAAATGGATCAGGATATCCCCAATTGAGTTTCTTCACCTCCACGTTCACTTCACCGCCCTCAATTTTTTTTAATTTAACTCTTCTCATTATTTTGCAAATTCACCCCATTCAAAAGCAAAAAAAAAAGTGGATGACACATACCTCCACCGACTCCCACCGCCGACACCACCACCACCACTGTAATTTTCGATGGACACCCACCCCCTGCGCAATTTTTTTCGATGAATAAAGACAAAATTTCGTCGGACAAATCAATTGAAAATCGCAAAAAAATCACTAAAGACATTTGTTCGACTCTGGTTTTTCGAACAAGTGCTATTTATTCGAACAAATAGCATTTGTTCGAAAAAATTTTTGAAATTTTTTGTTCGAAAATTTTGGTGGAACATTAGTACTTTGTTCGGAAAAAATTGTTGAACATTAGTACTTTGTTTGGAAATTTTTTCCGAACACTAGTACTTTGTTCCACCAACTAGTTTGGAACAAATACATAAAAATTTTTTTTAAAAAAAATTGATGTATCCCAATTATGAAGGCGTCGTCTTCTTCTGCAAAACCCTCGGTGGGACCATCCCCAATCTCTTCCTATCTCTTTCGACCTTCATTCACTAAGTCGACACTCAATTAACCTCACGATTCGATGACACAAGACGCTTCGCCGCCGCAGCTTTACCCGCCTTTTTTGCCTCTGTGTCACAGCGGTAGGGGAAATAAATCACTGAGTCGAAAACTTCGTTGTACTCGGAGAATGTGGCGAGAAGACTCGCCGGAACTTCAGTTTACACCATAAACAACACGAACAATGAGTTTGTGGAAGAAGGGGATGAACTGAACTATTAAAAAATTAAGAATTATACTTAAAGGGTATTATTATCTTTTAAATTTTAACTTAAAAATAAGGAATAGAGGGTGTGAAGAACTCAATTATGGGTGGAAATATCCTGATCCTTTGAAAATATACGGTCCAAATACAGGTAGTCCAATCCAACCCGACCCAAAAGTATCATGGCCCCGTGGCCTAGTACTGGTTGGCCAGGCCCACACTCATTTCAAAGCGTTTTTTTTTTTCAAAGCACTTACCAAGGAATACTTCACAAAAGGGTGCGACTATTCATACCCCAAATTCCTCTAAACATACCCTAATTATTAAATATATTTAATTTAAAATAAAAAATTAATTTAAATTACTAAACATACCCCATTTTTATTAAAAAAATTTTTAATTTTGACCTAGTTTTCGTCTCTCTCACGTCCTAACTGCTATATTCATGGAGTCCAATCATCTTTGAAACTATTCTACAGTTCTACGATCAATTCAATCCTATTTTTTATGCTTTGTTAGTGACATCAAACTAATCTAAATTATATATTTTCCACGACGATACATAAAGGTTGGAAATTATGGAATTTTTGATGGGGAAAATGGTGATTTTCAGGCGAAAAAAAAATAAAGCTCCGTGAGATCTGAAGGAGCGTTGAGAAGAAGACATGATGTTCGTCCAGTGAATTCTTTTAAAATTTTATTCGGTTGCAACAAATAAAATGACGATGCAAAGTTTTAGTTCTCATTTCTTAAAAATGGCGACGCATTGTGGATCATTAACATGAATTGAGAGAGAAGAAGAATAGATCAAAAAAAATTATATTAATAAAAAATAAGATATATTTAGTAATTTAAATTAATTTTTTATTTTAAATTGAATATATATAATAATTGAGGTATGTTGAGAGGAATTTGGGGTTATGAACCCTTCACAAAAACCTCTGCCTATTATCTCTCGCTAAAACCTCACTCTCCTTTAATTCGAATCATTGCTGAAGCAATGGTTTACAGAACTAATGCTCGTAAAGCAGCTTCCGTTGTCACAACTCTTGTTTCCGAGCCATTGGAAAGCGGTAAGCTTTCAACGATTCTGATACACCCTCAAAATTTCATTCCTTCAAAATCCAGAAAAAACCCCCAAATTTCACTCGGAGAATCCCTGCAGAGGATCAGCGTATCTGATGCGATAAAAGAATTCAATGCCATGCTTCAATTGCAACAGCGGCCACCCATTTCATCATTCAACCCGCTTTTAGGCGCCGTTGCCAAAGCCAGTAAGTATCAAGATTTGATTTCCATGTTCAATCGAATGACAAGCGTCGGTTTGTTGCCTGATTACATTGGAATGAATATTTTGCTCAATTGCTACTGTGAGGTGGGAAGGTCTGGTTTCGGTTTGTCTGTTATGGGTGGAATTTTAAAGAGGGGTTATAGTCCTAACATTGTTACATTTACTTCATTGATCAAAGGTTTGTGCATCGAAGACAGATTTGATGATGCCGTGGGGTTATTGAGGAAGATAATTGAAATAGGTTTTCATCCTAATGTCAAAACTTGGGGGACTTTGGTTAATGGGTTGTGTAGGAGTGGAAATGCAGAGATTGCTCTGAGGCTGCATCAAGAAATAAAAAATGGAGATGTAGGTTTTGGTGTGAGATTTAGTCCTAGTTTGATTTATTATAGTTGCCTTATAGATGGCCTTTGTAAGGAGGGAATGGTGGAAAAGGGTAAAGAATTATTTATTGAAATGGAAGAAAGGGGTATTTCGCCAGATGTGGTTGCCTATGGGACACTAGTTCATGGCTTCTGTAGGGTGGGTGATTGGGAGCAGGCAAAGGGGATGTTCTTTCAAATGATGGATCGAGGTATTCATCCCAATGTTATTACTTTTAATATGTTGATAGATGCACTTTGCAAGGACGGAAAAACTGATGAAGCTAGTGGGATGTTGGATTTCATGATTCAGAGGGGCGAAGAGCCTGATTCTATAACATTCAACACTTTAATTGATGGGTATTGTATTGAGGGTAGAATCAATGATGCAAGAGAGTTGTTTGTTTCAATGGCAGCTAAGGGCAAAGAAAGAGATGTTTCAACATATAATGTGTTGATTAATGGGTATTGCAAGTGTCGAAAATTGAAAGAGGCAATGATCATTTATAAAGAAATGCTCAGCAAGGGATATAAGCCATCAGTAGTTACTTTTAACATATTATTAACTGGTCTATTTCAAGAAGGTAAGATTGATGATGGAAGAGAACTTTATTTGAAGATGAAAGATCATGATCTTAGACCGAATTCTGCCACTTATAGTATATTATTGGATGGATATTGCAAGAATGATCGTCTTGATGAGGCAATAGAATTGTTTCAAACTCTTGAAAAGTCTGGCTTTAAGCATAGCACTAAAACTTGTAACTGCCTACTTGATGGACTGTTTAAGGCAGGAAAGTTTGACCAGGCTAATGAGCTGTTTGGGAGATTTCCGAAGATGGGTTTAGTACCAACAAGTTTTACTTATTCAATCATGATTAATGGGTTCTGCAAGAATGGGCAGTTGGAAAATGCAAATAATCTGTTTCTGCAAATAGAAAACAGAGGTTGTACTCATGATGTAGTCATCTTCAATACACTGATGCGAGGATTCTGTGATAATAATGATGCACCGAAAGTGGTTGAACTTCTGCAGAAAATGGCAGAGAGAAATTTGTTACCTGATTCATATACTGCTGCTATAGTTGTGGATTTATTGTCTAAAGATGAAAGTTACTCAAAGTATCTAAAATTGATTCCCACATTTCCTGCAAAGGACATAGAAAGATGACATGCTAATGCCAATGGGTTCTTTCTGTAATGTTCGCTAGTGATCGAAAATGACCATGTGTATAGCTGTCAAGGGACAAAGATTTCATGAAGATTGCGCTTTGGGGTCACAACATTTAGGACCCTCAAGCATTATGCCTATTTGCTGTTATTTACTTGTGACCTTTGGACCAAGTCTCATTAATCTAATATAAAGTTCTTTAACCGTAAATCTTAATATGTGAAGATAGCTTGACTATTCCATGTGATTTCATATTATTGGTAAGAATCTTGACTACTCCATGTGATTTTTAGTATTCTTGTCTAGGGTAATTATCTTATATTCTGAATTTATTACTAATTATCATGCAGGTATTCAATAATTCAAAATGCATAGTTAGATGGTTTCGCATTTTGAAATACATCGAGTCAAGAAGTTGAATGCAGTGATGCTGTAGAGTCCATGAGGATTCTTGCAGCTCTTCACCTTGAATGTTTGCAATTCATCAGCGTGTAAGTTTTCTTCTGCGCTTCTGTATCGAATCCACAACTGTCTTTCAGTTTGATACCTCCTACATTCTGCAATCTTTTACCTCTTATCATGGCTTTCCCGCAAATATAAGCACAACTTTGTTTCTTTAACTTACTTTTTGACTTTGAAGTTCTTATATTTCATAAGATCTCAATTTCTTAGTACTTAAATCTGTGGCATTTTGGGAATGAATTGGAGGAAGAGATTCATCTGGTCCAAGTTATCTTCTTTGACAAATAAATAGAGAATGATCCGTATTATAACAACAGATTATGCTCCTTTTATTTTGGATCAGCTCCATTGACCATAAGATTATGCTCCAACATAAGATTGCCGAACTCTTCTTAGGAAGGTACTTGTAATGTATAATAGATGTGCCTTTTTAAATATATTATATCTAAAAGTAAAAAGTTATTTTCCCATGAGAACCAGAGTATCAACTATCAATTGTACACAACTAAGTGGAGCAATTGTAGTAGACTGTTCGCTAATTATTCTAACTATTCGCAAGTGTACGGTGTAGCTATAGTATCCACAAACAAGGTAGTATCCCACAGAGACTAATAATTATTGATTTAAGTATTAAGACTACGAAATGTTATTTTTATCTAGAAAATCATATAGGAGTGGTTGGTTGTTCAAAATACTAAAACTAACAATAACAAAAGAAATAACAATGATAAGAAGGTATTCACAGACAATGGTTTCGGTTGATCAAACAAATTGTATTCCAATAGATTCACCTAATTCACTATTAAGTTCTCCCTATAAGATGGTATCTAAAATCATATATCGTCTCTTTCGAGATCAATACACACGTTGATTGAATTACCCGCATTAACGTCTCCGTTCAACACAGTTTAAATGTTATAATTCAACTCCTAAAAGCTCAAGAACCAATTTTTCCTCACAAATTTTCACCTAATCTCTCAATTGTGCAATTAATCATGTCAATTAAACAAGATCTATTGTGGAGCCTCATCTCTCGAATCTCGACTCAACAACTCAAACATGCAAACACAATGACCAATTGTAAAAACATTCAAGATAAAACCAATAATTAAATATGGAATTGAAAAATAGATAAACTAAATAAATACCATCATCCTACAAATTAAGCAAAACAACTTACTCCCATGTCCGTGAATAAAGAGTCTAGCCGGACAAGGTTTCTAAACGATCTATAGACAAATTGAATGAAAATGTTTCTAAACTATAGGACAAAACAAATGACATCATGACCTAAATGTGCTAAAATATACTCAATGAAAGACTATAGAATGTGATTCCATCACATTCTAACATGGACATAGAGACATATACAAATCTGACTCTCTCTCTCTATATATATATAATATAATATGGAAACGTATGTAAAGTCTAAACTTTTGGTTAAAAATTTGTGAAAACTCTATGGCTAAGATTTCACCATAACAAAGATCAATGACTCATCATTTTACCATGCATGTTTATTTTCAAGGTGAATTATCATAAAGTAACTAGTACTCTTTTTTTAACTACATTTAAATTAACTAAACCCATACTCTCATGCTCAATCAAATTAATTTATTCCATTTGAGATATGTGATCAATGATGGATCCATACAATCATTATGGGGGCACATTTTTTAAATTTGTTTCTATGATTTTTATATTAAAGAAAAAGATATATTGCACAAGAAAATGTTGTGCCTCTTTTTTTTTTTTTTTTTTTTTTTTGCTTGGGTAAATTGAAATGCTTTAATAGTCTATATTATTGAAGAAGTCTTTTTATAGTCATGTTAATGAGTCTATCATACGAAATTTTTGTCCATGAAAATGCATTGATTTTGATTGTAATAAATGCTAGGTTTCTTTATAATGAAAATTTGTTCTTGATGTAGTTTATATTTTTTACTTTGATTACCTCCTTTTAGGACATCCCTGAATTCGATGCTCTTTGTGATATTCGTGAAATCCTTGGGAGATCAAAACCTATGTTTCATGAGGAGAAACCTATCTTTCATGAGCACATAAGTCAGGGTTTCAGTACTTCACTTTTCTGTTTAAATTAGGAACTTAATGTTGTGTTTCACATTTTGAATTATGAAGTATCTAATGTTTAACTCATTGTCCCACGTGTTTAACTATATAGATTACTTTATGTTGTTATTGGTGAGTATGGTATTATCCTATTTAAATATACACAATGTTTTTGGAGTTGTGTGCATCACTTCAGTGAAGCACTCTTTTATTTTTCTCTTTGCGCTTAAAGTGTTAGGGGGTCTTTGTGCTTTGAGTGCGCTTTTCTCTTTTGACTACCTTACCTCTGCGTCAGATGGAGATTCCGACATTTTTGGGTGAAGACCTAGTTGATTGGCTATCTAGGATGCAGCAGTTTTTCTATGTCCATCCAACGAGTGATCATGACAAGGATCACATGGTGGTCAAGGCCATGCACAACATAATACTACACCAGAGTCTGTGGGTGTTGCGTTGCAACCCTAACGTGAAATGGAGTCAATTCAGTGGCAAACTTTTGAAGCGCATCGAATTCGATGAGAACCCCTCCGCAAACCGTTTGAAACCTTGATGAATATTACACAACATACTTCGGTGGAAGCCTACATTGATGGACTTATGACTCCAATGGAACATTTGAGATGTTCACATGCTTACGGGGTTTGGATCCTAATATTAAGACTCACACCTCTTTTAAAATAATAGTCCGTGCGCTCTATTTCTTGTGGGCTAAGTGGTTTAGGATTCGCGTCTTGTTAAACGAGACACGAAATCATGTAGAAAATTATATTGTACTAATCAATTGATATGAGTGTCTATATATACACAAAGGTCTAAGCTATTTAAGGAAACCTCATTTAATGTCCTAGATCTCTACCAAATATATACATATTATTCTAACAAGTCTTAATTGTGTTGTGTTGTGTTGTTTTATATTGTTAGGGCATCCAAAGGGTATGCATGGGCAGAATTTAACAACTAAAGTAATGCAAACACATGTATTTTTTCATTACAATAAACATGTAGAACATTCATACTGAGTTGAGAGAAGAATATAGTACTTTTTATTTTCTTTCATATTCTTATAAAAAAATTAAAAAGAAGAGAATCTTATCCCCAAAAATGTTTCACTGTTGAACAGAAAACAAAGTTTGGAATAAGACTTGTCTTGACAGCTATGATAAAACTGAAAAAACTGAAATAAACGTGTCTCTTTACATCAGTTTCATATTATTTTCTTTAAGTTCATACCAAAATGATGGAATGTGCCTTGCTTCCGGAACTCAGTCGGCTGCTATATCTGACTTTTAATCTCATGTTTATCAATGAAATCACTCAAATTAGGAACATATGATAGTGGTAGACATATGATATACTCCCTCCGTCCCAGAGGTGTTTTCACCTTTGGGATGACACAGTTTTTAAGAAAAGTGTGGTGATGTGTAAAGTTATATTATTAAAATAATAAGATTAGTTAGATTGAATGTAAAAATAATGGCATTTTGTGTAAATATATTAATATTGTGAGGATAAAGTTAAAATAATAGTTTCCATTTATAGATGTGAAAATAATTGTGGGACGGACGAAAAGGAAAAGTGTGAAAATAATTATGGGACGGAGGAAGTATCTCTTTAGTTTCTGTGAATTAAGCATCGTAGCAATTGGACTTCGAACAAAATGCACTCTTTCAAGTTGTGAATTCTATTTCTACCTTGGGGTTGCTTGGTGTTTCAATGATACTCCATTTGTGCCTAATGTGCATCTGAAGAAAACAAGATGAAAATAGAAGTTTATCCTTGAAGCCAAAATAAGAATAAAAGTCTGGAAGAGTGAACAAGCTGCTTTTAACATAGTATCACCAGTTTGACATTCTATATGTAGATATTTGTCACAAATACTTCCTGTCCTAAAGTAGTAAATGCTCATTCTGAAAGTAGAAAACATTTCAACATTGAATGCCTTTTGTTCCCTCAAATATACTAGGCGTCATGACCATTAGTATGATTTAGTAGTCAATAACATTGAGCTAAGCACCATTTAAGTGCTCCAGATTTAGTAGGTTCTCTGTTATTTTGAGGAACGAGGAAGAGACCAGGATGTAATTCATTGCACACATCTCAAACATTTCATTATTGATCTTATACAATTTTTTTTTTGCATTTGTAGTCCCAAGTGTTACAAAATTTGCATATTTGGCCCCAAAAAATATTACAAAATTTGCAAATTTGGTCTCAAATCTGCAAATCTTGGGACCAAATTTGCAGATTTTGTAACGTTTGGAATTACAAGTGTAAGAAAAAAATCGTACGGTACTAATAGTGAAATGTTTGAAACTAATTCTAAAATAATACATGTCATGTGAGACCAAAAGTGTAAAAAAGCTCATCAATTTGACATCTTATACATATTCTTGTTAACCAATTGTAACCACAAATTCAGTGAAATTAATATAATAAAGTGAAGCAGTTTATAATTTAACTGATACAGAAAATTTTGGGATTTTTTATCTCTATATTTATTTCTCTAATTCTTCTGTTTGAATTTATAATTTTTGGACTTTACAAACTTTTCGTGATCTTTCCCAAACTTGATTATGGAACTTATGACATTAATCTGAGAGTCGCACGCTTTATTTTGATTAAACACTATTTTTAGGGACTTAGATGAATTCCTTCGATTAAAAGCACCGTCGAAATTGATGAAAACCTCCTGATATGATGCAGACCATCGACAGCTTGCAGGGAATTTTAAACTCTAACATGTATTGAATGATTAAAATAGAACCTTATTTATAGATATATAATTCTAGATTTATAGGATAAATTTGATGGGCCGGAAAGATTTGATTATGCAAATACTTAGACTAGATTCAATGGATCAGTTATCTGGAAAGATCTATTGAACTCTCATGATTTAATTTAGGATTAGTCTTGTATGCACCAATTACACGGTGCAACTCAAGTTCATTTTTAAAAAGTTAAACAATTTATAATTAAAAAGTTAAACAATTTATTACTGAAAAGTTAAACTATAAAAAATACATTTTTCAGTAATAAATTGTTTAACTTTTTAATTATAAACTGTTTAACTTTTTAAAAATGAACTAGAGTTGCACCGTGTAACTGGTGCACAGGAGAATTACTCTTTAATTTAATAGATTGGAGATTTTGATGGGCTATCAGGATTTGGAATGAGCCTCATTTGATTTTTTGGACTTTAGAATCCAATTTAATTTACTCTAAAAGACCCAATTAGATTTATTGGATTTTGACACTCAGTTCAATTTATTAGTTATTTATCTATTTATTTTAGAAATCAAATTTATTTACCCAATAAATTTTATTAATATTTTAACACATAATTTTTCACGTGTTATTTTTTAATTCAGCTCAATGAGCTTACACCAACAATATTTTTATAGATCACAATAATAAAAAAAACACATATTAATTTCACAATTAGTGGAAAAATTAGAAAAATAAAATAGAAACGAAAAATATATTATGTACAATAGTAAGTGAGGATATAAACTTAAATATGTCAAACATGATTGTTGATAAAATAATCGACGCTACGAAGGTCGCCGACCTACTTGGAAACTACGTCACCAATTCTGACCAAGATCAACATGGAGAAGCTCGCCTGGAGAGAGGAGAAGCTCGCCCTATAACCAAGTCAAGATCAATCAAGCTCAAGAGGGAGAAGCTCTCACACAAGCTCGCTCCTCTGGAGGATAGCTCGTCCAAGCCCGTAGAGATCAAGGCTTAGAAGCTCGCCTAGGTCCGGAATACATAGCACGGATGTATAAATAGCATAAAGATGTAGTAGGTAGAGATGTTAAACGGGCTGGCCCTAACCCTACAGGGCCAGCCCTACAGGGCTCCGGGCCTAAACGGTCCCGGGCCTTAGCGGTTCATCCTTAACGGGCCGCTAAATGCTCGGACCTAACCCTAACCCTAGCGGTCCGCGGGCTAAACGGGCCACTAACGGGCTCGGGGTAATTTTTTTTTTTACAAATTTAAAATTTAATATAAAATAGAACTAATGATTTAATAACTAAAGTTCACACATCCCTAAAAGTTTTGAATTAATTGAGATCTAACTTATTTATTTATTTTTCTATTTTAATCTGTAGTTAAGTTATTAGTTAATAATGAATTAGTAATTAATAATTAATAAAAATATAATTAATAAAGTTTACAATTACGTAACACAAGTGAGGAGAAATCGGGCCAGCCCACAGCCACAGCCACAGCACACAGGCCCACGGCCCACACCTCCACAGCCCACAATCACATTCAAATTTAATTAACTTATATTATATATTAATTATTTAATTTAATTAAAAAAAAACCGGGCTACCGGGCCAGCCCGGTTAACCGGCGGGCTAGCCCGTTTAGCCCGCGGGCTAACCGGTCCGGGCCAAAAAGGCCCGGTTTTATACGGGCCACCATATGCTCGGACCTAACCCTGTAAAAAACAGGGTTAAACGGGCCGGCCCGCCAGCCCGCGGCCCGTTTAACATCTCTAGTAGTAGGGCAAAGACAACACAATCATAATACAAAAAAATTTTCTCTCTCTAAACTCCTCACTCTCTCTCTCTATATTACATATCTAAGAACATATTTCTTAGGTTTGATAGGATTATATGTTATAGTAGCCACATAAAAACATCGTTAAGAAATTCTATCAACAATGATCTTATTATTTATGGGTCCTAAAGTGATTAGTTTCCTATTGTCAGTTCTAAATCAATATGAAACATCTTTCATGTTCAATTAATAGTTTTAGGGTTGATCTGGTTCAATGGATAAGATAAATAACTCAAGATAAATTAGACAAGATTATAATCTAGAGATTATTATCTATGAGTTAAATAGTATATTTGGATTGATGGATTAAGATAATTTCATTTGGATGTTTGGATTGTAAGATTAATAATAAAAACATATGCAATTGACAATTTTACCCTCTATATCATAAACAAAAATAAAGTGAATTATGGTTCTCCTTTTCAATATAAAAGGAGTATTTTTGTAAAGATAAAAACAATAGATTATTATCATACCTCTTCTCTAAAATAATATTATCTTTCATTCATAAGATAATTGAATTTTAGTTTTGGGTTTTTCATTAATCTTGGGTTTTAGTCCATTAAACCAAACATCAAATTAGATAAGATAATTTAATTAATCTTAGGGGGTGATTGGTATAAATTTAAAATGGTAATGGTAATGGGGAGTTTGAATCACAATTCGTCCCATAACTATTTGACAAAATAAATTTAGTCCCAAAATTAACTTTTTATCAGATTTAGTCCCAAATTTTCAAATAAGGTCTAATTTTAGTCCCAAAATTAACTTTTAATTAGATTTAGTCCCAAATTTTTTATAAGGTCCAATTTTAGTCCCAAATTATTTTATAAGGTCCAATTTTAGTCCCAAATTAAAGCTAAAAAGTGAAATAATATTAGATTTTACGAAATTTTTATATTATTTATATTATTTCATTAATTTTTTGTATTTATATTATTTCATTAATTTCATTAATTTTTATATTATTTTTATATTTATTTTCATTAATTTCGTTAGTTTTTATGTATTTATATTATTTTTTATTTTAAATTTTACGAGTTTGTATTTATATTATTTCATTAATTTTTTATATTATTTTTATAAAAAGTGTATTTATATTATTTCATTAATTTTTTGCTAATCGAATTTTTTTTACATAAATTATGATTTTTTATATTCACTTTTTACCTTTTATTTGAGGCTAAAATTGGACCTTATAAAAAAATTTGGGACTAAATCTAATAAAAAGTTAATTTTGGGACTAAAATTGGACCTTACAAGAAAATTTGGGACTAAATCTAATAAAAAGTTAATTTTGGGACTAAAATTGGATCTTATTAAAAAATTTGGGACTAAATCTAATAAAAAGTTAATTTTGGGATTAAATCTATTTTGTCAAATAGTTATGGGACGAATTGTGATTCAAACTCTGGTAATGGGTATCATTAAGGGGTACCTTTTTTTAACATGTTTTTATGATTTTTTTCATGTACAATAAATAATACCAAACACTACTAATGAGAATGAATCCTCATTAATCTTCATTCTTTCCCATTCCCTACCCTCATTACCCCCAACCAAGCGGCCCCTTAGCTTATCTAACGAACCAAATGAAGTCTTAGTAACTTTGAGACCTTGGAATAACAATACTCCAATTCATAATGGCTGGTGAATAGGAGATCATAGTTAACTGTCCATAAATATGTTAATGTGTTTTGGCTGATTGTGTTGCAATTCTGCAGACTGGAATATGATGAACTAGACTACACAAACAAATATGCATGGACAATCTTGACAGAGTTTCCCCTTGCAGTTTGTAAGAAAGAGAATCATATTGGTGTTGAGATATGATCATAATCTGTCCAGGGGCCAGCCATGTTAGATTTTGTAAATTTCTTGCTGTTTAAATCCAAAAGGAAGACAACGAGGAGTACGGCTTAGAGAGGACAATCATGTCTTTTTTCAGTGCTAGAGTGATTATTTGCAGCTGTAAGAACTAAGAGAAGCTTGCAGGAAAGGCCCCACCACAGCTTTGTCCTTGCAAATATTCTTATCTTGCCTGTATATTCCTCTTTTGCGATGTCTTCATAATTTCTTAGGGATCCGAAACTAACTTCCTCTGTCCATCAAATATATTTATCTTTCTTTGCACGTGGTTTAATGTAATATATCGGAGGATATTTTTTGGGTATTGTGAGGTTATTTTATGAATAAAGTGAATATTTTTAGAAAGTATATCCTCCAACATATTGCATTAAACCACGGACAAAGAAATGTACATATATTTGGTGGACAGAAGAAATATATTGTACAAGTGTTTTATGCTGGAGTAAACTTCCAACAAAATTCACCATGGAATGAGAAAACATTGCATATATCATTAGCTGATATTTTAATAAATGTAGTAATAATATGTGTAATCAATATAAGTATATATATATATATATATTTATTTATGAACACGGGTAATAATGACTTTTCCTTTTATTACTCTCATAAATTGTCAATCATATCCTTCACTCTAAAGTGCATTTCTAGTACACTTAAATATATAGACCAAAATACAGAGGCAGAACCAAAATTATTTTGTGAGGGGCCAAAAGATATAAAGAGTTATTCATAATTAATAAAAAATTAAACAAATTAAAAATTATCGTGTGACAGACTAAAAACAGTGATACATCTAAAAAAAATCATAAGGTAAAATTTTAATAAAATAAAATTAGTGCAAAAAAGATATGTTATTGTATAAAAATATCATTCAAAATATGATGATAGACAATAATTGCATCAAATTTTTTAAATATGTATAGTTGACAAAAATTCATTACAATTTTTAATGATCTATGTATGCACAATGTGACAATATGAGAGATGTCTCTTATTCTATTAATTTTTATTAATAAAATTAAGTAAAAAATATTTAATATGAGAGAAACTTCACCTACAACAGAAAATTAATACCTTTTTTTTTAGAATTATAAAAAAAAAGGGTATCAAATGAGAGAATTAAATAGAAAATCAAATCTAAATAAAATTTGAAAGAATTAAATTTGAAAAATTAAAACAAATATTATATATATTAAATATATATAAAAATTAATTATATGATATATCGTATTTTCATTAATTATTTTTATTTGAGTCAATTCAATGAATAAGAGTAGCACCAAAATTGGGCCAATATCATTATTTTTATCATAAATTTCATCACTATTCTTCAACTATATAATACAATTATTTTAGAAAAAAAATTATATATATACATATGTTTAGTTGATTTTTTTTTTGGAGGGGGCATGACCATCCCATTCAACACATAGTTCCGCCACTGCAAAAATATATATAGAAATTTTTACCGTATAATTTTTTAAAAATAAATTAAAAAATATATAAAAAAGCGCGGGTATCTTTATAGAGTAGTTGTTGCCTATGCGTCTATGCCAACTTATTTGCCCAACCTGTTGCAGTTTAATACATGCTTTGTTTTTTTTTAATTTATTTAAATTTATTTTATTAAGACATTAAAATAATATTAAGAATATGCATTTGCCTATATAATAGCACACATTTATTCATATAGTAACACAAAATGAGAAATAAATATGTGTTACTATCGTATAAAATATTATTCTTTTTACATATATTCATTTATTCTTATAAAATAAATAATTTTTAATATAATACAAGAGCAAAATATGTGTTATTATAAGAAGAAATATTATTTTTTCACAAATATTTATTTATTATTATAGGCAGCGACGAAGCCAGGATCTGTTACCAGGGGGGCCCAATTGACTGTAGAAAAATTGACATAATATTTTAAAAAACATTCAACTATCCAACGATTATTTCACTATTTTTTATTATATGAAACACTTATTTATTTATTTAGCACTGATTAAATTTTTGAGATAAAATGAATTTGAAAAAAAAAAAGAACGCATGCATAGGAATCGAGACCTGGTGGTGCTAACAAAACAAGAAATACACACTACTCCACAAACCACTAGGGCAAACAGCTAAGGAAAGGTAAACTTGGAAACTATACTATATGCAGTAATTTCGAAGAATTCGGGGGGGCCCAGTGCCCCCGTACCTAGTGTGGCTCCGTCAATGATTATAGAAATAATTATTTTTTCATATAATAATACGTATAAAATAGTAAAAAATGTGTTATTACATGAATTGTGTATTACTATATTTACTTGAATTTTATCAAATTGTGTGTTACTGTAAAATTAAATTGTGTATTACTATATTTACTTGAATTTTATTAAATTAATACATAATTTTCAAATTAAAAAAAAAAAAAACTTAAAAAAAAGAAGAAGATGAAAATTGAACTTTACCCAGCGAAAAGGATATATGGCTATTACTGCAAAAGGTATAAGCCAAGGAGTTTTTTTTTTTTAGTTGTTAGTAATTAGAAGTTAGTTCACCAAGTCTTCTTACACTCCATATCTCCCTCCTAATTCGTTCTTAAAGGGAATCGAGCACAGGTCACTCACTCAAATGAGGAGCTCGGTGACCAGATTAGCTAATCCACCTGGTTGCCATATGCAAAAAAGGAGTGCAAGGGTGCCACTGTCAATTTCTTATTTATATTTTTTTTAAAAGATTGTTACGATAAAAATTTTTACAACACTTTTGCTCATATATATATATATATAAATTCTACCCCAAAACAAACTCTTCAATGCTGTAAAACAACCTAAACACAACGAAGAATGTACACGATGGAAATTTAGTTTTGAAAAACTAAATTTATGGAGAAACTAGTAGTCAAGTCCTTCATTGAATGTTTAAATGAATTACGTATTCAATTTTTTTTTTCTTATTTGTATTTTTTTTTTAAAAATATTCAGTATTCAACACAAGAATCAACTAATTCAATGAACGTTCACTAGCGGAAGTACTTATATTTGAATATTTAAACTTAAAACGTGTGAAATAGATAGATGTTTGGTTATACATTATAAGGAATAAGGTGATTATATAAATAAAATAGAAAAATTTCAAACCCACGTGCCAGGTTACAGGAAGGAATTCGTAGGTGAGATGGACCTAATTAAAAATCTCGCCGTAAACCACCCTTTTGGACAACCGGTCCGAGGAGAAAAAGAGTGTCACCATCTACACCTAACTTCCTAGAAAAAAAAGCCCGGAATACATTATAAATATATACATGCATGCGTAGTTTGTCGTTAAGGAATTTGGGTGAAATTTACGTCGTCAGCAAAAAAACTCGAGATTATTTCTGATCGGTCCAAGTCTTCCAAATATATGAGTGTAGTTCAGACAGGGCCGGTCGAATATGATCAATGTTTGGGATTAATACCAAAATCGTCTCATAATATTTTCATTTTTTCAATTTGGTCTCATAACTATGTAATATTTCAATTTAGTCTCATATATAACAATTCAAATCTAAC
>JAPKLY010000633.1:88552-141870 GCA_026898435.1 Prunella vulgaris | reverse complement strand
TATGTAATATTTCAATTTAGTCTCATATATAACAATTCAAATCTAACCAAATTAGTCCATAATTATGTAATATTTCAATTTAGTCTCATAACAATCCAAATCTAACCAAATTAGTCCCAAATCGTCGGAAATGACATAAAACAACGTCGTTTTACTCACTTTCCAGTCACATGTTATATTTTTTTGGCGAAATTGGCTCATACGGCACGTGAGTGAAACGACGTCGTTTAAGCAATTTTCAGCGATTTGTGACTAATTTGGTTAGATTTGAATTGTTATGGAACTAGGTTGAAACATTGCATAGTTATGAGACTAATTTGGTTAGATTTGAATTGTTATGGGACTAAATTAAAATTTTACATAGTTATGAGACCAAATCGAAAAAGTGAAAAAGTTATGGAACAATTTTAGTATTAATTTCTTCAATATTTATTGACGACTTTGGTCAAACAAGACCAATATTTTTGGCTCTGATTTGTCAAATACGAGTGAATTCCAAAATAATTTTGATATATATATATATATATATATATATATATATATAAAATTGAGAGAGAACACATGAAAATACAATATAAATAAAATTTATATTTTCTTCGTCCTAAAAGAATTTATATCCTACAATTTGACGTAATTTAGGAAAAATATAGTATTTTTTAAATATGTGATGAAATATGGATAAATGCATTTATAATTTTGTGAGTTTACAATAAATTAATTTTTTTTTATTAGAATGTAAATTAGTGTGAAATGTATCATTCCGTAAGGTGCAAATTCCTACGGAACGGAGGGAGTATATATTATAATCCCTCCGTCCCTTTATAAGTTGCTCATAATTTTTGGACACTAATATTAAAAAGTGTATAAAAATATTGATATAGTACATGTAATATGATGGAAAAAGTAAAAAAGTAATGAGAATAGTGTAAAAAGTATTGAAAATAATAATAAATAAGTGAATAGTAATTTTCTAAAAAGACAAAAAAGTAAATGAGCAACATATAGTGGGACGGACGAAAATGACAAAATGAGCAACTTATAGTGGGACAGAGGTAGGGATGGCAACGGGGCGGGTCTGGGACGGGTTTGGTTTGTTCCATGACCCGCCCCACCAACAAATTTTAGGATCCGAGACCCGTCGCACCCGTCTTAATTTGGAGTTGGACCCGCCCTGCCCCGTCCCGCGAACCCGGCGGGTCTTACCCGCCCTGACCCGCCTAGTTTTTATTTTATTTTATTTTTATTATACATATCAAATTCATCACACAAAATATATTAAATTTTAAAATATAACATCAATATGCATATGAATGATTTAAACAATAATAAATATGCAAAATAATTTATTTCAAGTTTCAACTTATTAAATCTAAATATTTAAAATTACATATATATTGTTCATTGAAATTAAAATAAAAAAAATTAATGAACCCTAATTTGTACAAATTTTGCTCGTGATTTTATAAACATATCTAATCTAATAATTTAACGAATATGTTAATTAATAGCCTAATTTTTATATACTTAATTTCACATATATAACATAATATATTTATTTAACTATATATATATTTCATTAACATGTATATATATATATATACGGGGTGGGTTCAGGACGGATCCACCTAATACCAAGATCCGTCTTAGATCAGGCGGGTTTTTGGTCAAATAGGTCCAAACCCATCTCGCGACCCGTTTAACCGAATTTTTACCCGCCCCATTGCCATCCCTAGACGGAGGGAGTAATTGATTTTAGATATCAGTGGCAAAATATTAAACATCAGGATATTTTGATTAAAACAATCAATTGTGAAATCCAAATATTTGAGTGTTATTAGCTTCTACCTATATTTATTTTATAGTATTAAAAATAATAATATTCTCAATGTCTACCGAAAATATACTTATATCTTTTAGCTAGAAATAAACTTTTTGTTTCATCATTCATTAATCAACCATGTTCTTAATTATTTCATATGTCATTGATGATACTATACTCACAAATAACAACTTAAATCATAAATGAATCACATAATATTCTAGAACATTGTTACTTAATCAATTTATGTTTTCTTATTACATTTTCAAAACAAAGTAGGGAGTATGACTAATTCTAGTTTATTAGAGGTACAAAGCATAGCATCTTCTGAGCAAATCTTTATGCCCATGTTGGGGCAATACAAGTCAAAAGAGAGGATATAAATATTCGTGATTCTTACTTTTAAAAAATATCGACTCTAACATGTGACTAGTAATAACTAATATTAGGTAATGTTTAAAAAAAAATTAAAAAAGCAAGGAAAATCCCTAAAGAGGGGAATATATTAGGAAAATCATTACACGAGTACATGCACGTACACAATATACATTGATATGTACTAAGTTTATTAAATTCTTTTTTATTTTCTTTAATGCAATTCTTTTTTTTTTTTAAGAATAATTATAATAATACAATCTTATAATTCATTCTACGAGTAACAATGATATCTTTTATATTTCTTGATTTTATTTAATGCAGTTTTTTATTCTTGTTCTTTTTAAAATGTATTCTTATATAATGAATCTTACATAAAATCGACCACATTACAATCCTTTTAAGGTTATATTCGGTTTCTCAATATCAGGGTCGTTATTTAGCATGTTCATTCAGTGATATGTCACAGGGCCCCCAAAATTTAGGGGCCCAATTTTGAATTTTTTTAAAGTTAATATAGATAAATTTTAATAAAATTATTCTTATAGTTCAAAGAATAAAAAATTAGGAAGTTTGTTAGTATATGAGATTTTATCTATAAATATGTACTTTACATTTTTCAAATATTGAACCATATTTTTTTTCAACAATTATAAAATATACTATTGCAAATGCACATTAAAAAAAACTACAACATCAAGAAAAAAATTTGAGCAAAAAATCTTGTACTTTCCTCCTTAATTTAATTTTAATTAATTTTTTCTCAAAAAAATCACCAAATTCATGGTGTTTAACGACCAATTTTATTTATTTATGTTGGTAAGTTTAATCTTCTCTAATTATTTAATTTCAATCATTACATTTGAGACCTTATTTTAAAAAGTAGCATATGGCCTCCATATTCTTTGGGACTGGCCTGCTCAAGATATATAAATTGATTTCTTAATTGATTAATTTCTCAAAATATATAAATTATATTTATTTCATACAAGATATTAAAGGTACACAAGACAAATCTATTACCATATTCTAAGAATTTTAATTTAGTTCCCTTCTATTTTTTGAAATCTACAACGTCCATCATCACCCCGCACATATATATGTACTGTGTGAAAATATAAAATTCAACTAACAATGATTTAATATTAAATTCATTTAGTTTGAAAGTGTGTTGAGGATAAAAAATTTGATATTCATTGTAAAATATATGAATAACAAAAAAAATAAAATGTACATAATTTATATTTACATTATAATATAACTTTTAAATTACGACCCGTAGGCCGCCTACGTATTAGTATGCATATACATTATGTAATTTTGTATTTATATCACTGTATATAGAGTAGGTATTATGTGAAAATAATTGATGATAAGTTTATCATGAAATTATTATAAAGTATCAAATATTTAGTCAAATGTATCAAAATATGCATCGGGTGTATCAAAAGCTGAGGTCAATTAACCTCAACTTTTATATATTGACATCAACTTTTGATACATTTGATGGGGTTTTTGATACACTTAGTTAAATATTTGATACTTTAAAACTGATTTATAATAAACTTATCATGAACTATTTTCATACAAAACTTTATCACATATATATGTTTGTGATATAATTTGTGTATGTAGATATGATTGACCCTGCAAACAAGTCCTTAGACAGAGCAGGGAGGGGACATGTCCTTGGAATGTTTAGCGGGATGGGTCCTAAATGTCTTTATATTACTCCTTTTATTTTGTTGGAAGTTAATCTCTAACTATGGAAAAAATTATAGAAATAGAGATAAAATAAATAAAATATTGACGTGATTTATTAAAAATAATTACCTTTAAAGGAACTACTAAGCCACAAGATCTACTAGTTTCTTGTGAGGTTGATATAAGATAGTACAAAATACAATAAATGACTATCATTATTTATACTAAAAAAATTTACACTGCATGCTAATAAGACAATAACTTAATCTCAAATAACAAGTCTTGAAGACAATAACTTGCATGGTGGTCAAGAAAAAAATCTTTGGAAAACACCACTAAATTACTATTTTTATATAATTTTATAAGCTCAACCAAACACCACTAAATTTCTTATATATTATAATTAACCAGGTTCCATAACTCAACAATTACGCTATAAAATTGCTACTTGAGAAAAATGATTCATTTTGACTGCATCTTAAAAAAAAAAAAATCAACATAAAGAAAATGAAAATTTGATTCTATATGTCCTGGTCCTCCTACTCAATTCATCTCGAATTTTACCATTTTAATTTATGATATAAAGCACATATATATGATGAGGCACTAGGGGTGGCATACCGTACCGTACCGTACCGCCCATACCGTATACCGTACCGAAATTTTCGGTATGCATTTTTGCATACCGATACCGTACCGAAATTTTCGGTATACCGAATTTCGGTATACCAAAAATACATACTGTATACCGTACCGAAAATTTCGGTATACCGTACCGTATCGATATTTCGATATATACCGATCTATACCAAAATACCGGTCCATACCGAAATACCGACTATGTCGGTATACCGCCCATACCGGTATATACCGCCATACCGGTCCATACCGAATAATTTAAGTATAATTTTAATTAAATAAAATAAAATTTAATATTAAATTTTAATATTAAATTACAAAAATGGTATATACCGGTATACCGAGATACCGAAATATTTCGGTATACCGATTTATACCGAAAATATTTCGGTATTTCGGTATATACCGGTATACCGAAAATTTTAAAATTCTATACCGATACCGTACCGAAAATATCGGTATGGTATCATACCGTACCAAAATTTTCGGTATACCGAAATTTTTGATAAATTCGGTATTTTTCGGTATGGTAAGTACGGTATACCGGTATTTTCGGTATTTGCTCCACCCCTAGGCACACTTGTCTATAAATTTCTACCATAAAAATTATTAAAAATAGATATATAAAAGAGCTAAACCCACGCGCGGTACTCCTTCACTCCATTCGTATACCGCCAGATACCCCTCCCCACCCACGCTCCACCCCCCACCCCAAGCCGCCCACCACACACACATTCTATACGTACATGTGCCCTCCCACATACTCTATGCAGAACTTATCACCACTCCCATCTAATGTTTAGTTTAATTTTTTTATTATTATTATGCTGATTAAAAAATATACATTTAATATTATATTATACATAAATATTTATATATAGTAATATACATTTAATTTTACAGTAATACATATTTAATTTTACAGTAACACATATTTGCTCTAATAGTAACACACATTTATCTTTCAATTTATGTTACAATATAGGCAAATGTGTGTTACTATAACGATAAAATGTATTTTTATGAGAATAAATATGTGTTTCATAATTTATTTATCATCCATTTAAATGTAGGTACATTATTTAATGTACTTCCTCCGTCCCAAAACTACTTTCACACTTTCCTTATTTGGACGTCCCAACTCTTCTTTCACACACCTAAAAAAAAACTTTTTACACTCACAAAAGTCAATAAAATATATTTTTTCTTATTTTATTATTTAACTTTACAGTCACATACTTATTTTTTCTTAATTCGTGTGTAGTTCCGGGACGGAGGGAGTAATAATGTTATTAACTTATTATATGACAAAAATAATTATTTATATAAAAATAAATATATATTTGTGAATAATTAATATTTGTTCTTATAGTAACACACATTTGTTCTTGCATTATGTGAAAAATTATTTATTCTATAAAAATAAATGAATATATGTACAATAACAACATTTTATAAAATAGTAACACACATTTGCTCTAATAGTAACACACATTTATCTCCCTTTTTGTGTTACTATATGGGCAAATGTGTGTTATTATATGAGCAAAATATATTTTTATGATAATAAATATGTGTTTCTTAATTTATTCATCATCCTTTTAAATTTAGATATATTATTTCATGTAATATACTACTACATATATTAACTTAGACAGCTTCACTTGCAGAGCTCTTGTTAAAATGAGCGAGAGCTCTCCAAGTGAAGCTCATTTGGGCCAAAAAAAAAATTACTTATAAAGCGGACTTCAAAGCGGTCCAAACCGTTATACAGGAACTAGCGGTTAAGAACCGCTATACAAGTGGCCTAATTATTGTTGTAATCTTGAGAGGAAAGCGTAAAAGCGTAAAAGTAAAGACACAGTATTGATGACCCAATTCGTCACGGAGTGACTACGTCTGGGGGTGACCAAGCCAGGAGATATAATAATATGAACTGCCGTTTACAATATGGAAGTATGTGAAAGTGTCAAGTACATAATACAGGGAACGATACTATATATATATATACAATACCTAACCCTAAGTCTTGTGGGCCTAAAGCCCACTGAATATATCTAATATTATATCCACACAATATAATAATATATTTACATATATTATAACACTCCCCCTTGGATATAATATGACAAGGAAGAATGCAAGTGTTACTTAGTGGAGTGTTACAAATGGCCTCGAGGATACAATCATCAGGATTGTTTAACATTTGTTACTCCCCCTGAAGATAACAACCTTCCAAGTTGACGCATCCCGATTCCATGTACGCACTTTTCAAAAGTCGAAGTAGGAAGGGATTTAGTGAACAAATCAGCTAGATTGTCACTTGAGCGTACTTATTTTATCGTGATCTCACCACTCTTTTGGAGTTCGTGAGGATAAAAGAATTTTGGAGATATATGCTTCGTCAAGTTCCCTTTGACATAGTCGTTGCTCATTTGTGCAATACATGCAGCATTATCTTCGTAGATAATTGACGGGCTTAAGTCAACAGAAGGGATACCACACGAATCGTGAATGTGTTTTATAAGGGACTTTAACCACACACATTCTCGTGCAGTTTCGTATAGAGCTATGATCTCTGAGTGGTTTGACGATGTGGTCACCAAAGTTTGTTTGACAGATCTCCATGAAATGATTGTTCTACCACAGAGGAAAACATAACCCGTTTGCGATTTCGCATTATGGGGATCATATAGATAACCAACATCAGCATAACCTATAAGTGTTTTATCTTGGTTTCTTTGATAGAAAAGACCAAGATCTTGTGAACCTTGAAGATATCGTAAGATATGTTTCACACCATTCCAATGTCTCCTCGTAGGGGAGGCACTGAACCTTGCAAGTAGATTAACTGCAAAGGCAACATCGGGCCTAGTGCAGTTTGCAAGATAGAGCAGTGCACCAATCGCACTTAGATATGGAACTTCAGGTCCCAATAGCTCTTCGGTATCTTCTTTAGGTCTAAATGAGTCCTTTTCCAAATCAAGGAAACGGGCAGCCATTGGAGTGCTTAGAGGATGAGATTTATCCATGTGGAATCTCTCCAACACTTTCTTTAGGTAAGCTGATTGGTGTATCAGTATTCCTTCAGGGAAATGCTCGATCTGTAGGCCGAGACAGAACTTGGTTTTACCCAAAGTTTTCATTTCAAATTCAGTTTTTAAGATTGAACTTGTTTCTTCAATCTCTTTCCTTGTTCCGATAATGTTTAGATCATCCACATACACCGAGATGATGCAAAAACCATTAAAGGATTTCTTAATAAAGACACAAGGAAAAGCCTCGTTATTTACGTATTCCTTCTTCAGGAGGAATTCGCTTAGTCGATTATACCACATACGACCTAACTATTTTAAGCCATATAACGAGCGTTGCAATTTAATGCTGAACATACTACGATGTTCGTTATTCCTCATTTGAGGAATAGTTAATCCATCGGGGATTTTCATATAGATGTCATAATCTAATGATCCGTATAAGTATGCGGTAACTATGTCCATTAACTGCATTTAACTTCCAGGGATATATGGCGGAACTTTATAATATTAACAACAGGAGAATTTGTTTGATCACATCAAACTCAATAATGGGTCACTGCGAAAAACCCTTAAGCTGTTAATCTCGCTTTGTATCTCTCAACTTCATTTTGTTTCGTATTAATACCCATTTATATCCTTCAGGGATAAAATATTTAGGGGGTATGTACGATAGAACAAAACAGTTTATTTTGCGAGTCTAACTCTTTCATATTTGCTTCTTTCTATTGCATCTAATCAAAGTGCTTCGAGCACTGAATTTAGATACTGGTACCAGATTTTAGAAAGAGCAACTATGGGTACGAATATGTTATCGACAACAGTGATATGTTTGTCTCCTGTGTTTATTTAAGATTCATGTAAACCAGATCTTGATCATTTCCCATTGATCTGGGTGTTCCGCAATCCTAGTATTTTGATTGCTATGTGCACGTGCTTTTTACTAGGATTTCTCGTCTTCAGGACGAATCTCTTCAGGAGATTTCATGAGATACTGAATATATTATTAGCATTAATATACCATGGTTTTGTGTAAGGAGGTTCATTACGCTTCTGGCGTATAGGGGCATCCTTAACTATTCACAGTCACTTCATTTATAATCAGTAATGCATTTGATAATGCATCTGGCAGATTACTTGCTGATTATTGCAAGTTTATTTTCTTTTGAACTTCTGGTTCAAGTTTGATTTGTGTGTGGGCCTAAGTATTGAAGATCTTTTGTGTTCCACGTAATTTCACGGCATTTATTAATTGTGGTATTTTTCTCTCCTCCTAAGGCCGGAAATAGATCTTCATCGAATGTGCAGTCAGCGAAACAGGCTATAAACTGATCCCCAGTTAAAGGCTCGAGGTATTTAAGTATTGTGGGAGATACAAACCGATGTAAATACCGAGTTTCCTTTGTGGGCCCATAGATGTTCGCTTATGTGGTGGTATTGGAACATACACTGCACAATCGAATGTACGTAGATGGGAAATGTTAGGTTCATTTCCACGCACGAGTTGAATAGGGGAATATTCATGATATGCAGTTGGTCGGAATTGGATTAGTGATGATGCATGTAAGATTGCATGCCCCCAACATGAAACAGGTAAGTTCATTTTTTATAGTAGCGGTCTAGCGATTAATTTAAAATGATTAATAAATGATTCAGCTAGACCATTTTGAGTATGAACATGAGGGACCGAATGCTCCACTTTGATTCCCAGTGCCATGCAAAAATCATCGAATGTCTTAGAGGTGAATTTACCGGCATTATCCATACGAATGGATTTAATAGGATGATCTGGGAATTGAGATCTCAACAGAATAATCTGTGCAATAAGCTTTGCAAAAGCAGTATTGTGAGTGGATAGCATGGTTACATAAGTCCACCGAGTGGATGCATATATTAGGACCATAAAATACTGAAATGGTCCAGATGCTGGATGTATTGGTCCACAAATATCTCCTTGAATCCGTTCAAGGAATTTAGGAGATTCAGTTCTTACTTTACTACTAGAAGGACGAATTATGAGTTTACTCTTTGTGCAAGCATCACATATGTATTCATTAACAGAAGGGATTCTGTTGTGTGTTATGTTATGGCAAGATGAATTACATAGAATCCGACGCATCATGGATTGTTCTGGATGTTTTAACCGCTCATGCCATAATTTGAAAGAATTTGGATCATTAAATTTTAGATTAAGGGCTAAATGGAGATTTGAGGGTCTGATGTATGTGTAATACAAGCCAGACGAGAAAGATGGAAGTTTTTTGACGATGTGTTTATGACAATTTAAATAGTGAGTCATCAACAGATATTCACTATTGTCCTCAGTATTTGTTTCAATGTGATAGCCATTCTGTCGAATGTTTTTGAAACTGAGGAGGGTACGCTTTGATTGTGGAAACAATAAAGCATTCTCGATTATTAATTCGGTACCCATAGGTAGAATGATCGAGGCTCTTCCGGAGCCAATGATTTGTATGTCGTCATCGGAAATAGTAGTGACACTTCCTTTCTTTTCAGTTAATGTTTGGAAAAATTGTCTATCTTTTAAGATAGTATGTGTAGTAGCACTATCTACTAAGCACAACACATTAATCTCCATAAGCACTTAAGTGTATGTTTGGATACGTTTAGATATGAGGAATGTTAAGGAGAGCCAAGATTACAGACGCTGATTGATCAGCCGCACAAGGGATCACTTAGGTCCTACTTTATCAAAAACGTATTAAATTTTGTAGTCAATAGTCATATGTTCACCCAAGAGGTCATCCTTTGTCTATGACAAAGCCTGCTTTGGGCAGGTCGGTGTGGTGTGTCCCACCGTGATGAGCCTTCCCATTTTTGTCTTTTAGCATACGTTGATACGCCTCCACCAAATGTTTTGGTATACGACACGAGCGAGACCAATGGTCGTCGCATCCACACTTGTGATAGACTTGTTTGTTCTGTGCACGTGAGCTCTATAGTTGATCTTGAGGTGCATTCATTTCAGTTGCACTATATTGTGCATTGTTGCGACCTCGACCTCTTCCCCTACCACGGCCTCGACTTCGGGTCGATCCGCGTCCCCCACTCGCCTCATTTCCTTTTCCATGTTTACGGCCTCTAGAGTTCCTCCGAGTAGCATGTGCTTCAGGCACAGCTTGTGAGCCAACCGATCTAGTATTGTGATTTTTCATCAACAATTGGTTGTGCTTTTCTGCAACTAGAAGTACAGAAATAAGGTCGGAGTGTGTGTGATACTCTTTGGCCTTGTACTGCAGCTGGAGTTCAAGATTAATAGCGTGGAAAGTGGAAAGATTTTTTCAATTAACTGATCAACAATTATTGTTTCTTTACACAGCTTAAGCTGAGAAACTATGCGATGTAGGGCGGAGTTGTACTCCGTTACAGACTTGAAGTTTTGGAAATGAAGTGTTATCCATTCATGTCTGGTTTCGGGGAGGATCACATCGTGTTGTTGTTGGAATTGATCCTGGAGGGATTTTCATAACGTCGATTGATATTTTTCAGTGGGGTATTCGTTCTTAAGATCTTTGTGAAGATGATGTCTTAAGAAGATTAGAGCTTGTGCCATTTGGGCAGTTGTGGATTTAGATGGTTGTCTAGTTGTGTCGATAAAGTCTTTAGAAACAAAGTGGATTTCAACGTTGAGAGCCCATGTCAAGAAGTGATATTTTTGCTACAAAAATTAATAAATGAAAATTTATTAAAAATTATTTGTTTGTAGCATTTAATAATTAAGGCTCAATCATAAAAATGCTAAGACAAAAATTAATAATTAATTATAGGGGGTATAAATATTTTTGGGTGTATAACTTTTATGAGACATTTATTAATGGGACTTTAACCCAAAAATAATTATTGGATAATGCCTTAAAAAAAATTATGATTTGGGCTTCATAATACCATTATTGTAAACGGCAGTTCATATTATGTACTTGACACTTTCACATACTTCCATATTGTAAACGGCAGTTCATATTATACTATCTCCTGGCTTGGTCGCCCCCAGACGTAGTTACTCCGTGACGAACTGGGTCATCAATAATGTGTCTTTACTTTTACGCTTTTACGCTTTCCTCTCAAGATTACAACAATTATTTCCCTTTCTTTCGCATGTGACACAACAAACCCTTAGTTTGTTTTTTTTTTTTTATAGTGATTGTCTAATATACCGACCCACACAAACCCAGTTATATATATAAGGCCATGTATATATATAATTATAACCTGCCCGTATATATATATATATATATATATATATATAAAATATCCTAAGGCATGTATATGTATTTCTAAGTTAGAATCAATAAGAAAAATAGGTTTCTCCACGCCGCCGCTTTCCGTGAATAAGTTGGATCGCTGTCTTCTTCTCCGTGAATAAGCAAAATAGGCTTCTCCACGCCGCCGCTCTCCGCCGTTCGCTGAAGCCGCCGTAGATCCGTCGTTTCGCTGAAGCCGCCGCTCTCCATCTGAAGCCACCGCTCTCCGCCTGAAGCCGCCGTTCGCTGAAAATCACCGCCCTCTGCCGTAGATCCGATGGCGTAGATCTGAAGGCCGCACGATCTGGAAACGGCGCATCATCTAAAACTGGTTTTTTATGTTTTTATGTAGATATCTGTTGAAGTTTTTTAAGTAGATATTTGTTGAAGTTTTTATGTTGAAATTTACTCTGTTTTTTATGTTTTAATGGAGATATCTGTTGAATTTTTTATGTTTAATTCCAATTTGTGATATCCTTTTTCTGATATCTGTTAATATGCTTATGTTTTCTTTAATTCGTACAACTGCAATTGATTTTCTACTTAAATGTGTTTATTGTGATTTCCTCGTAATACAATCAATTTGTTTCATTTCACAAATTGATATTAATGGTTCGGATAAATTAGCACTAATTTTTTTTTTTAAATATCTTAGAGAGCGGTTTATAACCGCAGTGCAAGAAAAAAAATGAATTTGAGCTTAGAGAGCGGTTTTGTAACCGCTTTCTAAGCGTGACCCATCTTAGATAGCTTTCACTTGGAGATCTCATATAACCGCTTTCTAAGTGGATTTTGTGAGCTCTCCAAGCCTTTTTCTGTAGTAGTACATGTGTTATTATATTGAAAAAATAATATTTCTATAAAAATAAATAAAATATTTGTGAATAATCAATATTTATTATTAAAGTAACACAAATTTTTCTCTAGCATTATGTGAAAAATTATTTATTCTATAAAAACAAATGAATATATATAAAATAACAACATTTTATAAGATAATAACACACATTTGCTCTAATAGTAACATATATTTGCTCTACAGTTTGTGTTACTATATGAGCAAATGTATGTTACTATATGGGCAAAATATATTTTTATGAGAATAAATATGTGTTTCTTAATTTATTCATCATCACTTTAAATCTAGATATACTGTTTCATGTAATACATACGTTATTATATAGAAAAAAATAATTATTTCTATAAAAATAAGTAAATATTTGTGAATAATCAATATTTTTTCTTATAGTAACACACATTTTGAGCTTAAATTATGTGGAAAATTATTTATTTTATAAAAATAAATGAATATATGTAAAATAACAATATTTTATAAGATAGTAACACACATTTGTTCTAATAGTAACACACATTTGCTCTCCAATTTGTGTTACTATAAAGGCAAATATGTGTTACTATATGAACAAATATGTGTTACTCTAAAAATAAAATATATTTTTATAAAAACAAATATGTATTTTTAATTTAATCAATATCTTTTGAATTTAGTCAATAAAAGAAATAAAATAAAATAAAGGTTAATTTTGCTGATACTTTTTTGAAACACAATTGATAGAATATTTTACTATTTTTTAACTTATTCTATACTCACTAATATGTACATGTTTTTCTCCGTCTTCAGCGCATGGGGATACATGTAACCTCCCAGGGACTAATAATATAACCTCCCAGGGAGTATTATTAGACGCGAGTATTGTAATGGTTTAAGGCCGCGCGTGATTTAATTTGACTTTTTAATATATTTTTAGAAATTTCTACCGTAGAAATTTTTATATAAATTTTTGTCATATATGATTAGATTTAATTGTATCAGCTGCAGTCCCATAAAACTTATACCTTACAAATGAACAATTCTTTTAACAATTTGTAGTCTCATAGCAATTTTGCCTTCACAATTAGCAGATGCGTGAGTTACACACACCATTAGAAAGTCTGCGAAATTGATCAATTTTGATTACATTAGAATTTCGAAATTCTAATTAATTGAGGGATTCTAAGGTAAATTGCACTTTTTGTTTCATGAGATTTAATTTGTGCTTATGAATTTGATCCATAAAAATTATTTTTCAAAACTAATTTATTAATGTGTGTGACTAAATTTATTGAGCACAAATTTTCATAAAACCAAAAATTTATATATTTTATTTTAACCGATGAGATTAAATATACTCATGAAACCAAAAATGCAATTTATACCCACGAATTCTAAATCTCGAATACATAGACCTTTGGAATAAGAACAATATTTGTGAAAAAATTATTCGTTTCCTAAGTGTTTGCTAAATAATTTCGAACTACAATACATATACAATTGCATTTACCAGCATATTAAATATTTTGATCTGAAAACTGGCGATAAATAAATCAAAATATTGAAATATATAATTAGTGAAGAAAAGGTTACAAAACGTTTACCTCTTATGATGAATTATTTGTTGAAGCAAGGTAACATCGAAGTTGAGGGGAATGAAGCCTGGTCCGAAATCATTCATTTTTCCACGAAATTTTTTCGAGAGCATACTCATATATACGTCGTAAGTTTATATATACCACAGGCCAATCCCGGGTTATAATCATTGATAATTGATTTATATATATATATATATATATATGCACATGGTTTTGTATGCAAATGAAATACTTCGTGCCAGACAACATTCCCCTCAACACAATCATAAACACATTTGAAGAAAATCATGGGAGCTTTTTTTTTTTTTTTTCCTTTGTTGGTGTGGGGGGGAGGGTGGTGAAAAAGGAATGGGGTTTTGGAGGAGAAGAGATGGATATTTATATATATATATAGAGAGAGAGAGAGATATGCATTATTTTTGATGGGGTCCTTTTTATACGCAACAGATTCTCCCTAGCATAGCAAGCTTCTTTCACATGAGCACAAAGAATCCACTTTCGAACCGCCCTTCATTAGTTATTACTCTTTTCTCTCACATGGACAGAAATTACTCTCTCTATAATGGAACTCATTGCGGGAGCTTTGTTCACATAATCTCTATAATGGAACTCATTGCAAATTAATGAACTATTTAAACAAGGCAAATTATGAATATTATATATATATATATTATGAGAGTAGAGTTTAATAAATAATTTTTATTTTTGGACATCCAATTTTTTTGTGAAATTGATTAAAATAGAGAGTATGCAATATATTTTGGGACGGAGGGAATTTGCGATAACGATTCTTGTGAAAATAAAATATTTATTAACACAATGAATGATATACAATGATTTTTCTTGAATTTCAAGTTTTTTTCTCTCAAACTTGTCCTTTGATTCTCCTCTTTGACTAGCTTGACTTTGATTTGGTTGTGCTTTGATTTGAAACGTTTGATCCAAGGACGGGTCGTCTTGTTTTGGATCGAACGAAGGTCCGTGAAAGATTTGGACGAAGAATGATTTGAATTTGGCAAAGAACGGTCTTCGAATCTTCAAGTCTGGATTTAAGATGTAAACACTTGATCGGAGGGATTTGACCTCTTGCTCCTGGATCGAAGTGCGTTTATGGTTGAGCTTGGCGAAGAACAGTGATGAACACTTGTTGTCTTCGAGTTGTTCTTAGACTGGAAAAGTCTGATCAGAGAGATTCGCTCCTTGATTCTAGATCAAACGGTGTTTCTGGTCGAATTTGGCGAAGATCGCTTGAATATGGCGAAGAACAGTTGAAGATCTTCAAGGCGTTCTTCAAGAAAAATGTCGAATCGGAGGGATGTAGGCCCTTGATCTTGAATCGAACGTTGTTTCTGGCTTGATTTGACGAAAAACGGCTTGAACTTCGAAGAACGTCTTCAAATTTGGTGAAGACAGCTTTGAATCTTCGAAGAACTGAATCAATGATCTTCTTAGCTCGCAGGTTGCTCGTAGAGAGGAATTGCTGCTGCTCGATTGTTTTCGCTTGTCTTCGATATGTGTTGTGTTGTGTTGGAATGCATGGAATTGACCCCTATATATAGGGTAAGAACTTGAAGACCTTCCTTATTCGCGCTAACACGCGGCGCAATCTGGTTGGCTGATGCTAATTTGATTGGCAACATTAATGAATCGATCAAATTTAGCTTTATTGATTGTCGTCTTCTTTATTAATATTTATGATTTTGAATTAATAGGGCAAATCAAGCATTTTATTGTCGCATACGAGTGTTGGGAGACTCGTAATTTAATAATGATTTGTATCATGTACAATAAATATAATTTTGATATTTATTTGATTTATACGTACGTGTCATTATTTCGTAGGGTGTCATTTTAATCTGCTTATAATATATTTTATTAAATCTAATTGTTATACTTTTGATGAGATTTTTATATTCTTGGTCAAATATATGTAATACTTTAAATTGCTTCATGATAAACTTATTATGAATTATTTTCATTTAGAACCTATTATCATAAGAATATTTACAATAAATTTTAGATTCCGTTTGTATAAAGTTGTTTGAAATATAATGATTTAAAAATGGATGGATTTAAGAAGGATTTCAAATTACATAAATTTTGTTAAGTATTTGAAATTCTCACAATCTTGAACTTGAATGAAAGTTAAATATTTGAAATCCATCAATTTGAATGAGAATGAAAACTAAGTATTTAAATTCATCAATTTGAATATCTTACTCAAATAAGTAAAATGAATTAGGTTGTAGATTTAAAATTTATAATCCCAAATTTCTCCATCCAAACATAATCTTAGAGTAAGTTTCTCGGAAACCGTACAATGTAAATGTATTTTTAATAGTATATGCTTTTCACTGTATATTTACAGTTATTTTCACTAAACTATAAATGTTAGACATATATAACTATTCAATATAAAAAATTGTAAGTATTCAACAAAAGCAACTAATTATAATAAAAATGCACTTATTGCATAGTATATTTGATGAAACAAAGATAATTTTGGCTAAATTTTGAATAAATATCTTGTTTACCAAAGGTACCATGCAATTCAATTGTACGTTTAAAAGTTATATTTATTACCGAAAAGACATTTGTATTTATTAAAAAATTACTTTTTAAAATATATTTTTTATTTATAACATGTATGATTTTTAGTAAATAATTTATTGAAAGTCCCAAAGATATCACTTATTTGGGAAGGGACGCTCTCAGATTTACCGAGTAAATATGCTCATCAGCAACAGTTTGTAATGCTATAATTTTGATCGCTAACTCTTCTCCCATGATTGGTATATATATATATATATATATATATATATTATTTTTTTTTTTTTTTTTTTCTCTATTTGTTATATTTCTAGGTCTTGTAGCGAGCATGCTTTGTAATTTCGACCATCACTTGTTTATATGTTAAATGAACTCTTTTATTTTTATTGATTTTTAATGCTTATTTATTTGGTGTGCGCGCGATTTGCACAATTAAAATATGAGTTATGTTCTTTCGGAATTTTGTCTTGTATTTGTGGCTCTGTCTTTAAAGACTTTGCCCATGGATGCAAACAATAATGATTAACTGAATAATTAAGTGATCAACCTTAAAAAGTCGAACTCTTATATATTTACATCTAACAAAAAAAATTCAAGTACATATAAGTTGTTCAATGATAGAATCTAGAAAGTTCTAAAGGTAAAAGTTACATAATATCAAATAATATGTGGATTTGCTCACCTGGTCAACGAACTCCTCACTTAAGTGAGCGGTCCGAATTCGATGCAAATTAACTTTTAACAACTAACATTGATAAAAAAAAAAAATCAAATAAATTGATTTTATTATAATAATAAAGTTCTAAGTTGACCTATACATCAATATAAAATTAATGGAATGAATTAACTAAGTTGACCTACAAAGCTTTAGCCCGACTTTTAACATTAACATAAATTTGGGCAACACAAGTGATTAAAAATATTATATAGGTCAATGAGCATAAATTGTTCCACTAATCATTCAAGATGTAGGGACTAAGTTTTTTGTTAATTTATTCATCTTATTCCAATAAATTAAAAAAGCAAATCTTATATTGATGTAGCGACTAACTTTTTTGTTAGATTTATTCATCTTATTCCAATAAATTAAATAATCAGATTTAATATTTTTATATATGTGCCCGTGTGCATGCATCACGATACATACAAGATACCAAAATTTTGTGTACATCTTGTACACAGTACAATACTAATATTATTATTAATAAGAATTTGATGATATTATTATTACTCTAAAAACTACTAATTCTTTCTTTGTGAAGACTAATTCTGTTGACCAATAATGTGTAAGTATATTTAGGGGATACTTGGTATGAATTTAAGATGGTAATGAGTACGGTAAGGGGTAAACACTATGGGTAAGTAATAACTCTTTTATTTAGTCTATTTTTATGATCTCATTTATATAATAAATAATACTCCTCCGTCCCTAAGAATTTATTCTCTACGTGATGACTCATTTTTTAAGAAAAATGTGTTTTATATATAAACTAGTGACATATGGTATATAAATTTGTGAATATGCACATAGTCAATGTTTTTCTTTTTATTAGTGTACAAATTTATGTGGGACTTCTAAATAAAGAAAGTGTGCAAATTCTTGTAGGATAGAGGGCGTACTAAGCACTATTAATGAGAATGAAACCTCATTAATTAATCCTCATTATTCTCATTCTCCACATCCCATTACCTTCAATCAAGTGGGCCCTTAATACTTTCACTACATAAGAAATTAATATCACGATCTTCTATATATATATATAGAGAGAGAGAGAGAGTAAAAATATTTACATTAAAAGAGTATGAATTGAATGATATGAAAAATATTAATTGTTATATTATCACTAAAGAGTATTAATTATTATTACTAAAGGATATGAGTTTTTCTATTAAAAGTATTGCAAAGTTATGTGAACCATTTTCACCCTACATATGTACAAGATATATTAATTTTCAAATTATAACAAATTAAGGACTCATTATACTATGGACCATGTGCATGATTTGCATTTGCATTTGCATTTAAAAAAAATACCCCAATTAGTTATTAGTAATATCTCAAAAAGTAATTAAGAATGTCTTAAGAAGTAATTTGTCATAAATAAGAGATAATCAACAATACTCCAATTGCAAAAATATATACCACTCGACGTGTTAGTGTGTGTTTCGAAAAAATTAAAATTAAAACTAAAATTGAACTTAAAAATTCAAGGGCATAGCTATATATGTACATAGTAAATTAGAATTTGTGCAAATTAAAATATATAAATTGATTGGAAAGGATAACAAAATATTAATGTTCAAAGTATATCAAATCCATATATATGATATGAAGTTTGACTTTAACTTTAAGAAAAAATGTTAATGTTTTGTGTCTTTATTCTCAATCGATCTCATCAATTGCATGTAGTAAAGTAGTATGTCTTTTGTCTCCACTAAGGTAAAGGGTGAGAGAACCTTTAACTATATATGATTCAACCAAGGGTTTGATGCCAATCTTAAATATGAAGCTCGTCTCAATTCTCAAGAAAAGGATACAATGTCGTGTCACCGTGTGCAAGTTCACACATACACACGTGCATAGGAAAAAATTGATATATTTCGAGGAATTAATATGTTTTGAACTATATTGCAGATGTACGAATGCGACGATATGGTTATAAGAATACGAATTTTTTAAAATATTTGAATGCTATCTGTGAGTAAATAAATTTACACCCAATTAAATGGCGACATGTGTACAAATAAATTAATATCAAATAAATTTTGTTATTTTAATTTTGAGAATTTAGTTAAATTAGTTCTTCAATTAAATAGTTAAAATTGGTATTTAATACACACGGTATAAACCCGTCAAATTACACGAGTTTTCCAGTACTCATATATATATATGCTGACAAATACAGTTGAACTCACTTTATTTATTGAGATCATATAATATCTCGTTAATAAAGAAAAAATGTCAAATAGAATCAAGATAAAGTTGGATTATTGGTTAATTATGCAAGCAAATCAGTATTGTCCAATCAGAGTCTGCCACGTGTCCGCCCAAGAAAGGAAAATCTTCATTCCCGCACCCTATAAATAGGGGTCTTTATTCATTCATTCCACACATTTAGAGACATTCAAAGTAATTCAGAAGCATCCAATAAGCACTCAAGGCTAGAGCTGTCAAAATGGGTCCGTCCCGACGGCCCGGCCCGAAAAGCCCGGCCTAAAGGACAGGACGGGCCCAAAAAATATTGTGGAATGAATGAATAAATCAGGACTATTTGGCCCGGCGCAGTAGGCCCGTTGGGCCGTTCGGGCTCAGGCTGGGCCGGGCCGGCGGCCTAGGGCTGGCCCGGTAGAAACTTTTTTTTTTTTTTGAAACTCATTATCAATTTTTTTTAATCATTTCTCAGTATGCACACACATGGATTAATGTTCCAGTAATCAATAGAGCTTTATGCATAAGGTTTTTAATTATATCAACACATGGGTTAATATTGCAACAAGTTTCCAGGCATGTCCCGTGGATTAATATAATATCAATTTATTTATTTTTAATTAGTTGATTAATGTTTCAATAAAACTAGAGGGGAATGGATTTATTTTTACATTAAAATCTGTATGAGAAGTAGAAGAATTTGTACTAGTTTTTTCACCTTTGTAGGTGATACGATTTTCCTTTTTTGTTTTTATTTTTTTAACCATTTAAATATAGAGTACCATTTTTAGTGTGACATATATGCTTGTATCTGTAGAGTATATAATAACACTCGATTAATGAATGATAAACAGAGTTTTCTCTAACATTCAAAATACATATGTTAAAATAAAAACATACTAAGAGTACAAAAATTATATTTCAGGGTGAGATGATTAAAAAATATTCTAAAACTTAAAAAATTATTGCAATATATTTACAAAATATTAACTGTAGATACACTCAAACAGTAAAAGATTATTGTGTGCTTGTTTTTTTAAAGGTGGACTGTAGTCCATATATAATGATTGTGTGTATTTAAAACTAGTTTGTGGTATGTAGTTAGAAATTTTTAATTTTGTTTTAATTGTTATATAAAAAATAAAGCGGGCCAATTTGGCCCGATGGCTCGGCAGCCCGCCTTAGGTCAGGATGGGCCTAAAAAATCATGGCCCGACAGAAATCGGGCCGGGCTGGCCCAATTGACAACTCTACTCATGGCACCAGCAAGCTTGGAGCTACGACGAATCCAACCATCTCGGGCAATCAGACTCGAAGATTCAAAGGTCATCTTCAAAGTGTTCTTCAACAAATCAATAGGTGTTTTTCTTCAAAGGCCATCTTCGAAGCGTTCTTCGTCAAAAGTAAGCAGAAGCATCCTTAGATCCAGGAACAAGAAGCTAAATCCCTCTAATCGAGTGTTTCTCCTCAAAAAAAGTTCTTGAAGACTTAAAGATTTAAAGGTTGCCTTCAAAGCCGTTCTCACCACCTTCAATCGTTCTTCGTCAAATCCGACCAGGAACACTGTTTGATTCAGAAACAAGGAACTTCATCCATCTGATCTGGCGTTTCTAGTTTAAGAACACCTTGAAGACTCCAAGCGTTCATCGACGTCTTCAACTGTTTTCATCAAGCTCAACTACAAACACTCTCCGATTCGAGACTAAGGGTCCAAGACTTCACCTATCAAGTATTTCCAGCCAAATCCAGACTTGAAGATTTAAAGATCGTTCTTCACCACATCTAAGATGTTATTCACCAAATCTTCCAGAAATTTTGCTCAATCCAAAATAAGATAACACAGTCCTTAGATAAGTGGCATCAATTCAAGTCAACCGCAAAGAGTAGAATCAGAGAATCAAGTTTAAAGAGAAGAATCCACAATAAATTATCGGTTTAATCCAAATGAAATAAAATTGTAAATCATTTTCGCGTTTTCCATGAAATTTGTTGTTACACTATCCGTCAAGATCAATGTGTCCATTTATTATATATAAAAACTTAACAAATTTATATTTTTTTAAAATTCATAAATTAAATGTATAATATTCTCATTTTTTTCTAGTCAAAGCACAAGTATGTCGAATGATTTAATATAATTAAATAAAAAAATATTAATTAAAATTTTATTAGTCCATTACATACATTAATATAGCGAATTTAATCTAAACTAAGTGCCACATTGTCAATTTAAATTATATAAAATAATAAAATTAACTGAATAAGTATACTCAATAATCAACAAGTAGGATTCACGAGGTATATTTGATATTCGTGAATTGGGTTCATCACCTGGTAGTCAAATTCGCCATGTGGAGAATTGGATACGAATATCCAAGAATCACTTACACCTTATTTAGGAAGGCAGGTGTGAATCTAATACCGCATTGTGGTGATTCTAGCAGAATCTGTGCATCCTAGATTTTAAATAGTTTATATATATATATATATATATATATATATATATATATATTTGGAGAGGGTGAAATTTTTACGATTCAGTAGTAGGTCACCCTAAAACGGTTCAACACCTAAATCTTTATATATTCATAAGAAGATATTTTATTTATTTTATGGTGTTCATGTCAGTTAGGCTTGACAGTGGGGCGAGGAAATCTCCGATGCCCGCGGGGATCCGTCCTGAACGAGGCGGGGAACCCCCAAAAGAAATGGGGACGGGAAAGAGAATGTGGATTATTTTTGCCCTGTAGGCGCGGACGGGGATTGTATTCCCCGCCCCGTTCCCTGCGGGGCCCGCATAAATTATATATATATATAATATATGTACACATATATATCACATAAGTATATTATACTATATATTTCATTTATATATGTATATATATAACCAATTAATTATTCATGTATATATAATATATTAAATTTATTATTGTTGATAGAATTTACTAACGATGTTTGTTTATGTGTCTTTATAATATATGCAATCCTATCAAACAATAATCCAAGACTTGTGTTCTTGGATATAACGTAGAGAGAGAAATGAGAGCTTAGAGAGAGAAAGTAAAATGTGTATTATGATTGGAATTGTATTCATCCTGTAATAGTTACAAGAGAGGTCTTATTTATAGGTGTGCGAGTGTGAGGTGACACCTTACGAGCCTATTTGGCTTCTGGTTCGTAACCCTCGTCTTGGTCCCTCACACTGCTCCCTTTACAACGCCCCCTCCTACTACATGTCCAACTGATCTATATACACATCCCGTAGGTGCACTGGTCCTAGGCGAGATCCTTAGCCGAGCTCCTGGGCCTTATGTTATTTCGGGCAATGTAAGGATGGGCTTCGGCTCGACCCTTATGTCCGCGGGCGAGCTACTTCCTCGGGGGCGAGCTCCCTCGCGAGCTCCCTCCTCTCGTCTGAACATTAAATTGGCCTCGGGCCTTCGGGGTCTGGGCGAGCTCCCCTCCACCTCGCCGAGCTCCAGCGACCTGCCCAGCCTTAATTATTCCGACGTCAATCGTGTTAGCTCGCCTTATCAACATTTAACCCCCAGCTCGCACACATCATGATTTATCTAATGTGCGAGCGAGCTGGTTTGTCTCCGCGGACAAGGGTAAGAGTAACGGCGAGCTACATTTGGGCAGGAGCCGAGCTAGGAGGCGAGCTCCTTCATGGCGGTTACTCAGCCGATGTGGTGCGAGAATCCAGGCATCGTGCACGCCTTTTTAGGCATCGTTTCCCGCGCCCATCATGGCCATCTTTCAAATTTTTTGCAAGATGGTCCCTGCACTCCCTGCATATTCGACCTCGCCCCGCCGTCTATAAATAGGCAAAGGTGAGTCCATTCTTCACTTTTCCACTCCTGAATTTTCAGAGCATTTCCCGGCGAACGGCACCTTTGCTCCCGACCAAGTTTCCGGCACTCTCCAAGGTAGAAAGCCCATTTCTCTTCCCCTTCTTATTTCTTATTGCAGATTTCTCCGTTCGTCTTTTCCCATTCATCGAGTTTTTGGAAATTTTGGACATTTTCGGCGACTCTTCGCACTTTTCCGATCGCCTCTGTACCTTAACACTTCGGAATTCATCGAGATTATGTCGACCCAAACACCAAGTGAGACTCATTCGAACCGCAACCCCAAAAAGCACCCCATGACAGAAGACGAACTTATCCTTCAAACGACCTCAATAATGATTGGCTCCAGTTCTGAGGCAACCTCGGTAGCTCGCCCAGACTCTGGCGAGCTGCTTGGAGAGGTCTGTTCCGCTTCGGAGGAAGGGGCCTCCAGCGCCGTTGTTCGCGAGGTATGGGAGGAAGGCGAGGAGGTCGCCCATGAGGAAAGGGTTGCCAGCAGCAACGAAGGGCCCGTCGAGGTCGGCGAGGAGGTCGCCGATGTAGGTGAGGAGGGGGGCGACCTGGAGGAGGTTACAATCGAATGGTTCTGCTCCATCGATTTCCCGGAGCCTCAACTGATCGAACACCAGGTCCCCGATGAGGTCGTCCACCTCTTTGATTGGGACGAGTATGTCGCCCAGCACGGGGCGAGCTTCGAACTTCCCAGGCGAGAATATCGGGATGCGGCGAAAAAATCCGATTACAAGGCAAGCGAGGTCGCCAACGTTATCCACGAGTACCAGCTCCCTCATCTTCGTGAGAAATATCGGATCCCGCTTGACGTCTTCCTGTACGCCCCGAGAAAGGACGAGCGAGCTGATGCACCTTCGGCGGGGTTGACATCTATTAATGTGCACACCCTTGAGGCCGGGCTAACTCTGCCCCTGCACCCGATTATTGGCCGGTTCCTGCTCGACAACAATCTTGTCATCACCCAGCTCACCCCCTATGCCTGGAGTAATTTGTTGGCGGTACTGGCGGTTTTTGGGCTGGAGGGGTACGAGAACTGGCTGACTACCGCCGAGATCAACGAACTCCTTGCCGTAACTCGGCAAGTGAACGATGGCAAGGGGTATTACTACCTCTGAGCTCTCCCGGGCGAGAAATTCTTGGGGGTCCTCCCGAACAAGGTCCACGACTGGAAGCAGTTGTTCTTCTTTGTGGGCGGAGACTGGCGGGCTTCGGTGAGCTATTCCGGGCAAGGAGAGCGGATCCCAACCCCCGATGAATACGGGGAGGCCAGCTGTAGGTCGCCTACTTGGTGTGTGTGGGTTGAATTAGATTTACTAATCTAATTCTTTCCTTTTTGCAGGTTTAAAGCATCACAAGTCGAGTCGCGACAAACCCGAGACATCCCTCGAATTCGACGTGGTGCGAGTCGTCTGCTACTTGAGGAGTCAAAAAGATCGGGATATAGCCCACCTGACTCAGCACCACTGCTTGAGGCTCACCGGGCTCCTCACCTTTCCCCACCACCTCACGATCCAAGGTCCCGAGCTTCCAAGTTTACAACTCTTCCTTGCTCGCCCATTTGGGGGGGTAGCTCGCCCGAGATGCTAACTGTTTAATCTTTTCTCTCTTGCAGACGGTAGCAGGGTCTCCTTTCCAACCGTCGAGATCCCGGACTCCTACCAAGAGGTAGCTCGCCGCTTCGCAATGGGTCCACCCCGCCCGAACAATCTTGCCCCGCCCTCGTTGCTCGCGTTGGACGCGAGCAAGAAGGCAGAGCTCGCCCAGAAGAAGGGTGAGACAGGTGGATCGGGGGCCCAGAAAGGGCAATCCAAGGCCCCCTAGAAGTCGAAGGCAGTGGAGGTCACCCAGGCCGGCCGTGGTGGAGGGCGAGGTCGCCAAGACCAGCCCAAAAGGCTTCACCGAGGGGACGGGTCTCGGGTAGATGACGAGGATCCTCAGGGCCGTAAGAGGACCAAGTACACTGGCCTGCGCGACGAGGACTCTGACCGGGCCGAGCGAGCTCTGGTAAGGTCCGGACAAGATGGATCTGCCCAGTCCATTGCTCCGTTGGCGGCCACACCTATACGGAGCTCGCCACCTTCCCCATCTCCTTTTGGGGTTCAGGCAATGATGACACGCTCCTGGGCTGGGATCCCGAGCGAGTTCAGTAAGTAGCTCATTACTTTGATTCCAGTTCTTTATATGTTTTATCTTTCCTTTCTAACTTTCAACTGTTTTGACCTCGCTGCTATGCCCCCATCGCCTACCCGAACCGACATGAGGTCCTCCATGCCTACGAGAGGTCGCGGTCATTGACCTCGATGCGCAGCCTCCCTCCGGGCTTAGTCCGGAACACGGTGAGCGAGTTGCCGAGGTCTTGGTCTACCCCTCAAGTGGCGACCATCAACGGCCAAAACCTCACTGAAAATCTCCTCCTCTCCGCCCATTATGCCAGTGGGTTACTACATGCAAACCAAAAGGCATTGGAGCAGGCGGCCGAGCTGGAGGCAAGTCGCTAGGAGAAGAACAAGAGGGTGATCGCCTTGGCGGAGTCCGCCGACAGGGCCAAAAAGCTGGCGAAGCTCACCGAGGATAAGGTTACCGCATCTCTGGCCGCCGAGCAAAGCGCCCTAAAGTAGCTTAGCGACCTCCAACGGAAGCTCGCCGGGCTCGAGCAGGAGGCGGAAGCCAAACTCAAAGCCAAGGAAGAAGAGCTCACTGAGAAGCTCGCCCAAGAGGTTGATTAGCACAACCTGACAAAGAGGGAGCTGGAGCTCCAGCGGGGTCTGGCCAAGGGTGCGGATGAGGAGTGCGCGAGGTTGGGGGCCGAGCTCTCGGCGAAGGTGAATGAGGTCGCCGAGCTCCGAAACAATACCTCTTCCTTTGCTGACATGGTGGCCGCAAAAATTGAGGCCTCGGACCGGGGCTTAGTGCAATGCTATGCCGAGGTCCTCAGGGCCCTCTGGTGGGCGCGAGCTCACCATGATGATGAGATCAAGGCTGTGGTGGGCGAGTTCAATGAATGCTTGGACAGAGTCCCCTTTCCCGACGATGCCGAGCTGGACATCGGCGACCTCCCAGAACTCGGGATTCCTTTGGATTTTGTTCCGGCAAGGTTCAAGATCGTCAATACGATCCCCGTGCCGGAGCTGAACCTCGCTGAGGAAGAGGAGGTCGCGGGTGAGGAGGGACGGACCCCGCCTACCATGGAGCAGCTTCAGGATGCCTACGGAGATGCTATGTTGAACATAAGCGAGCTCGACACTAGAGGGCTCACGGGCAACATCACCTCCGAGGCCGAGCTCGTCCTCCCGGCGGACCAGGTCGCCGCAAACCCCACCGACGCCTCTGCTACCCCCACTGCTCCGGAATCTTAGATTAGTTTCTGGCTTTTTAGATTAGCTTTCCATTTTTGCAAGTTGTAGTAGTTCGCCGGGCTGCCTAGCTCGCCCAGAAGGAGCTCCATTTTTGTAGTTTTTCTTCTTTTTGTCCAAGTAGTTGTAGCTCGTCAGGCATGTGCAGCTCGCCTAGAAGGAGCTTTTTTGTAATTCACAGATGGTTAGCTGGTCGACCTTTGTGGCCAGCAACACTACTCATACTTAGGGATTTTTCAGGCATCATTTTTTGCTTGAAAATTCCTCAAGTATTTTTGAATGAAATTCGAGCTTTTTGCTTCAACTCTGTTCACCTACGTCTTTGCGCTTTACGTTATAATTTTAATTGGCTCGTTTATATATACATTTTTTGGATACTCAATTGTTCGTCTTACTCTACTTTTGAGAAGCGAATCGTTCGTTTTACGTCACTTTGGACTACGAATTGTACCTCTATTTTAATAGTACGTAGACTTCGTCTTATACCACTTAGGGTCGCGAATTGCTCGTCTTAGACCGCTTAGGGTAGCGAGTTGTACTTTGTTTAATTCACGTTGGGCAGTTGGGTTTCATGAACCTAGCCTTAGAAGTTTTAATCGTCTTTTTCGTGAATTTTTCTAACTTAAGGCAGTTGGTGCTTGGCAACCCTTTAAGAAGGATACCTTCGCGACCTTGGGTACTTTTGCCTTTGCCTTCGAGCATTTTGATTATAACGTTTGGGACCTTGGTCCTTGTGTATTACGAGGCTTCGAGCACTGGGTGGATCACGGACCTTTGAACAGTGGGCGAGCTATGCGAGTTTGCCTAGCTGGCGAGCTGTATGAGCTCGCCTGGCTGGCGAGCTATATGAGCTCGCCCAGCTCACATGACTTGACAACTTTAATGACTTGATAAATTTTTCCAACTTCTGATAGCAGAGTAATTACATCGGTTGCCATCAACATTTTTGATGCAAACCTTCGACTAGTCTATTACAGAATCCTGATCTATTGATAAAACTTTTTCAGATGTGTTGCACTCCAGGTGTATGACGAGGCGTTGCCTTCTGCGTCTTCGAGGTCGTAGGTGCCGTTTGGCCAGGCTGCGGTGACCTGGAATGGTCCTTCTCAATTTGACCCGAATACACCCGGTGGGGCCATCAATTTCTTTTTCAGTACTAGATCCCCAGCTTTGAACTTTTGGTCTCGGACCTGGGAATTATAGTACTTTTCGGCTCTACGTTTGTAGGTGGCGTTCTTCATTTTTGACGAAGCTCTGGTCTCTTCGATTAGATCTTTCTCTACTGTCAAAGCTTCATCGTTCTTTTCTGCATCAAATCCTACCACCTTCCAGGTCCTGCTCTGGACCTCGACGGGCACTACTGCTTCAGTCCCGAAGGCTAAGGCAAACAGTGTCTCTCCGGTGCTGGCCCGGTATGATGTTCTGTAAGACCATAGGACCTCCGGGAGTTCGTCTACCCAGCCACCTTTCTTATTTTCGAGGCAGAGCTTCAGTATGTGTTTCTGAATTTTGTTAACTGCCTCAACCTGGCCGTTTGACTGTGGATGGTATGGAGTTGAGTAGTGTTTCTTGATGTTCCATGAACTGCAGAAGTCTCTCAGTTTTTGGCCGTCAAACTGCCTTCCGTTATCCGTGATGATTGACTGCGGAAGTCCGAACTGGTAGATTAGGTTCTTCCATATGAAGCCGATCATCCTTTCTTGTGTTATCGTTGTAAGTGCTTCGGCTTCAGCCCACTTAGTGTAATAGTCTACTACTACGACAACAAATTTTACACCGCCTCTGCCAGGTGGAAATGGGCCGATCAAGTCGATACCCCATTTTGCAAAAGGCCACGGGCTGAAGACCGACTTCAGTTGGTTGGTCGGGGAGTGGATGTTAGGTGCGAAGAGTTGACACTTTCGGCACTTCCGGGCGAAGCTAATGGCATCCTTGCGAAGAGTGGGCCAATAGTACCCTTGTCTGATCGTCTTGTACGCCAAGGCTTGCCCCCCCAGCGTGACTTCCGCAAATTCCTTCGTGAATTTCTTCTAACACCTCGGACCCCTGTTTCTTAGTTAGGCATTTGAGTAGGGGTAGAGAGAATCCACGTTTGTAGAGTTGGCCATCTAGCAGCGTATATCTGGCAGCTTGCTTTCCTAGTCGACTAGCTTCCCAGGTGTCTGCGGGGGTTGTTCCGTCCTTTAAGTATTTTTGGATCGGAGTGCACCAATCTTCACCATCTTCACTGTCCTCCTGCCCTCCACTCGAGGTCTGATTTACTTTGTAATCAGACGTCGAGGGGTTCTTCAGCTTGGTGATTACAACCTCCGTTAACTCGGCTTCGCCGTTACTGGTTGCTAGTCGGGCTAGGGCACCTGCTTGTGTGTTTTCTAGTCGCGGTATCTGATTGATGTAAACCTGCGTAAACATCGAGATGAGATGCGCGACTATCTTCTGGTCCTTTGCTTCGTACTCCCCCCGAACTTGGGATATTATTAGCTGGGAATCTCCGAAAACTTGAAGATTGGTTGCCCCCACAACTAATGATAGCCTGAGTCCAGCTATTAAAGCTTCGTACTCCACCTCGTTGTTGGTCGCTCGGAAGTCGAACCGGATTGCGGAGGTGAAGACTTGTCTATCTGGGCTGATTAGGACTACGCCGGCACCTGCTGTTGTGCTGGTTGATGACCCGTCCTCGTAGAGGTGCCACAGAGCTATACGCCCCCTCGTCGGATCTTGTGGGAAAGTTAGCTCGACGATAAAGTCGGTGAGTGCTTGTCCCTTGATCGATGTTCGGGGTGCGTAGGTTATTCTGTATTGGCTAACCTCTAGTGACCATTTCAGCAGACGTCCGGCGGTGTCCGGCCGATGTAGTATTTGCCTTAGCGGGAATGTTGTCAACACTTCCACTGGGTGGTCGAAGAAGTAGGGCCTCAATTTCCTAACACTCATCACCAGTGCATAAGCTAGCTTCTCTGTCGGGGTATACCGCAACTCAGCTTCGTGCAAGACTTGGCTTACGTAGTATAGTGGTAGGTGTGTTTTCGCCTCTTCTCAGACCAGGACGGAGCTAATGGCAACCTCCGACGCAACAAGGTAGAGGTATAACTTCTCTCCTGGTATTAGTTTCGATAGGACCTGTGTGTCTGCCAGGTATGCTTTAATGTCTTCAAAGGCTCGTTGGCATTCGCTTGTCCATACGAAGTGGTTTTTTAGGTGGAGCTTGTTGGCTTTGGCCGCCTCTTTATACCTTCAAGTGTTTTCCTTGATTGCCTCAAAAAATGGGTGGTTTCGATCACCGGACCTGGAGATGAATCTGTTCAAGGCTGCCATACACCCGGTTAACCTTTGGATTTTCTACACGGAATCGGGTATCCCCATCTCGATTATGAATTGGACCTGCGTGGGGTTGACCTCGATTCCTCGCTGGCTCACCAGGTGCCCCAGGAACTTTTCTGAATGTACGCCGAAGCTGGTTTTCTTGGGGTTTAACTTCATGTTGTAGTGGCGTAGTATGTCGAAGGTCTGTTTTAGGTGGTCAAGGTGATCCTCCTTTCTCAGACTCTTGACTACTATGTCGTCCACGTACACTTCCATGGATTCGCCGATGTGTTGGTCGAACATTTTATTTACCAACCTTTGGTAGGTCGCTCCGGCGTTAATGAGTCCGAACGGCATCCTTTCCCAGCAGTACATGTTTTTGTTGGTATAGAACGTCGTATGTTCCTGGTCGTCTGGGTGCAGTGCTATCTGGTGGTAGCCCTCAAAAGCCTCCATGAATGTCATCATCTCATGGCCTGCGGTGCTAGCTACAAGTTGATCAATGTGGGGTAGTGGGAAGTTGTCTTTCGGACATGCTTTGTTCAGGTCCGTGAAGTCGATGCAGAGCCTCCACGTCCCGTTGTGTTTCTTCACCAAGACGGGGTTTGCAACCCACTGCAGACATAAGGCTTCCTTGATCAGCTTGTTGTCCAACAGCTTCCCAACTTCGACGGTTAGAGCTGCGTATTTATCTGGTCCGTATTTCCTTCATTTTTGGCGTACGGGCCTCCTCGTCGGATCTATGTTAAGTCGGTGGCAAGCATGCTCCAATGGGATCCCTGTCATGTCTTCGTGGGACCAGGAGAACACGTCCAAGTTGGACATCAGGAACAGCTCCATCCTCGACCGGTAGGGTTCAGGCAACTCAGAACCTATAAAGAGTTCTAAGTCCCTTTCCGGGTCCACCGGGAGTGCTGTAAATTCTTCCATGGGGGTGGCCTTTCTCTTTTGATTCTTCCACCTCGGGTCGCTGATGAACTCGTCCCACTCTTCTTGTGACATTCGCATAGGTTCGTGACCTATGCGGGGCTCGAGATCATCAGCTTGGCTTTCAGCTTGGACAGGTTCCTCGACTGTCACCACCTCCGGTGGTTTATCAACTTGGGATGGTTCTGCGACCTGGGGAGTTAGGTCAACATACATTGACATTGGTTCTTGACCTCCCACAGGTTCCCCATCTTGTACTTCATCTACCACTTCCATGGGAGCAGGTTGCTGCTTTTGCGCTGGTCCTGACACTTGGTCATTTTGGGTCAGTTCCATTTCCTCCATTGGCACCGGTTGTGCGTCTCGCGCAGGTCCGGAGACTTGTTCAATTTCCGGTAGATCGCTTATCTCCATCATTTCAGTTTCTACCGAGATGACGTCTAGGAAGTTTGGCTCGTCCGCCGGGATTTGCACATCTTCCTCAAGGACCTGGAACTGCGTCACCGCCTTTTTGACCTGGCTATCTTTGATTTGGAGTAAACACTCTCGGGCCTTTTTTTGGTCACCTTTAATTGTGCCGGCACCTTTCGGAGTTGGGAATTTTACACAATAGTAGTAGGTCGAACACGCCGCTTTGAATTCATTAAAAAATGGGCGGCCAAGGAACCCGTTGTAGGAGGATTGTTGGTCGACAACTAGGAAATCTATAAGCCTAGTCAGTCTTCGCTCCGGGTCCTCGGCCGATACAAGCTGGACGCTCAACCTAATAGTACCTAGGGGGACGGTTACAGCTTCTCCGAAACCCACTATCCTAGCATTGCTAGGTTCTAAATACGACTCAAAATCACCTAAGGCATCTAAGGTGGATTTGAAGAGAATGTTGGTGAATGCGCCGGTGTCCACAAGCAGCATGTGAACTCGGACGTTCATGATGTTGGCAGTTATCACCAACGAGTCGTTGTGGGGCGTCAGCACCCCCTCCAGGTCCGCTGAGGAGAATGTCAGCTCATCAGTAAGCTGCGCAACGGACCTGGGACCGGAGCCGCCTTCCTGGACCTGGTTCACGGCCCGGATTTCGGCCTTCCTCTTTCTCTTGGACATGGAGGGTCCCCCGTCTTGGAGACCTCCGGCAGCTCCAATTTCTTCCTCGAGGACCAAGAGTTCTCGGGTGGGCTCTAGGTTTTGCTGAGGTTGGGGAGGTCCTCTTCGCCTGTTCTGAGGTCCGCGTTGGCTTGCGTCCTCTTCTTCATCATCGGAGGTTCCCCTCCTCTCGAACCTGGGCCTCTTAGCAGGGGCCTTCTTCACGAACTCGGCCAGCTTCCCATCCTTGTAAAATTTCCACAGTTGTTTGAGGAGGTCTCGACATTCGCTGGTGAAGTGGCCGATGGATTGATGATAGGCGCAGTACTTGTTGGGGTTGAGCTTCGCGTGATCTTGGCGAATTCTCCTCGATTCTTCCAACAAAGCCTTGTCCTTGACCGCCGTAAAAACGTGGTCCACGGAGACGGTGATGACTTGGTTGAGCTTCTCCTTGAACTCATCCCCATCGCCGAAAGTTTTTAAGTTCCGGGGAGCCTTGTATGTGCCCCCGGACTTCTTCCTGTAGGGTTGTTTCTCCTCCGGGGCACCAACTTCTTTCAGTAGTGCCTCCTGTATAGCCACGAACACCCCCACCTTGTGGCGGAATTCGGTGTAAGTGTTCGGACATGCGAGGTGCATCTCCTTCCAGAGGTCAGTGCCCTTTCTGAGCCCGACCATTACCACGACGACTTTGGTGTCCTCGCTCACCGGTTCGCCTTCCACCAGTATTTTGTCAAACCTCTCCAAGTACTACTGATCGGTCTCGTTCTCGCCTTGGTGGATGTTGGCGAGGCGGTGCTTCTGGGTGAGGTAGGATCCAAACCCAGAGAAGTGGGCCAAGAACTCCCGCGAGAGTTGGTCAAATGAGTGGATTGACCCAGGGGCGAGTGATGAGAACCAGCTGTGAGCCCGATCCCCGAGGGTTAGCGGGAAGTTCTGGCACTGGATAGAGTCGGTGGCACCCACCGAAATCATGAAGTCTGCATACTTGGCCAGGTGGACTTTCGGGTCAGATTTGCCCTCGTATGCGGACATCACCGGGAATTGGATCTTTTTCTGGACCGGTGCTCTAAGTATGGCAGGTGCCAATGGAGATGTGGGGAGAGTGGTGGCGTCAGGTCCGCCAGACTTGGCTGCTACTTGCTGTTGTAGTATCTCAACGGCCTTTTTCAATGTGGTCAGCTCATCGTCGCGGGTCACCTCCGGCGGAGGTTGCTCGAAGGTCGTGCGTCTCGTGGACTCGCGCCCCCGAGGTGCCTTACTCTGGGGTGACCCCTCCGTGGTGGGTCAGAACTGGCGTCCGCCATGTGGGCCCAGTCTGTCGGTGGCTGATCTCCTTAGTCGGTCGTGGGCAGACCTACGAGGATGTAGGTCTGACTCTCCCATCTGGGACGTGGCCGGGGCTGCATTCCGTTCGACTTCCTCACACCTTGGCCCTAGTCTGCCTTGGAGGACCTCCATCCTTAGTGACTGGTGGGTGGCGGATGCCTCAGTGTAGGCCGAAGCTTGCCCTGCGTGCGTGGCTGGCTCCTCCACCACCTTGGCCTTCCCGGTGTTGGCGGGCTTGGGCGGAGCTCTCCTCCTGCTCGGATGGGAGATCGCTATAGTGACCCCTGGTCTGGGTGCCCTGGGTTGGCCTGGTCTGCTCCCGGGCCTTGGTGGCTGGAGCTCGCCTGGGTACTAGGGCGAGCTCGTCGAGCTGCCTCTGCTGCAACCTCTGCAAGGTTGCAATGGTACGTTGGAGCTCGTCGGGTTGTTGGCCAGGTCCCTCAAGGCGGGGTTTAGATCTTTCTGCGCTACTACAACTCACGGAGGTCACGGAGCTGCGTTTTTCGGGGGAGCTTGGCGAGAGGTTTCTCCCTCAGCTTGGTCCTGGGCGGCGCCCTTCCCCCTCCAGGTGTTCACCGAGGTCTGTTCCTTAGGCATTTTTGGGTTTTGTAGGGGGTAGCTCGCCGTAGGTCACCGAGGTCGTGGTCTTCCAGCTTGGGTGGACTTGTCCAAGTTTTCGTCTAGCCTCGCGTGCGATGAATTATTCGAAATCCGATTTATTCGTGTACACGCGCGCGTTTGAAAACTTTTTTCGGGCAGAATTTGTAAATCCGAAAATTTAGATTTTCATCCAGAAATCTGGGTTTCTCGTTCAAAGAATAAGAATGTGTGTGTATCCTCAAGTGTTCTTGAGCTTGGGCCAAGAACACCTTCAAATCTTCAAACCTTCAACAAACCCTAATTTTTGTTTTTCAGATTTTTAAGGTTCGTCCCTCCTTCTAGCGCCAAATTGTTGATAGAATTTACTAACGATGTTTGTTTATGTGGCTTTATAATATATGCAATCCTATCAAACAATAATCCAAGACTTGTGTTCTTGGATATAACGTAGAGAGATAAATGAGAACTTAGAGAGAGAAAGTAAAATGTGTATTATGATTGGAATTGTATTCATCCTGTAATAGTTACAAGAGAGGTCTTATTTATAGGTGTGCGAGTGTGAGGTGGCACCTTACGAGCCTATTTGGCTTCCCGTGTTGACGAAGGTTTGTAACCCTCGTCTTGGTCCCTCACACTGCTCCCTTTACAACGCCCCCTCCTACTACATGTCCAACTGATCTATATACATTCCCCGTAGGTGCACTGGTCCTAGGCGAGCTCCTGGGCCTTGTGTTATTTCGGGCAATGTAAGGATGGGCTTCGGCTCGACCCTTATGTCCGTGGGCGAGCTACTTCCTCGGGGGCGAGCTCCCTCCTCTCGTTTGAACATTAAATTGGCCTCGGGCCTTCGGGGTCTGGGCGAGCTCCCCTCCACCTCACTGAGCTCCAGCGGCCTGCCCAGCCTTAATTATTCCGACGCCAATCGTGTTAGCTCGCCTTGTCAACAATTATAATCTATGTATTTTAAAATTTAATAATATTTTTTAAATTTTAATTCATTTAAAAAAAATTACTATACTTGTTAAAAAAAAAATTAAAAAGTTCATGGGAAACAGGGAATCCCCGCGGAGACGGGTTTCCTGGCAGGGCAGGGATGGGGACAATTTTCCCCGTGAAGTTCACGGGGACGGGGACGAAAAATCCCCCGCAACCGCGGGGACATGGATGGTGATTGACCCCCAGTCCCCACACCGCCCCGTTGACAAGCTTAATGTCAGTCCTCCTTTATTCATAAACTAAGTCTATGATCATGCGCATAGCATGGTATTTAAAAAAGAACAATTAATAATTATATATATATATATATATATATATGAGACATGATCTTGTTTCTATTGGTAGAAAGAAATTATATATTCACTATAAATATGATAATGATACATAAATAGATGATTTACTATTATTTTAATTGATTGCTTAAATTTGTTTATGTGTTACTGTAGGCATATGATCATTTTTTTATATATATAAATAATATTAGTATATATTAAATTAGGGCAAGTTACATATAAGGTCTAATAGTGTCTTTGCAAATAGAAATACCAAAAATCTCATGTTACAAATAAGGTCACAATATTACAAATAGGGTAAAAAATTGGGGTCCACCACCATCCACATCACTATTCAATCTGAAAATTAATGCCACGTAACTCACCCCATTTAATGCATTCTAGTATCCCCCACCCACCCACCCTATCTGCAAAAATAAAAGTCCTACCCACCTCATTTTTCGCCCAAACCCCCCTCTCTCTCTCCTTTTCTCTCTCCACCACCACCCACCGCTGAAAATTGCCACGATCACCCACCGCAGAATTGCCATGCACAAAGATCTGAAGATAACGTCACACAAGACCACCCTCTCACTGCCAGACACGATGTCAAACTTAGAAAAAAAAATTCTCACAGAAAAGAGAAAAATGATATTTTGTAAAAATAAAAATAAAATTATGCAAATATATATTCCAAAATATTCAGTGACTACAATTACATTGACTAAAAATCACATATTTTAATTATAGAACACAAAATTTATCAGTAAATCAGCAAGATAAAGCTAGTTTGAGAAATACTAGAGGCAATAATATCTTTGTTAGTGCGAGGGTTTAAGAGTCCAATAGTATTGTTTCGTGAATGTTGGAGTGATTAATTAAAGTAGAGTTGAGACGTACAAATAAGACAAATGTGAAAATAATTATGAGACGGAGGGATATTAAATTAGTATATAAAATTTATTTTAAGTGACATTAACTTGTATTAATATCTAATTAAAATATCATTAAATTAAATTCATCCTTAATAAATGAATAGTCAATAAAATAAAATAAATATTCCATATATAACTCAAATGAATATAAATGTGTATTTTGTAAATAAGAAAAAAAATTATAACTACACATTTTATATTTAAGATTTTATAAACAGTTAAATACCATATTTTACCAAATATTTTGAGATACGTACATTTTAGGAAACTTATAAATTGTTCACAAATTTTAGTATGCAACATGTGCATGACATAAAGTTGAATTTTTAAGCTCAATTTTATTTTTTATTTTTTAAAAACTAGTTATTCTCCCGTGCGATGCACGGTTAAAATTGATTATAAATTTAAATTAAGTTTATTTTATTCTCCAATTTAGTTGTTATTCGTTAATTTTTTAAAATTTTATATTAATATATGATTTATATGAGATAATATATATGTAAGTGTCTCACAATTATTTAGTTAATTATATATATTTGAATACTCCTTTAAGCTAACAAAATACTAAAATTCTAAAAATAATATTAATATTGAATATGCTAATAATTTTTTTTTTTAAAATTCAAGTATTCAAATAAATATCAAAATAAATAAATAAATAAATATTTTTAAAATAATAGAATACATTTTTAGATTTGAATTATAATTTTTATATGGAATGTGAATGGTGAATTAAAAAAATTAAAAAAAGACGTCTAATCTGAATAATACAAGAGATGCAACGATTGAAATGAATAAGAGTGTACACCTTCAATGTGTTCCCTATTGTATAAACACACAATTTTTTTATTTGACATGTAATTGAGATATATAGCAGAAAAAAATAAAATACTATGTAACTAAACTAAAATTGAAATTGAGTAAAGCATATGCACATAGTGGAGTAATGTGCTTAATAGGTAAAGTACAATATTAATATTTTATTATTCTATGTATTTTAAGTGATACTTGTGAAGAAAGCCACTATTGTGTTATTAATTATTATATATAAATAGATACAATATAAGTTGAATTGTGTGTAATTGAAGTAAAATTGATTTCTTTTTGAGTTATTACAAATTATGTCTCAAAATATTATTAGTTACTTTTTAAGTACTTTTACTTATTGATTGAAATAATTTTTTGAAAAAAAATTTAAATACACATCATATGTATATAACAGAATAATTCCAAACTATTAAAAAAATAATTGTGATAAAATAATTATAAGGTCCCTGTAACAACTCAGAGAAAATATCCGTACGGCGCGGGTATAATAAAGCCTGCTACGATTTTTCCAAATCAATCTCCCGCTCGCTCTCACACTCACCACCTCCACGCTTGAACTCTCTCAATCCTGTATGTCTCTGTAAAATGAAATAAATTTGATCGAATCTCTCTATGTAGTGTTTTTGCCTTAATCTTAGGATATATTTGCTTGTTTAAATGCATTGCAATTTAAATTATATCTGTTGATTTAGGGTTTTTGGACGGGGTTTTCAGTAGTAAGTTCTTGTATTTGATTTTTTTTTTTTACTTTCTTCTGTTCTAAATTTGTAAAACTTTAATGGGATTATAAATTTGTGAAAGAGCAATAAGGTTTTGTTGGGCTCCTGGTTTATCATGGTGCCCTCACAAATGGTGTTTACGACTTCATATATAATCTAGAGGCAGGAGTATCGTCTCATTGCTATATGTGATTGGTGTGTGTGGGATGTTTTATAATCGATGTGCAAAGGTGCAATTTCTTGTTTGCTACTGAATCAGATTTGTTCCAGTTTTAAGAGAAAACAAAGTGCCATGGTGGGTATATAGTTAAATTGTGAAACATATTGATATTTGGAAATATATGGTCAGTTGGCTGTGGCAGGGCCTTTCCTTTTCGTCATTTTTGTCGTATTTTTTAGTGACTTGTTGCCAAGGTAATACTTATCCTCCTTCAAATTCTTTTAGATGCCATCATTATAGCCTTATTGATGCTATACTAGGTGAATTACAATAGGTATAATATTCACCACCAGGCAACAGCTAGATACACATAATCTTATATTGACGTGGGTGTTTATAAAATGGATGTAACTATTATATGCAATGTATTTCACTGGGTTTAGCATGTACGTGGCGTTAATTCATTAGGCTTTCATGTATGCTTGGGGAAGATAATTTTTAATTGGTGGTGGTAGTTGGATTTAACTTTTTCCTGTGATTTTTTTTGGTAATAGTGTAGAAGTTGTGTGAATGCATGTAGTTTTAAACTTTTCTTCTTTAGTTTCCTTGAGCTTCATATGTTGTTTAATCTTCTATGATGTAAAAGTTGATGGGTACTGTTGCTTGTTATCAGTGATTCTGTATGTTTGATTTTACATTGTTATTTATCATTTCAGCAAATGACAGAGGAAAGTTTTGAGGATCAGGTGTTAGATAATGTGCCTGAGGTCTTGCATCTTATAGAAGCAATACTAGAAGATAAAAATGAGTCAGGTGTTGAGCAAAAGAAATGGCCTGGTTGGCCTGGAGAGAATGTGTTTAGGGTTATAGTACCTGCTCAAAAGGTTGGTAGTATAATTGGACGCAAAGGAGAATATGTTAAGAAAATATGTGAAGAAACAAAGGCACGCATTAAGATTCTTGATGGTCCTCCCGGAACTATGGAAAGAACTGTGAGTTCACCTTCATTAATTTTTTTAAAGATTTGTGATTTGTTTTTTCTGTAGTTTGTTTATTCTAATAATTCTGAGGTGCATCTAGAATAAAAACACTATGTGATTTATATTGCTTTTAAGTGTTGATGTTTATAAAAACTTCCATTATCAAATCAAGGCAAAGTTATAGTCTTTTTGTGAAATTTCATAGCATAACATTATAATAGGTAAAATGTGGACTTAAACCACACGTCAACTTTGAAAGTTTGGATTGAGTCTATGTTTTTCTTTCTTTTTAAATTTATAAATTTGTGGACTGGATTACACTTTCTATGAATTCGTCAAATCTAGTCGTCACCTTTATTCTTCTTTAATAAATATGTGAGTGGCTGTAAGGTTGGTTCTAGTACTTCTTAGCATATCAGTGCGGCAAGCCTTGCTGGTAATGTCTGTTGGGATTATTAGCCCTAATTGTAGGCTGATGGCAATCATGGCATGCCCTCTCAACCTTTATGTTATATTGTGCATTTATGCTTATTCCTATTTATTATTATTTCTATGATTTCTTGTGCTTAAATTCATTTTGGCTTAGTTAGTAGTTACAGAACAAAATTCTCTCAACTTCGATATTACAATATGTGGTGGCAGTGGTGCATTATTATCCAATCTGTTTATATATTTGAATAACTTAAATTTATTCTCCTCTATATCATTGAAGTTGTGTTAGTCCAGAAATCCTTTTGGATATGTAATGTAAACTTCCATTATAATATAATAGTTATAAAGTATAGTCAATGTATTAACAAACAAGATAAAGTATACTCCCATGTAATAACAAACAATTTGAAATAAAAATTCTTTTGTGTTGAGGAGGAACTGAGTTAAAAAAAGTTCTGGAATAAAGAAATGTAAGGGTTACTAACTGAATGAAAAAATTTAAATGACAAAGGGTATGTGTGAGGGGAGAAGAATTTTGAATTTTTTGATGGAAGGGAATTGGACTGCTAAATTCTATAAGAGGATTGTAAGAGGGGAAAACAGGAAAGACGGGAGGAAGGTGTACCAAGGCGCAAACATTGAGATAAAAAATAATAAATACATCATATAAACTTAAATTTAACATGCTAGCATGTAAACAACAATCAGATTGAAGTTTAAAACCACATAAATGACTTAAATTAAAGACGTTAGCTTAGATAACAAGTAGCAAGCTTCATAGTAAACCATTAATGTTCAAATAAAATGCACAAAAATAGCAAATTAATCACACTCATCATCTTCATCCTCATAATCACCCTCCTCCTCCTCATCAAATCATATGTACGAAAAAAACCAACAAACTGCATAATTTAAAAATACATGCATAATTTAAAACATAGTTACTTAAGTTTAAACAAAAATAAAGTGTATTATAACCTTTTAAAGTTAGAATAAACCACAAAGTATAATAAATATAATACTACAGTTTTTTTTCATAAAAAGCGCACAATAAATAAAAAATATTCAGTTTAAATTAAGAAAAAAGAATCCTGACAGCGTTGGCAGCACTGTGCAGCGCTGGTTGTCGGAGGCTGGGCAGCTTGGCCACTGGAGTATTGAAGAGCAGTGCGCGCGAGTTGGGGTTTGGTACTAACTCCAGACCCTAATATTCACAACTAATAAAAGTGTTTCTTTATAAAAAAAAAACCTTATAAAAGTGTGTTTCCAAAAAAATGTTTCTACTGTTCATATTTTAAAACAAAAGGAAATACATGTTTTGTGGCTGCCTCACAGGCCTGAGGCGCTTTTCCCTGCGGCCTGTGCGCCTTAGTTGCGCCTTTAATAACTATGGGGAGGAGAAGTTATCTTTTATCTTCTATTTTAAAAAAAAAACACTTTAAAAATTAATGTAATATTGGGCTTGATAAGATTGCAATTCAACTAACCGTATGAGGTGTAACCTTGCTGACTATGGGCAGTGTCTCCTTGCTGGTTAATAAGTTTAACTGTAGTCCTGTTTTCTTAAGAATTGCTCATTCATGTTAACCTTTAAAAAATTGAAGGCGTGAATTTAATCCATGCTTTGTATTCAATAAGAAACTAGTATTGATATTACAAAAATGATGATGATATATTGGACCAAAACATGCTTCAAGAATTATGCAGACCCTGTTACCTGTATTATTAAGCAACACATGTTTAGCAAGGGGATTTTACTATGTACCTATAAAATCTTATATTTTTTTAATTTTATTTTTGCTGATTTAGAAACGGCCCCAGCTAAAGTTTATAAAAGTCCAAAATTCTTATTTTTTGGGTTCCTCAGTATGCATTTCTGGTTCTTTTGTCTCTCTTCTGCATATTTGAACTTGTGTGCTTGTCCAGTTGCACATACCAGTCAGGCCTTTGACTGATCCTTTACTTCTGATATTATTTTTGATTACATTATGTCAAATGGCTAGTGTGGCTTAAGGAGTAATGTTATGCATTCAATTTTTTGAGCAGTTAGGGAAGATTCAAGATGTTTTTTGTTATTGCCGCCTGAATATGTTATGGGACTTAACTATCTTTTAGAAACTTTACAATTTTTAGATTCTTACATAAGAAGAAATTCAAACAAATCAAGATTCACAATACCTGCTTTAAAACTATTTGCTTTAGGCCTGAGTATGGTACCGGGGAAAATAGGGACTGAAAAGCTTACACAAAATAAAATAAAAATCTTCATATGTGAGAAAATATTTTGTGAAGAGCTGTGAGATGATTTTGCCATGTTGGAAAGCTAAGCTACGTATAACTAATTGAATGCAAAAAACTTAAAAAAAACGAAGTATACTTATCAGTACAACAAATGTTAAGCAAGAGATTCTCTTTAGTATGGTGATGAAGGTGAATGCTTGCAGGTTCTGCAAATTAAGCAAGACATCAATCTAACATGTGGCTGCAAACCAGAAGAATCATATATCCAGAATGAAGTGATGAGTATTGAGTATTGCAATTTACAAGTGCTGATATGATCTTCTGACTATATGCCATTATGATTATTGTTTGGACATCTGTATCAAGGAACATTGCTCTATGTCAAGTAACTTCAGAATTTGGTCGGTGTCTTGCAAAAGTTGATAAACTCGGATAATTCAAGATTGAGATTCCATTAAAGATGAGGAAAGAAGAAAAAAATAGCCAAACTTTATTAGTATACTTAAAAGATATCACTTGTAAATTGTCACTGCAGACTCCAAAATGATATGTTAAAACTGAAGGTTGTTTTCTAAAAGTTCTATAATGTCATAATTTAACAAAACTTGTTTGCATTTTCCATTGCATAATTTGCATGTATATGCAGATTGGGAATCTGTCAACATGCATCTTTTACTTAATCTGTCATCATATACTCTCCAAATTTTCTTTATTTTACATTTTTAATCTTCAATTTACGCCATAATGTTTAGGTGTGAAAATTGTTATCTGAGTTATGTGGGACCTAATAGAAGTTATTCCAATACTGTTGAAATTGTGAAAGTCTCAGTCATTTTGCTATAACTAGAGATTTAGGGTAACATCTAACATGTTATACGTTTCTAATTAAGTGTTCCTGCACAGTATGGAAGTAGGTTTGCCCAATGGGATTGCAGATTTATTTGTTGTTTCCCGACATAAAGACCAACACAAAATGGGAACAATAACTTCTCATAAGACCTTTACGCTGGTACCTCGAAACTGACCTAAACCAATAGTAAAAATATCCACTCATGAAGTGAAATACATGTATACATCAATCAGTTCAGCTGAGAGCCCAAGACTCTGGACTACCGAAATCTTGTGAAGAATTGGCTGCACAAAAATATATGATCATGATCTCTATATTATGCCTGCACTAATACACAACTAGGGTGAAAAATAATTTGTAAATTTCTTGTCTGCAGTCTGCACCACATCACAATTTGTTAGTAAGAAGCTTACCCAACACCAACCATGAAAAATAGTTGCGCTATGTAGCCAATGATCCCTTCTGAAGATATCAAAGAATCATAGGAGTATTTGCATGGAATGATGAAAAAACCCGGAAAACTCCCATCTCCAAGCATCCCTAGCACCTCAAATAATGTTGCACCACACCCTCCCACTAATCTCACAGGGGACTAAGTTAAAGTGACTCAAAATCCCTCAAACTTAATCCGAAATGAAATATTCACTTTACAATCAATGGGTAGGTTGGATATCATTTTATGTCACAGACTCGTAATGCCATCTTAACTTCACTTGGCATCCTCAATTACCCTTCTACTAAAGCTGCATGCGTAATACATTTTTAGGCGGATGCTTCCAAGTTCCAACACATCCCATCTATATGTTTAATTGCTATAGGCATCATTGTGTAAGCATGCTGAGTTGGTCTATAAGTTCTCACTGTCTCGTGAAGAGTAGTAACTGACAATTATTGAAGTTTTGGGTATTTTTAATACTATCAGGTATCAACCATCTTAAATGTATAGGAGATCATAGATATTCTTTGCTAGTTGCCACAATGCTTTTTATGTGGTGTTTTGTTCTTCTTTCTTTACTCCATGGTGGTTCTAATCGAATTTTTATTTTGCCAATCATTACTAATAATTTGATTCAGCCTTACAGTTTATATGTCTCCTTTGTCAGCTAATTGTTTCTGCGAAGGGAGATCCCAATCTCCTAACTCCCCCTGCCTTGGATGGTCTTCTGAAGATCCATAAACACATTATTGATGTGAGCATGGATCTGGCTAATGTACCAGCAGGTGGAACAATTTGCACTAGACTTCTTGTGCCAGCTACACAGACTGGCAGTTTGATAGGGAAGCAGGGTGCTACTGTAAAATCTATTCAGGATGATTCACATTGTACTATAAGAGTTATTGGCGTAGGTAACGTGTGGCTCTGTGAGTGCGTTTTTAGTAATTGTTGCTTCCAAATTTTATGAAGCTTAAAAGCTTTATGATTCATGTGTGTGTCCATTTAAAAGAAATGGTTTTCTCTTGTCCTGTGTAAATTGAGTCTTCCAAAACAAAGGATAATCATGAAGCCCGGGTCTAAATTGAATCTTATTAAAATGTTAGTTGTGTTCTCTTGAGATACCGTAAATGATTGCATAATTTGATGTTTGAATCCCATATGCAGATGCCTTGTTAAACTGGAACCTGTATTTATATATATTTTGTATGCTCCCGAAGATTGCATTATACATCCATGTAGTGCATGTTACTTGTGTTATATAAGAGCATCTCCTGGAGTTTCTTTATACTCCCTCCATCCAATAAATTTATGCACTATTTTCTTTTTCGTCCGTCACAAAAAATATGTGTGTTCCTTTTATAGAATCTATCACCTTTATTATCACTCTCACAATCAATTATTTATTCATAAATGGACCCCATAATACACTGACAATACCTTTACTTTTTCTACTTTTTCTTAAAACTCGTGCAAACATAATGATGCACAAATTTAAAGGACAGGGGGAGTATATGAAGAGCATATTTAAATTTAAAGAATTATATTTTTGACATCTTCCTACACACTCTTAATTAACACTTTATTTTCTCAATTTCACTTATTCTATTTATTATACATTTATTCCCTCCTAATTTATTGATCAAATTCCCATATTTGTAAAGAAGAGTGTATTCAAAGTGAAAATTTGAAAAAATAGGGGGTATTGGAATTTGGAAGTGATGAATAATTTAGTACAATTAGTAATAAAGAGTTCTTTTGGCTCTCTGAATTTGCAGAGTGAAACATTTTCTCTACATTCAAAAGTTAAAATAAAGAATTTGTTGGAGATGTTTTCTGGTGGATGACTCTTCAAAGAAAGAGTATCTTTAATTTAGAGAGATTATTAGGGATGTTCTAAACTGTTCAAAATTTGGTTGCTATATGGAGATAGAGAAAATTTAATGCATCATCTATGCCATTTCCATTGGACCTGTTGATTAGATTGTGTTGATGAGTTCTCTTCTTGTTTATTTCCTCTGCTCATCTCTTAAAGAATTGATTTCCTCTTCCAATCGTATCCTAACACCTTTCAGGATGCTCATGCCTTATGAGAACCCTGATAACTTGCATTAATATTTAATATCATCTACAGAGAACTTGCCTGCTGTTGCTCTACCAGATGACAGTGTAGTTGAGATACAGGGGGAGCCTGCAGGTGTGCACAAGGCTGTTGAACTAATTGGTACACATCTTAGGAAATTTTTAGTAGATCGAAGCGTTATTGGAATATTTGAAATGCAGGCGAGTGCTGTTATGTAATAATACTCCCTCCATACCACTAAGATAGACTTGGGATAAATTCACACAGATTTAGAAGACCTATTAAATGTCATTGGAATTGTAAGCTTTTCCTACATTCTTCACAAGATGACAAGAAAAATTTGTTAACTGAAATTATGTTAAAAGTAAGTGTATTGAATAGGGACATTTGGTCAATTCAAGAATATTTAGCCCTTTAATAAGAAAACAGGCCTACAGTAAGAGACACGCGAAAATAGAATAAGCCTATCTTAGCGGTACTGAGGGAGTAATAAGTTTTATGATATCCATCAACATTCAGATTACATAATAATGAAATATCTTCACCTGCTCAGGTGCAAATGCCAAATGCTCGAGCTAGCAAGAACATGCACCCATCTGGGCCATCTCAATCTCGGGGACTTCCTCAACTAGATTTTACTGTGAATGGTGCACGTGGTTATGAGCCAAACCATTCGTCTATGGCACCTCCAAAACACCAGTATGATAAATACTATCCACCTGTTGACGTATCACCTCTTGAGAAGCAGCCTCACTCGGCCCCACGTACTTATGGCAGAGACATGTCACTGGCAGCCAACACAACTAAAGTGCAGCCCCAACAAGCAGTGATTTCGAAAGTATATTTTACTTGAATCTTATTTGTTCCACTCATGCTTGCTTAATAGGTAGAGATACGTGGTTGTTCTTTGTTAAATTGGTTTATTGAGCTAGGTGATGCCATTTGGGTGATTCTAATCTGACATGTTGTACTGCTTCTCAATACCTTTTAAGGGTGATATTATTAGCTGATGAAAGATCGAAATTTATATGCTATACTTTTCAAATGGATAATCACACGTTGAAGGAAGTAGTGAACTGGAAAATTGAAATGTGAAGACCAAAGTTTCTCAACTATGTGCTGTTTCTAAGCTTGGCAAATCAAAATAAGGTTTTCATGTACGTTCATTGCAAAATACTTTAGATCCCAAGAGACCATATGCCAGATCCTTTGAGCAATGCCATAAGACCAGTCATCAGTTGTCATACCCAGCTGCCTTAATATTTTTTTTAATTAATTTCAATTTTCTACTAATTGCTAATACTCTGTTTTTCATAGGTCTCACAGAACATGCAAATTCCTCTGTCATATGCTGATGCTGTCATCGGTGTTAATGGTGCAAATATTAGTTATATTCGTCGTAGCAGTGGTGCGTCTATTGCAATACAGGAAACAATTGGAATTCCCAATGAGATGACTGTTGAAATAAATGGCTCTGCATCACAAGTCCAGGCTGCATACCAGTTAATACAGGTGGTTCCCACTTTCTTTCCACTATATTGCCTGTATATGTGCATTTCTTGCCTTGCAAGTTTCTACCATCTTCCCCAAGTTTTGATTGCTTTCGCTAGGTCACGTTGACTCCTCCCTCCCTCCTGCCCCACCCAAAAAAAAAAAAAAAAAACTGTTCTTTCCCTAATTGGGAATGGTTCGAACCCTTTTTACTTTCTCGACTTAATAAGGCTGTGTTTTCAAAAGCTGAGTGGTAGCTTTTAGAAAAAAATGACTGCGACTCATTTTATAGAGTTCACAAACACCACATAAGTTGGGTATTTACTGTCGTAGTAATATTACACTAATTTCCGTTTGGTAAAATTTTGTGAGATGATGCAGAATTCTCTTGCCGAAGCGGATGTAGTCCATGGCGGAGCACAGAACCAAGCTTATATTCCCTTTCCATCTCATACTCCGGTTTATGGTTCATTAGCATCTAGTCCTGCCGGTCAACTCCCAACTGGAGACTTGTGGGGATAATAATTTTGAAGAATGGAGTTTGGATTTAGAGATGCTGATTTTATTGCATGCAGGTGTAGCTTTTTGTATTAGATAGATTTCTGTGATGTGCAGCAATTTGGTGTGAATTCATTTTGAGTTCTTTCAACTTCTAATTCCCTTTTTTTTTGCTAATGCGCTGCATTTGCTTTAATTGCTGAAGTCCATCCTAGTTAGAGTAGATTGTAATTACATATTTTAATGGTATGATCACTGATTTTATTGTTTTATATTACCAACAATGCAGTAGGTGGAACCAAATTCTGTTTGTGTATCAGGCTATCAGCTACACCAACCAACATAAGCAAGATAATACATAAATTTAAGGAAAAAAAAAAAAAAGAATTACTCTTTTGTCTTGGGATTACTAAATTTAGTACCTGTACAGTAAGAAGTGTTTTTTTTTTTAAGCTGATGTTACTCAATTTTTGAATTTCAGAAGCATTTCCCACTATAAACTAGAGATCTAAAAAAACGCCCTTAGTTGTGCATGGATCACACTAATTAGGAAAAAAGTACTTATAAGTAATATACTGGTAAATAGTAAATACATATGTATTATTGTGTGTATATAGTTAATATTTTTTTAAGAATGTAAATAATGTTGGGCCATTTGCAAGTATTTAATCTGCAATCCACAAAAGCTCCTCCTATGTCCATTGTTGTAGTGCATCATTAAAGAACCAAATCAACATTAATCTTAACATAGTTTTCGGGAGGTTTAAGCCATATCGAACCGTGTCTAATGCTATGGATACATTCAAATCAAATCGATGAATTCCTCTGATTTTTTTTTTTGCTTGACATACTCCTTTTATATACCCTTCTTCAGGGTCTATTAGATTAGAATTTAAATGACTTTTTTGGCTGAAAAAAGTCATGCGAATTTTAAAAGATTTTACAAAAAATTTATGACTTCTAAATTTTTTTAGTATTATGTAAAATTTTAAATTAGGATTTTATAAATTCTATAAAATTTTGTGGTTCTGCAGAATTTAGTTTAGGCAGGATGTTTTTCCTTTTAGTAGCTGTTGTATATGTCATCCATCTCTCCTACCAATCATTTCCTCGACATTCTAATAATATAGACTCGTTGTTTTGTAAAACTTGTTCAAATTGATATTATTTTATATTTTTCTGAAATTGTTATATTTATTTACGATAATCTGATATCATAATATTTTGTACTGTAATTTTAATTTAAAAATATAATGATATCAGTGAATACATGTAATAGTATCTGTGCATACATGTAATGATAATTTTATGTTATACATGAGTTTAAAGGTTTGTGAATAATATATTATTAATGGGTCCGAGTTGGATGAAATATAGAGAAAAAATTATTGTTCCTTCTCTTTAAACATCAAGTTTCTACAAGCACAATGGATACGCAGAAATCTGGACACTATTAATCAAAAGTATATATTGCAATTGAAGGAGTTTTATATCAAGTGAAGCTCTTAATCAAGTTTTAATACAAATTTGCTTCAAATCAAGTTCCACCGAAGAAGTATTGCGAGAAAATAGTTTATAATAAACATATCATGAAATTATTTTAAAGTATTAAATATCTAATCAAGTATATCAAAATATTAATCAGGTGTATAAAAAATTGAGGTCAATATAGATTTTATATTGACTTCAACTTCTGATACACCCAATGAAATTTTTGATACACTTTGATACTTTAAAACTTGTTCATGATAAACTTATCATGAACTATTTTCATACAAAACTTTGTGTCCACCAAATTATTTAACATCAAAACATAGTAATAAAGTATCACAAAATCTTTTGTAAATAAGTTTTATAGTATAAATTAATTCACATATACTCCCTCCGTCTTTCTATAAGTTGCTCATGTTGCCATTTTCGTCCGTCTTTCTATAAGTTGCTCATTGCTTTTTTACCTTTTTTGAAAACTACTATTCACTTCTTTATTATTATTTTCAATACTTTTTACACTATTTTCATTACTTTTTCACTTTTCTCCATCACATCACTCATACTTTTTCACTTTTTCTATCACATCACTTATACTTTTTCACTTTTTCCATCACATCACTTATACTTTTTCACTTTTACCTTAATTCGTGTGCCCAAAAGCAACGAGCAACTTATAGAAATACGGAGGGAGTATTATATATTATGATATTAGTAAATACATATAATATTACTAAATAGTTTAATGATAAAAGTTATACTATATATAAAATTTATTTTTAAGTAAATATAATCATTACACTAAGGATGATAAAAATATGTATTGTGATACTTCATTCATTTCAAGAAAATGCACCACTATAATTTAATGTGATTTTAAAAATATTTTTTTTAAAATAAAAAATAAAGGCATGAGAAAATATATATTTGATTTACCAACCCAACTGTATATTGATATCATGATTACAACACAACAATCCCACTGTGCATGAAAGAGTATAAAATGAACCCAGAAACAAAATTCATTACAAGTACATTAATTGTACTAAATTAAATAAAACCAAAAAGAGAATCAGGAGCCAAAACTTCTCTTTTCCATTTAATGTTCAGTTCATCTCTACATTACCAAATAATGATGTATGGATGCAACTCTCGGGGATCTCAATTGCAATTTCTTACCAAATAGCATTAGAAGAGGATGAATAAAATCTTCCTAATGAGGTAAAACATTGAACTATGTTCCCTGCCGGAGCATCTGCTGAAGCTGGATTACTTGCTGCTGCTGATCTGGCGGCAGGGACCTTAGCTGCTCCGGTGTCAGATTCAGCACTTGCTCGAGCAAAGTCGAATCCACATCAGCAGGAAGTTGCACCTGGATACGATAAAAAATAGTTGATACATGCCTAACTCCTAAATCATCCTTACCACGTGTATGAAAAGGCAGGATTTTAAAGATCAACTCTACTCCAGGGTAAAACTGTTTTTTAGGAACGTAACTACGGAGGTAGCATTGTCGAACAATAAGTTTATGGGCTGACACATTAATGCCATTTAATTTTAATTTGGCAGTACATTAGATTTCTGCATTTTTAGGCCAAACATGTGAGCAGCACTTGACCGTTATTTCGCCAGGCCAAACATGTGAGCAGCACTTGACCATTAAAATATAATGATCTAAAATGTGCCAGCCCACAAATATAATTTCCTACAATACCTATGCCTAAAAAAGATATTCCCACTACTCCAGTGACGTTCACTTGATTTTCTAAATAAAGCAAAATCTCAATCCAATTATCATCTATCAATACTATAGAAGGAATCATTTTTTGTTTCAAGTCTGCTCAAAGTTCTTAATGAGTGGATAAGTTTTTCATCCAAAATAAAATATACCAAATTTAAGATAGGTAAATAATAGTAACTTGATGTAGGCTACAAGTCTTCTAGAGGTACTTTGCTTCAGAAAGACTCCGGCGAAAGAGTTCCAAATTCAATATTGCAGTTTGATCAATTGAGCATCATACAGGAAACATACCAAATATCTAACGATCTACCACGGAAAAAAATGACGAACGATCCACAATTTTGAATGAAGAAGTGATTTAGAAAGAGATGCCAAGGAGAAATGAACAAACCTGAGTAGCTTGCTTCTCAGGGTTAATTGTTGCTCCTGTTCTGGAGGCTTGTCTTCCAATATCAGAAGTTGGGAATGGTGCGGTCAAAGGTGTAGCTATGGGAGAAGGGTTAGCTCTTCCATCATTCAATTTTGCCATCTTTGATGTTCTGTCCATTTGGTCAACAACAGTTGAAGCATGCCTTTTTAAATGCATAGTTTCTGGCATGCCAGGGGCAGTTGAGGAGCTAAGCTGTTAGCCAAAAAAAAGAAAATGCACAAAATCATACATCAAAAATATCAAATCATAATATATACATAATTATTCCAGAGAGATTTGCAGAGAAGAGAGTTGTTCAATTATCTTCATGTTAGCAACAAGTACATTCTAACTTAATCAACTATTCACAAGTCGTAACATTCATGCAAAATTTGTTACATTTATCAGAATATGACCTAGTATCTTTTAACAAAATTTAATGAACACTCATAAAAAGTCTCCATGAAAGCACATATTTTTTGAGAATATCAATGGAACCTTAATTGCTCAGATTTGAAGAACAGATTTTGTGATAAATTTCTATTTTAATAGAACATGCTAACATTAGTTAAATCACTTTTTCTATAAGTAATTTTACTTTTAACAATTGCATTATCAGATACAGGAAGTTTGGCACCTGTAAGCCAGCAACTGAATATTGTGGATGCATGAGCTTAGAAGCTTGCGCATTAACATCCTGAGACATTTGTCGATCACTATGTCCTGAATTAATCGGTGTAATTGGAGTTAAATTCTGTGACAAAGGATGTTGCACTTGCTGGTTGAAAGAAGACGAAGTTGGTGTGTGAACTTGTCCAACTGAGGGGCCACTTAATGACTGGGGGTGAACAGAGGGACGGAATGGAACTCCCGATTGTACACGCTGTATGACTTGGTTTTGAGTTAGTTGTGGACGTTGAATTTGAACTTGTGTAGAAAAATTTTGAGGTACAACATATTGGTCTGATACACCACTAGACACTCGACTTTCTAGTGCATAAGGTAGCACACTCAATTGCGTTTTGTTCTGTGGAAGTGGAGGGAGACCAGGAAGAGTCTGAGCATTTTGCACCAAAGGCTGCACAAAAGCCTGCTGAATATGGGGCATCTGCAACTGCATAGTTCAACGAATAAAAGGAAAAAAACTGTGTTAAACTCTACTCTAGTCCAAACATAGTGATGAAGGAAAAATCTAAAAGAGCAGAACAAACCATTTGTGGAGACACCAAACCTAGTATAATCTGGGCCTGTATTTACAGTAAAAAATAAGAAGTTACAAATCTACCTAGAATATGGGATAAGATATGAAATGAAGAATGATATTTTAGTGTTATATAAAAATTAGACATCAGAAAGAGTAAGTAACTCCATGAAATAAGATGCTAAGTAATACTTATCAATAACATAGTACAAGATCACAACAGCAAGAAGCCTACAAACTACTAAAAGGAAATACCAAAGGTGGATAAGAACCTGTAAAAGAGCTTTAAGCAAATTTGGGAAGGCAATTAAAAGTTGTCGGGCTTGTTCTTTATTCTGTATGGCTATTGCCTGTCAAAGCCATTCAAAAAACATATCAGAATCCGCAAAGCACCAATAAACCTCCATGAAAAAATACACGACATTTACGTGTTCTGTAGCCTTTTCTCAGATCTCTAAGTCATACTTGATCTTGCCATACATCAAATTTTATTAGAATGCAATTATTTAGGCAATATATAATCTGTCATGATGGATCCACTTTTGCTTTTCCAAGAAAACAAAAAAATCCGTGAACCAGTTTTGAAATTGGCCCATTTAAATTTTCTAGCTTACCAAAACAAGATTTTACTTTCAAAATCCTAATGCATGTCTGTTGGTAGGATTATGCAAGCTAGATTTCAAATAACCAAAATCCTGAACTATAATACATACACTCTTTTACATTCTCTCTCATACTTCTTTTTCCCCAATATCACAATCCTTTATTTTTTAGAATATAATAGTCTCACCATCACCTACTTTTTCACTATCTTTTTCTCAATCCTACCCTACTACATCTGATCAATCAAACATACAGAAGATATCAAATTCACCTTTTTACTATACAAGGATTTCTCAATAAGGATTTGCGAAAACCCACTACAGCCCGAAACAAACTTTTAGGTATACACCTATCCAAGATGAATCATGTTCAGAGTCTCACCTTCAAATCAGACACCACCTCGGTCAGCTGACTTCTCGACATTGTGGCCAAATGACGAGTCAAAGGATCAGTGCCCAACAAGAAGTGATTTTGTAAACCAATCTCATTTGATGAGGTGGCAGTCTGAGGAGATCCAAGAGCTCCAGCCATGAGAGTTGCTGCTGCCACAGCAGCTGAATCGCCAATTGGGTGATGAAGACTAGGATGTCCGAGAACTGCTGGACCCCCAATTTGTTTTTGAGCATCTGCATTTTAAAATAGCATGAATAAAATAAATATGTACACATTTAAAATGGGAAAGCTTAGCAGAATATGAAAGTGAGGGGGCTCTTGGTTCAAATTCTTCGATGGGAATGGTGACGAGAATCTGTCCCTCTAT
>JAPKLY010000633.1:14981-88542 GCA_026898435.1 Prunella vulgaris | reverse complement strand
TGTCCCTCTATGCCCCGTATTGAAAGGGATATGTTGGAGGAAGGGTTGTCCCAATGGTAGTTACGTTATTAGTGCTTTTATCTAATTTTGGAATAAATAAAACAAAAAATGATGTTAATTGAGGAATGATGGAATGATTTAGGAAAATTAATTATTGGAGGGGAGGTAGATAATTTTAATGGATCATGATTAAAATAATTTGAGTCTCATTACCCATACGAAGTATGATGAAAATGAATTGATCATCTTTTATTCTCATTAACCACCACAATTACCCCATGTTCATGCTTATTACCATTCCCATTGAGAAAGTTTGAACCCAGCGCTCCTTGAATTCCTACTTCCCATCTATATATTAGAAATAAATGCAATATTACAAAGTTCCAAAAATTTCAGTTACCAACATTCGCCGCAACACCAGGACCACCACGCCCCTGCAAGACACAGCATGTAACGTGTTTTGTCTTAATCAAACATGATTGACACTATGTGCATTTGAATGAAGATATGGAACAGTAACTTATAAGATTACAGTAGAAAGATAAGTCCAGACATTCACATGACAAGCTAGACTCATAAAATATTTACCTGTTCGCGATTCCTGTCAGCATTCTTTTCATTCTCAGCGAAGTCAACTCTTAGCTGCCGACCATTTATCTCATAACCCTGAAGATTACGACGCGCACTTGCAGCTGTCTCTCCATCCTTGTACTCACAGAATCCATAACCCTTTGGCTTATTAGTTTCTCTATCAAGAACTAATCTGAGATATAAAAAAAATCAGCTGAACCAGGGTTGGCTATAAACGTACTACAACCAGTCAAAATCAAAATACTGAACTTCCAATTTAAGAAACAATATCATGTTTGAGAACATCAATAATTTTAATTGATCATCAATAGTTCCAAAAGGAAACCTCAAATTCTAGTCACGTGTACTCAATTTTTCACTTTCCCCAACCTCAAATTGAATTTGACTTACCTAAAGTTAACAACTGGACCAACCTCCTCGCATATTTGAACAAGCTGCGCCTCAGTAGCATCATACGGTATATTCCCAACTATATACAGATACAAAATTTTCATTAGTATGGTGATAGTAATATATTTCCATGTCTATCAGTAGCAATAGCATAAGCAAACCCGAGGGCAGAGAAAAGTGAATTTCCCCAATCTGGAAAATCAAATCGAAAGTATAAATAGAAGCAGTCAATTGCCCTCGGAAATTAACGGGAAATCAAAGCAAGAACACACAAACGGGCGTCATTTCCATAGGTAAATCAATAGGAAAATATCACTGACCAAAAACGCAGCGATGTTGAGATTGAGAGTTCGCGGCCATCAAAGGAATTGATTTCTCAGAAGAAACTGAAGCTGCAACTGGAATTAGGATTCAACTTCATCCTTATTCAGCAATTCGCCAACTACGATTCCTTTCCCACTGCCTCAAACGCTTATTCATTCAACCAACAATTCACACTAGTCTTCGACTCTGTGTATACAGATTGATACTGGGATTTTTTTGAATTTATTTTTCTTACCCAAGAACAGTTGAGGGCAGTCGGTTTATTTATTTACAAATACGATTGCGAAAAGATTTGAGATTTAGGGAGAGATTGAGAGGGGATTTGTATTCGCGCGCTCCACAGAATCCCGTCTCCGATTTGGTCCGCTTTAATATAATATTATTCTTAATTATTACTCCCTCGGTTCCACGAGAATTTGCACATTTTTCTTATTTGAATGTCTCACGCAAATTTGTACACTACCAAAAAGAAAAACATTGATTTTCGTTCACACTCACAAGCTTATACACATATTTACCCATATGCCACTACTTTATACATAAAACACATTTTTCTTAAAAAATGTGCCGTCCCGTAGAGTGCAAATTCCTACGGGACTGAGGGAATATAATTTTCTTGAACCGAGATTCTATGAAAATTGTTCATCATAAATTTATCATGAAATTATTTTAGTGTATCAAATGTTCATCAAATGTATCAAAAGTTGAGGTCATTAAAATCTATAATAATTATAACATAATTTTATTTAACCTCAATTTTTGATATATTTGATAAAAATTTTGATACAGCTAATTAAATATATGATACTTTAAAACTGGTTCATGATAAGCTTGTCATGAACTATTTTCGTACAAAACATTGTCTTTCTTACAAAGATATTTCCGACTACTTTCATATTTAGTTCTACATATAAATAAAAAAATATAGTACTATATTTTTTTAAGTAAAATAATGGTACATAAGAAAATATAAGGGATTAAAAATTTATAAGCCCTATAACTTTGCTTTATTTTGAATTTGATCCACAAGGATTGCACATTTTGATTTTTGTCCTATAAATTTGAAAATATTTTTATTTTGGTCATTTTACAAACTTACAGGACCAAAATCAAATAAGTTTGTAAAAGAACCAAAATCAAAATATTTTCAAACTTATAGGACCAAAATCAAAATATGTAATCCATGTGGACCAAATTCAAATTTTTGACAAGTTATAGGACAAAAAAAACTTTAATCCCAAAATATAATTATATTTTTATGAGTTCTTAGTCTTGTGTGTATTAGGTACACCGTATAATTCAAATATATTTTTAAAAAATTACACCAATTATTACTGACGAATTACACGTATTATTACTGAAAAATGTATTTTTAAAGATACACTTTTTAATAATAAAATGTGTGACTTTTCACTAGTATTTTGTGTAACTGTTTAAAAATGCACTTGAGTTGCATGGTACACTAGTTGTACAAGAGACTTACTATTTTATGAATATGCATACAAATAATTGTTTTTTTTTTTAAATGTGCAAATAATGTTGGGATATCCCTATAAAAAAAGTATTCAAGTGATTCCGGGAAGGAGTGAGTAATATATTTACATTATGGAAGTTCATGAATCGTTAGAGATGTCAATGGTCCGAGCTGCCTACCCGTCTATTTTTATTTTATTTTTATTATACATATCAAATATATTACACAAAATATCTTAAATTTTAAAATGTAACACCAATATGCATTTGACTTATTAAACAACAATAAATACGCAATATAGTCCATTGCAAGTTTCAACATATTAAATCTAAATATTTAAAATCATACATATATTATTCAATGAAAATTAAAATGATAAAAAATTAATGAATTCTAATTTGTACAACTTTTGTTCGTGACTTCATGAGCATATTTAATATAATATTCTAATGTATATATTAATGAATAGTTTAATACCCTAATTTTCATATAATTAATTATACATATATAATATAACGTATTCATTTAACTACACATATTTAATTAATATATATATATATATAGACACATATACGGGGTGGGCTGACTAATACCAGAACACATTTCAAACCCGGCGGGTTTTTGGTCAAACGGGTCCAAGCTCACCCCGAGACCCATTTGATCGGGTTTTTACACTGCCCGCACGGGATAGGTTCGTGGCGGGTTCAGGTTTGAACCCATCCCATTACTATCCTTACGAACCGTCAATCAGCTTACCTACTATAAATTAGTGATGTTAAACGAGCTTCAATTGGACAACCCAATTAACTCATTTAATCTTAAATAATGCAGATTAAGAATGAACATTTGGTGGTTTGATATATAAGAATCCTTCGTAAAGAATTTTCATTCAACTTTCATTGAGACATGAGTGTAAGAGGTATTTACCAGTGTATTACAAGCGGTACAAATAATAAAATCTGCCCTATAATCAACTTAGGGCTCATTTGGTTCGTAAGATAAAAGTATCTATCCGTTAAAATCATGCATGTTTTTTACGGATAGATACTTTTATCTTACGAACCAAATGAGCCCTTAATGGATTTGATAACCACTCTTTAAGGGTATAATGAGTATGGATTTTCCCTATAATCTTAATCGAATTCCACGATTTAGTGAGAAATAATTCAAAACAAACTTCAATACAGAGAATTTCATTGCAAAAGATTACATTATTTTGCATTAAACTACGTGCAAATAAAGAAAAATATATGTTGTAGACGAAGTGAGTATTTATAAATGGATTCTCAAGAAAAATGAAGGGAGATCTCACTTATCGAGGAATAGGTATAAAGACAAAGTTGTTGATATATGCTTCACTCAGAGAAAAGAAGTAACTATGATGAGATATTTTTACTCATGATCAGACACAGTTCCATCAGAGTGCCATTGCAAATAGTTGCACACTATAAGATCATGAACTTGAATAGCTTGATGTAAAGATAACTTTCTACATGGAAAGTTGGATATGACTCAACAGATGATTTTCAAGATTCATGTAAAGAAGATTATGAATGCAAGGTGAAGAAATTTTTATAGAGGCTAAACTAGTCCCTAAGGCAGTAGTACAAGATATTTGATAAATTACATGACATATTTTAGCTACAAAAGGAATTTATATGATAGTTGTGTGTATCACAACAAGCTAGAAAATGGTTCATTCATCTACTTAGGCTTGATAGTGATATGAGAAATTCCCGATCCCTACGGAGATCTGCCCCGAAGGTGCGCAAAATTCCCGAGAAAATATGGGGATGAGAATTCTTGTGTCCCATTGGTAAGGGCGGGCTGGGTTGGGGATTGGATTATCCATTCTATTCCCCACGAGGTCCCGCCTATTTAAATAAAAAAAAATATATATATAATACATAAAATATAAATTAATAAAATAATTAATATATTTTTTGAATTTTAAATATCTTTTTAAATTAATGCATCTTATATTTTTTTATTTGTATTTTGTAATGGTGATTATTAAAAATTGATAAATTTTATTTAATAATAAAATTCACGAGGCGCGGGGATGGATTCTCCGACAGGGCAGAAATTGAGACAATTTATTCTCCATAAAGTTTACGGGGATTTTTCGCGACCGCGGGATGGGGATTGACCCCGTCTTTGTCACGCCCTGTGACATCCATACATCTACTTTATTATGTATATACTATATATAGATATGTATATGATATGTTAATAGTTGATAAGAGCAAGTCTTATATTCAGAAGTTGAAGGGTCTTCTCAGTAGTTTTTTGTACTGCTCAGAAGATATTGAACATGCAAATCCATAGGGATAATAGTTAGAAGTTTTTCCTTTCTCAGGATTATGTTCAAAAGATATTATCAAGATTTTATATGTCTACTAAAGAGGAGTATATGTCTCAAGTTCCTTATGCTAGTGAAGTTTGATGTATATAGTGGTCAACACTAGACTTGGTCTTGCATATGTTGTCAGTGTGATTAGTATATTTATGACTCAATTTGGTAAGGAACATGTTAGAAGGAAAGGAATAGCACACGAGAACACAAAGAGAAACCCAACGAAAAACTCCGTCCAAGCCAAATAGGCAATAATATTAATCTCTGCATAAAAAACTAAAATAGGTTTTCCTCCAAGTACTTATAGTCTAACAAGGCCCATGGAAAATAAGTCCACAACTAATAAATAATCCAAAACCTAATTAAAGGAATAAACATAATAATTATAAGTAATTAGGCATGATAATTAAATAAATAATTCGGCAACTATGCCTAAGGCTCAACAACTTCTTTATTTTTCCCCTCTTGCACGCCGACGATACATAACTACTCCATCCCCCTCGAAATACGCCTTGTCCTCAAGGCGGAAATCTAGAAATTGAGAGCGAAAGTGTATTTCATCTACCCAAGTTGCCTCATCAGCCGAGAGACCCTTCCAAGCAACCAATTCCTTGATGACGGAAATTGGGTATCTATCAGGCACCGTACGTTTGTTCAACTCTCTGTAGTCCACGCAAAACCTCCAACTCCCGTCCTTCTTATGAAGGAGCAATACGGGGCTCGAATACGGACGTGAACCAGGCTGTATCAGCCCTGCATTCAGCATTTCATCCACCAAGCGCTCAATTTTAATTTTCTACGAGGCACTATAATGGTAAGGACGAAGCAAAATGGGAGCAGCCCCTGGAACCAATGGAATCCTATGATCGCAATCTCGCGGTGGTGGCAGCCCCAGCAAAGGTTCAAGCACCAGGGAAAACTCGTGCAACAGATCCCGAACACCTGGGGAAATGGCTTCTGGTGTAGACAACTCCCCCATAGATAACTCCAACGGCCAAACCATCTGGCACTGATCAATATCTATCAATTTCAGTGATGAAGCTGAAGAAACATGTCTCCTCTCGAGCTCGGGAATACCCCGAATTATGATAGGAATGTCATTAAAAATAAAGGACATTGAAAGAGTAGCTCAATTGGTCTTAATCTCACCCAAGGTAGCTAACCATGAGATTCCCAAGATGATATCAATTCCCATGACTGGAAACACATAAGCCTGAATGTCAAAGTCAACAGATGCAAGAGTAAGTTGTATACCAGTGCAAAGACCTGCTATGAGAACTTGATTTCCATCGCCTAAACGAACTGGAAGAGTAGTCGAATTGTCCACTGAGAGCCCTAAATTCTTGATGATTTGGGGCGATATGAAACAATGAGTAGCCCTACTATCCACCATCACTACCACTTGAATATCCTTCACTAGACCTAACAATTTCATCATTTGCGGGCCATCGAATCCACATGCGGTGACCGCTGATAATTCCAGCCCGGGAGGGTCCTCAACCACTTGAGGAGAGCCCGACTCAGTTATCTCAACTCATTAAATTCACAATCAGCATCCTCATCATCTATCATTACCATCACACACAATGAGCGTTGTGAACAAACGTGAGTTGGAGAATATGGCTCGCGAGCTTGCAGGTCTAAATAATCAGAGTGAGTCATTTGCTTGACCGAACGAGAGCGCGACGACCCTGAGGTAGCTGCTGATTCTTCCTGAAAGCGAGAATGATCAGATTGCGCTGGCTTGGCGCTAGTGGATTCACGCACGGAGGATTGGGCTGGGGGTGTTGGTCCCATCCCTTGGCGCAAATAAGTGGGTGGTTGAGATGGGCGAAAGCCCCCTGTTTGTGGCGACTGTGAGAAATTGAGACGGAACGATTAAGGTGGGCCCCGATTCGCATGGGCGGGATGAAGCTCGTCCACTTCTCGTTCAATCTCCCTTGCTAAGTGCATAGTCTGACTGATCTCCTCTGCATCTTTCGAACGGATTCGCAAACGAATATCATCACTAGGGATGTAAACAAACCGAGCCGAGCCGAATACTATCAAGCTCGAGCTTGGCTCGTTTTCTCGGTCATAGGCTCGAGCTCGGTTCGAACTCGAATAATTGAGCTCGAGCTCGGCTCATGTATAAAATTTTAAGCTCGCGAATAGCTCGAGCTCAACTCATGAAATATTCGTTAACTAAATAAACGAGTTAGCTTGAGCTCGGCTAAAAAAAACTCGTTTTCTTAGTTTGAGCTCGGTTCCAAAAAAAATTCATTTGCATAGTTCGAGATCAGCTCAAAAAATGCTCGTTTTCATAGTTTGAGCTTGGCTCGAAAAAAGCTCGTTTACATAGTTCGAGCTCGGCTCGGAAAAAGCTCGTTTGCATAGTTCGAGCTCGGCTCGAAAAAAAGCTTATTTGCACAGTTCAAGCCTATTCGCGAGCTTTCGAGACGAATACCATAAAGCTCGAGCTCGGCTCGATAAAATAATCGAGCTCGAATTCGGGCTCAAGCTCGGCTCGTGAAATTTAACAAATAAACTCAAACGAATATTTTTTGAGCTGAGACTCGAATAGTTTGCGAACGGCTTGACTCATTTACATCCCTAATCATCACGGAGACAATTCAAGAAGAGTCCCAGGGCAACTGAATCTGGTTGATTAGTGACCACTGATAATCGGGCAATGAAAATGTCCACGTACTCATCTACGGATGTTGTTTGACGCGACACAGCCAAGGCCTCGTATGGGTTAGCACGAGGGTCATCACCAAAACGTTTCATAAGTTCCATAGTGAGTTTCTTCCAACTGATCCCTGGAAAGCGTCCCATCTTCCACTGCAGCCAGTGTAGGGTGTTCTCATCCATGGCAATGAGGGCCATGTCAACACGCATGTCATCAGGTGTGTTGTGCACACAGAAAAATTATTCTGCCCTAGAAATCCAGGCAGAAGGATCGTCACCCGAAAAGATCGCAATTTGAATTTAGTGGGTGGTTGCAACACTGTTGGAGGCGGTTGCCATTGATGGGCAGCAGGGCAAGAAGTCGCTGCCACTGAAGTCTCCCATGCAGCGATTCCTTTATCCTTCACCAACAGGGAAAGTGTAGCCTGGATATCAGATAAGGGAGCGGACGGCCTGCATATCAGAGTGCAGAGCATCAACCCGTGTCTTGAGGCATCTTGATGGCTGTTTGAAAGGTCTTGGCCCTGCACCAGCGCTGCTACTCCTTTCTCTAACGTAGCAACAGTAGTTTCCAGTGAATCCACACGTGTATCGCTTCTAGCAATGAGGATCCGGCAGGTCGAACCAAATTGTTAGAAGCAAAGGAATAGCACACGAGAACACAAAGAGAAACCCAACGAAAAACTCTGTCCAAGCCAAATAGGCAATAATATTAATCTCTGCATAAAAAACTAAATTAGATTTTCCTCCAAGTACTTATAGTCTAACAAGGCCCATGGAAAATAAGCCCACAACTAATAAATAATTCAAAACCTAATTAAAGGAATAAACATAATAATTATAAGTAATTAGGCATGATAATTAAATAAATAATTCGGCAACTATGCGTAAGGCTCAACAACTTCTTTCTTTTTCCCTCTTGCACGCCGATGATACGTAACAGAACATTAGATTTGTGAAACAACATGGTAAGTGTCACAAGGTTAATTTTCGACTATGAATTTTTGCCTTGTGCGGCACGAACCCACACGACACGATCCGCCAGCCCACTCGCTCACCAAACACTCGTGTTTAAGTATTTTAGTGACTGTTTACAATTTACAGCAAGCATACACACATAATCAATATGCACAACGGAATCATAAAGACATACAGCACATACGGGACAATATTCCCAACCTTTGAATTAACTCACAAATTACAAAGGAGCCAAGACTTGCACACAATACGTATTGTGCAACTCAGGGCAATTACAATTATATATAGATTCATGATGAACATCCCTCATCACTAGGAATATTATGTTTCAGCCCTTGATCAATAACCGGCGCCAAATGTCACGATCTTGTTGTGTCCAGCACTCATAGGGCAGTTTTGGCCTACACAAAACTGCCTCAACTGCCTACAAAATTGCTCAACCGCCCAAGTATTCTGACCTTAGCCAATTGATCCGCATCTAACATAAAACCGGGTCAGACGGGCATCCGCAACCCGTCGGGTGGAACTGCTCCGCATGCGCGCGCACCCGGAAGTAATTGCCAATGTGCGCGCTAAAACACATCCGTGCGCCCATCCGTCGCCTCCGTCTGCACACCTGCAAGGCAGCATGCATACAATCTTCCCCACTGCCTCAAACGCGCGCGCACTCAAGGTCACATAATCATGTCCGCGCCAAAGTCATCCGACTAGCACGCGTCACGTCACCCACAGCTTGAGCAAATGCCAACACATCATCCGCCCAACACCCGATGCTTCCCACAATTGCCCATACTCAACCCGTCCAGCTCATCCGGACTAAGTGTTGCCACATACAACACCCAGAACCAGCCAAGCCACCCATGTGTAGGATGACTCGACACCATCGCGCCAAGATGCACCGAGCATCGATGCATCTCAGCACCCGACCGACTAAGAGGCTAAAAGTAAGGAACATTGGCAGACTATAAGAGATTTTTTAGGTATTAACATTATGTCTAATGTTGATCTCATTTATGGAAGTAATATAAACTAATTAGTTGCAGGATATTATTGTTGATGTAATTTTCGTAAGCGCGATAATGTGGCTATAATAACATCGGTTACATCAATGATATGCTGAAATAGAAGTGTATATGAAGTTTTATATTTAAGCAGGTAGGTCGTATATGTAAGCACGTCGTTTAAGTAGCACTTCGTTAGGGGGTAAATTTTGTATATCTTATTCGAATGAATTCGATTACATTATAAAGGAAATACAAGCTGCTGGATCGTCACCAGCCTGCTTCATCATAAGCTGCTGGTCAGCAGCCTGCTTCACTAGAAGCTGCTGAACAGCTACCTGCTTCACTATAAGCTGCTGACTCGTCACCAACTCAACAACTGGCGACTCGTCAGAGCGTTCTTCAATCTGATTCTTTCTTTGTGCTCGATCAATTCTTCTGGACACGTCAATCCGGACTTGATTAATTACTTTCTTAAGCACGCACGTCGATTATTTTATCAACATTTGCCCCCTAGCCTGATGTTTGTTTAAATCGTTAGATGAATAACGAGCATCAGGCTATCTGAATCTTCGCAAGATTTCTCCAGTTCAAGGAAGTAGATTGAGCTTGAATTGATCTGCTTTTTGCTCTGTCTTCTTCTTTGTGCTTGTATTTCCTTGTATTCATGCATAGATGCATCAAGTGTGGCTTCGCAGGATTCCATAACCGTGTTACGAATACATAGAAGGACGCTACAGGCCTCATTAAAAACCTAGCCGTAAACCACCCTTGTGGATAAACCGGTCTTAGGGAATAAAGAGTACCGTGCAATCCTTCCAGATACCCATATGTTATCTGAATCTCTGCGTTCATTGCTCCATTCGTGCGGGCTGAGTGAGCATTAGCTTTTTGTGTTTCTTTATACCTGCAAGTAGATGCATTTGAAAAATAAGTTGCAGCTTTTCGATCTTTCTGGAGATCCTTTGTGCTTTGCTATTGCTGGAATATTCAATGTATGGTTTCCTAGCGAGCGCTTCCGCTTGGTTGCTTTGCGATTTTTATTGTAGCCACATTATCGCGCTTACGAAAATTACATCAACAATTATGATTCTGATTACGCATAAAATATGGACAATAGGAGGTCCACAATCAATTATGTTTCACTTTTGATGGTTCTGTTGTCAGTTGGAAGACTACTTTGTAGCTTATAGTTATTTTGTCTACTATAAAACACGAGTATATGTCTTTGGTTGAATCAGTCAAAGAGTGAATCTGGTTAAAAGGTTTGATCAGTGATCTTGGCCTACATCACAATCATGCATTTGCGTTCTGTGATTGTTTGAGTGTAATATGTTTGGTCAAGAATCAAGTTCATCATGAGAGGACGAAACATATTAATATTAGATACCATTTTCTAAGAAATAAAAGAAGATTGAGAAATAAAAGGAGGACTAAAGTAAAGAAACATATATTCACCAAGCCAGTTACGACTTACGAGTAATAAATTCCAACATTGTTTGCACTTATTAAAAACTATTAGTTGCACTATCTTGGGGGCAGATCTATACACGAGAAGTTGTTGGTACGTCTATGCAGTTTTATGGTGCATGATACATCTGTTGATCTGTAAGGGGATTCAAATTAAGGAGTAATGTCTTGAATCATGTATCAAAATGAATTTTAGTCTCTTTTATATGTTTATAAAAAACTCTATTATATGATGTAAAGTTATTTTGTACTCTAAAATCGCTCCGATTTTCTCTCTTCAAACCGAGGACACAGCTATCACATCATTAATAAACCACATATATCCGTCTATATTATTTCTTATTTAACAATTAACATATCTTTCTTGCATATCATTATTAAAAAAATAACGCCAATAAAACCGGGGCAAATTATTTTCATTTTAACTTTTTGTGTCAATTGCACTTCTTTATGCATCAACTTTGATTAGGCTATAGGCAAATAACGCACATCATATGCTCTAATAAAATTTATCTTGGAGGAAGACATCAATTGAACTCTGAGGAATCACCTTGAGCACAAAATCAACAAAAGAACTCTGAAGAATCACTTCAAGCATAAAATCAACAATAGAACTATGAAGAATCACCTTGAGCATAGAATCAACAAAAGAACTCTGAAGAATAACCTTGAGCATAGAATCAACAAAAGAACTCTGAAAAATCAGTTTATGCATAATATCAACAATAGAGTGTATTTTTTTTGTCAGAATATAAATACATACAAATCCAATTTTGATACAAAAAATGTAAAACGATAAAAGCAGAACTTTTTAATCAAGCCAAGTTATAAATTACCAGTACAAGCATAAATATCAGGCAATCACCATATGTATGTATAGATAGAGCTCCTCAACCGTGGCATTAGTTCTGTACATCGATGCGGGCTAGGCTATACCAAGGCAGCTCCTTGTAGTAAAAATCAGACTGTCCCTAATCGTGAGGCACCAATTCCAATTGAAAAGACAGGAATCTGGAAGAAAACATCAAATTTGTTCCTTTTAAAAAAAAAAAGAATTCCTGAAACTCAAAACTTCTTTCGTGCTTATGAACATGCAACCTCTTTTTCTTGTGCACGTTCAAGCTTGGGTATTATCTCAGAAACCACATTCTGCAACGATATAAGTTGAATGTAATTACTGTTTCCATTTACAACTTCTTTTGAGAGTAGCGTGATCGTCTCTGCATCCGAATGTTCCTTTAACAAGTCCCCCAAAAATTTGTCATCCGAGTTTAGGTTAGATTCCCTGACTAGTTCCATAACCTTCTTCAACGTTGCAACATTTCTACCAGCACCACAACCCATAGCAGTTGCAGCGCCCACTGCATTTGCTATGGTTAGTGTATAGACCAAAGGCAGTTTGTGTATAAAACCAAATGCAATTGCTGCCACAAAACTGTCTCCACACCCAACTGTGTCGATGACATTAACCTATCCAAATAGCAAAGAGAAAAGGATATGATGCATGAATATGAAGATTCTATAAGCTACATTTGTTTTTCCAATTTGAGATTAGTCAAGATCGTAAAAGTGCTTGATTTGTGATTTAGTGGAATTTAAAATCTGGATAAGATCGTTATAAATAGGTTTTTTTTCAACATGTAAGTAGGGTAAAATTTAACTTCATGTAAAATTGTATTACATTATTGTTGATTGTAATCGTGGTGAATAAATGATTGCGTAAAGATTAGTGTGTTTATTGGAAGTTGTAAAAGTGAGAATAAAAGATACGAAAAAGTCATAAATAAAATCATATTTGCATTAATGAGTAGGATTTGGTGTAGAAAAATATGGTACTACCTCCGTCGCGCAAAAGTTCACGGTACTTTTGGAGGCACAATTTTTTCAAAAAAGTGTAATGAGTAGATGAAGATTGTGAAATAGAAATTTTGAGGGTGGAAATTTAAAAGAATATTTCCATTTTGGGAGTATGTAAATTTTTGTGGGACAAACTAAAAAAGAAAGTATGCAAACTTTTGTGGGACGGATGTAGTACTTATTAGGTTATAAGAATTTGTTGGGGTGAATGTATTGGGTTCTTTAAAACCAAATCCTAAAATCCCAAAGAAGCACCGGATTTAGACTTTGAAATCCCAAATCTGATTTTTCAAATCTCAAATCAAATGTGAGAGAAAAATGGCATGAAGTACCACAAGCACACACGGACAAATACCTTAAATGCAGGGGCACAAGATATACTTGAAGAGCTGATCAATATAGAGCCTTTTGGACCCATTTTCACAATCACCCACCTCGTCCGAGTGCCTGCCCTGAGTAACTGTTTTCCTGCTGATATTGGGTCCTCTATGCCAGTTAATGATTCAGCCTGACACATAACGAAAGCACTTATAGGAGTTAGTGGAAAACAAGCTCAAAAAAAGAACAGAAAGATTAGTGTGTGTTAGCTCTATGGATCATGTCTGGCCACATCATGTCTGTCCGGCGTTTGAGACACAAGCTCTCATTAATATTAAAATTTGATGTCTTTAAGAATGTTAAAGTTGTCTAACAAGATAAAATGAGAAGCCAAAAGACAAAAGACAGAAAGCAACATTGAGATGCCAAGACACAAACATATGGTCTCAATGATAAAAAGCAAGGGCAAATAATTTTACACAACAGTACAACACAGTCCTTTTGCAAGTTCAAAGATATCACCAACTTGAGATGCACACAATGAAGTAAGTGATAGTATGATAAAGAATGTGATTCATACCTCTTCCGAAGTTAATAGTAGAACATCACTCATCCTTAAGAACTTGTCTAGGGTCTTCTGTTCTTCAGGTGTTCCAGTCATCAGAGACTTTCCTCGTGGTCCAGGGTCAAAAAAGATAGACGTCCCCACTTCAACAGCATAATCCAGAGCAGACATAAGTAGATGAGGAGTAAGTTCATCAAACCCATAACCATTGCAAAAGATGATACTTGACCTTCTTATAGCCATCTTCGCTTCTGTGGAAAGTGCGGTCATCCAACTAAATGCAGGCTCCTGATTAAAATCTGAGCGACTGAAGAAAAAAAGTTGAAGATTGCTTCATTACATGTCCCGCATCTATTACTCTTATAAAGCATGAATGTTTTGTCCATTTTTTGAAAGCCTGTAATATCCTAATTAAATATTAAGTAATTTAATGTTTTTTAGTTTCAAATAAAAGCACCAAGAAGGAAAATGGATCAATACAGATAGCAGATAGGAATACCTGCAAAAACCGTGCCTTTGCAGGGGGTCCACTAAAACCCAGCATAGAAGTGTTTCGTAAGCTTTGACATCAATCACATCTTTCTGCTCATCCATCTCAACTGTATAAATTCCTTCATCATGGAGTACATCTAGGAGGAAGCGGCCATAGGTTTCATTTCCAACATGACCAACTGTAGCTACTCGAAGACCTAACCTAGCCGCAGCTATGGCCATATTGCAATTTCCACCAGCTTCCCAGTGTTTCTAATAATAGAACTGAAATATCAATGTCTATGACACCATACTGCATTTTAGCATGTAAAAGTTAGATGCAGAAAGTAACTTTTTTCATTCTAGCTAATCTTCTGCTTTTGTTTCTTCTCGTATGATATGCCTCTGGAAGAGAGCTAGAATTCATCCACTCTGGACATCAAATGCTCAAAAGTTGAATGACATTGGACAACAGAAAAGAGGTGACACACGCCTTTGACCACATAGTCGCCAAAGGATTATGAAACCCTACAAAGAATTGACTAGAGAGAACCTTCACACACTGACACAGTCCTCCAGATTAGATCTAATTTTATTTCAACTTGACTAAGAGCTCGGTGATGTCAATAAAACCATAACTAATTTGTTTGCTTGATTTTCTCACAGTATAGTCCAACATAGGAGCTCATCGGCAAACTGAGAATACTTGGTCTTTGTTTATTTCAGTTTTCCACATTTAAAATGCATTTGAGAATTAAAGTTTAGGCAGATGCATGTTTATTCACAAAAAAATGCATGCAGATGAAATAATCATATGTGTTACTATATTCCCGTAACGCAGCAAACCACTGAAACAGCATAACAGGGCATAAACAGTTGAAACTATTCCTAGAAATGCAGTAAATCATTATTTCCCAACTTACATTAGAATATTGTAAGAAATACCAAACTACTACTACATTGCCAGTTTGCCACTAAATCAATGATTGACTGCTTTGGGCAGAGTCTAGACAGAGGCCACTTAAATTAGCTGACATAAATAATGCAACACTAATTGTAGGACAGTGAAAAGTACTTGACGGATGTACTTCTACTCTTCCTTTTCCAGGCATCCATTTCCTTCATGCGCATGCTACCCTTTGCATAGAATAGGATTACATTCAGTAGGATTGTTTCCAGGCTAGTATGTAACACCATCGAAGACTCAAATCGGAATCATCAAAACTTACATGTTCGTTGTTATCTCTTTAATAATATGTGACATTGTAGTAGCTCCTAATTTTCTCGTTTAAATAGAAGACGAAGAGCACTTACAGTAAGTATGTAATTTAGCAAGACTACATGAACCTACAATAAACAAATTTACACTTTTACTAAATCTAAGCATGCATTTTTACTGATTATTCAGCTAAAACTTTAAACAAAATCTCATTCCCACTACTACGTTAAACTTTTATGGTCATTGTTTTAACGAAGCATCACATAAACAGCACACTTACTTCACAAAAATCCAAAATTCCCCAAGCATGATAAATGCACGCAAAATTCGAAATAAATAAGAACTAACCGAAACGAGAATCGAGTAAAGATAAATTCCAAGCACAAAATAACAATAACAGTAATAACATGTCGAAACCTTATCAGGAGGTGACTTGGATAATTCTTCCATATAAACTTCACGTTCGTCCAAGGGCTTCGGCGGCAATTTCGGAACGTTGAGCACAACATCAACACAGAGGTTGCCAATTGTAGAGACGTCGATGTCCTTAACCCCAACAGTTTTGACCCTCTCATCTTCCACAGAGCCATTGCCGAGGCTGAGAGAATTGAGACGCTGTTTGGGGAGAGGAATATCAATTCCTTTACATTTCAAAACCGAATAATAATAAAATTTCCTCTTCGCAACAGAGGGAAACGATCTAGGGTTTCGGGGGGTGTTTGTGCATGGAGAAAACAGTGATTTAAGGGATAATGCAACTTGATTCTGCATTCAGGTAAGGTATCAACAGAAGAGATGAAGAAAAATGCAACAGATTTAACCACTGATTCAGTTTTCCAATTGGATTTCACCAACTCTCTATTTCCTTCGTCTTCCTCTGCGTCAAGGTTTAGAATCAGGGCATAGCATAGAGAGTAAAATTGGTTCGTAAATGGAACAGTTTAAAGAGTATAAGCTCTTTGGGCTAATTTATTTTAATTGATATGATTGATAATTAATAATTTTTTTTATAAGGTGACTAGTTAAATTTATTTTTATGTGATAATGAATAATAAATTTTTATTATGGCCTGATATTATATGGATTATTAATAGGGATGACAACGGGTCGGGTCTGGGACGGGTTTGGCTTGTCCCATGACCCGCCCCGTCCCACGAACCCAGCGAATTTTACCCGTCCCGACCCGGCTACCTGCCTATTTTTTATTTTATTTTATTTTTATCATACATATAAAACGCATTACACAAAATATATTAAATTTGAAAATATAACATCAATATGAATGATTTAAACAACAACAAATATGAAAAATAATCTACTTCAAGTTTCAACTTATTAAATCTAAATGGGATAAACACAACCTAGTCAAAAGCTACAACAAAACTTAAAAATAAGTGGAAAAAACTTTTATGCATTTCATACAGGTCTAAAACGAAAAAAGTAACCCACTTATTAAGTAAAGCTAATAAAGTAAAGTTTCAACAGAATAACACTCAAAGCATATTCTGGAACTACCTAGCCTATGGAGTGATAGAAACCCGTGAAGTAGGTAAAAGGGTTCCTTAGCGCACGATAACGCAAGAAACTTGTTTCAAAGCGAGGGTTTTGCTGGGAGCGAGAGGAAACAGGGGGAGTCGCAGTGCCGCCGGAGAAGGCGTTCGACGGTGAGTTTCGTTTTTTTTTTCAGGAAATTGCTAGACTGGTTGGGTGTTTTTTTAATTAGACAACGTGTAAGTCGATTATGTCTACTGTGTTAGAATTAGAGGTGAGAATCGATTGGGGGAAGTGTTGATTAGGTTTTTTTTTTAATAATAAGGCTTTTTTTAGAACTGGATAGGTCGATGATAGTTATAAGGGCAATGGGGCGGTGTGGGTTAGTAGCTGTATTCAGAGCGGTATGTGCATCGGGGTGATTTTGTGAGAGTCCGTGTTGTACGTTCGTCAGTCTCGAATGAGAGTTACCACAAAATGGAGGATAATAGATGGGGCAAGAGTATGCGTGGACAGTAATTGAGTTCTAATTTATTTTATATTGTTCAATTAATTGTTCTTCCGCTGTTATCATTTTGTGTGATTAAGTGCCAATGTGCTGGGGTTTTGTTTAAGTCTTCCCCCTTCAGAACAATGTATGTAATGGTTGGACTGAACATCTATGTGTTGTCACTTTATATTTGGCTGTCTAGACTTCAATGGATTAGGGAAGAAGGTTTGGCAACTGATTTGAAAATTCACACGAATCAACTTAATTGGATTATGAGATTCTTTGAAGAAGAAAAACTAGGCACTCGTGACCACCGCAAGGAGGTTCATTCTGTTGTCTCAGCATTGTGGCCTATATCTCTGTCTCAGCATATCAAAAGCTGGAATAGTCACATCTCACCAGACTCGTTGTTCTGTCATTGCTGCAGCAAATCCTATTGGTGGAAGGTACACATATGCCAAGTTTGTTGCATTAAGCTAATTAGGCTGTTTGAATATACACACTTTGCTATGTTCTTTATGTGAGTATACATATTTTGCCCCTGTGGAAAATAGCTTACAAGTGCATTGAGGCTGCAGGAGATAATTCAAGTATACCTTGAACAAGGTTTATTATAAACCTGTTTTTGCTTTAATCTGTTGTCTTTCATCCTTGCAATTTTGTTCCATTTGGAATTTAAATTTAAGCCTTTTAGGGTAATTTTTCTTAAGTTTTTCGAAAGGAGAATGTACCTGAATGTATAATCAATTAATCATGAGAAACTATTGTCAATTTGCCTTTTTTTCCTTTGCACTTCTAGATACTATCTAGTATAGTATCTAAAGGGAAGTTCATAGTGATTCTAATATTTTCTCGGAGATAAGCATAGGTTGTAATTGTTCTCAAGGATTACCTTCTCTGTTTTCCAATTTTTATCTGTTGGACAGTTCTGGATAGTTTACTTGTAAATCTTCTCTTGCAGATACAGATTCTACAAAGAATTTTTCAAAAAATGTGGAACTCACTGATCCAATTAACTTCCCGCTTTGATATTCTCTGTGTTGTTTAGGTCTGTTTGTTATATATTTTTTGAATTTGTGTTTATCTTATGGCGTACTTTTAATCATTGTATTGCAATACTTATGGGGATGTTGTAGAGAATTGTGGACTGGAATTTCTTTATGGGGCTGTTGTAGAGAATTGTAAAAAAAATGTGTTAATGTGTGACCATGTTTACAATGTTAAGTAATACTCAGCTTTTATTATTGTATTAATGGATTGGTGAGTTATACTATATTGGTGCAATTATACTATTGTTTTTCAGTTATACTATCAGTGCATTATACCATTGATAATCAGTTACACTATAGTATTTTCGATTATACTATATTGTAGCATTTAAATTTATTTATTGAATGTGGTGTCTCCTTTATGCAGTAATATCTTGAAGAATAAAATTGAAGAAAAGACAAGAAGAGCAATATTATACCAAGTAAGGAATTATAAGCATTATACAAGAAATTCAAACGTTATTCTCGTACCATTTGACGGAAGCGAGAGGACGTGTGTTGGAGCGATCTTACAGAGTGCAAAGGGCGTTGGTAAGTTTCTCATCTAAAGACATTTTTTTTCAATTCATGTTGAGTTTCTTTGAATTTATTGTTATGCGATGGGGATTGCGTCGACACAGGTCGTGAACTTAATGTGTATGAATGAAGGTGGAGCCTGGAATTTAGGGTTTTTTTAGATAACTGAATATATGAATGTCTTAAATTTAGAAGGCGTTTTGTACATGGGTTTGCCTGCAAGACTTTCTAATTTTAATTTGGAAAAGTGAGGGAAATGGACTTGAAAAGTTTTTTTCAAATTTTCTTTTTTGAAAAATGGAACCGGATTAAGACATTTCCTAGTTAAAACTTGTGGGTGTTCTAGTAGTTACACGACAAGCATTTGTATGTTCTTAAGCATTATGTTTTCGTGTGTTTAATATTCGTTTTTTATTTGGAATTGATATATGGAAGTCAGAATTATAAGGTGATCTTGTAATTAACAAGTTCACTACTGAAGATGACAGCGAGGTTCGTTGTTAAATTTAACCCCCACTATCAAATGGCTGATAGAAACACCCAATCAACAAAAAGCTTGTAGTGAAGCAAAAAAAAGTGTCGTGGAGCTGTTTTTTTGCTCTTGGTTAAAGCTTCTAACCATGGTACATTTTCTGCTATCTTTCACATGACGATGAAGATGGTGATTACCTCGTGAACTCTAGCACCGCGGAGGACGTGGTTGATGATAATAACGATCCAATTCACAATGTCAATCTTAACACAAATTTTCCTTATGATTCCGGATCAGATGTAGAGCTTAGATAAAAAGCCAATGATACTTATAACTGGTATAGGCAGGAGTTAAGCATGATTTCCATCTGTTCATTCATATTTGAGTGAAGATTATGAGGTTCTGCTTATATCGATGTATCTATATAGCTAGAAATCCACTTTTCTATTTCTTCTTTTCGATTTGAATATTGTACCACAAGTGGAGTGGAAAACTCTTAACTGGAAATATTGATATTTGTATTTATGGATACGTGGGTGGATATCAATGAAAAGATGACAAGAGTTCATACATAAAAGAGTATTTATGTTAAGTATACTTGCGAATGAAATCGAGATGAATTCTGAAATAGGAATCGAAGATGTATGTATTCTTCTATAACTATAAGACTTGGGAAAAGAATATATAAAAATTAAACACTTGCACTTGGCTGGTTATGAAAAAGAAAAAATAGGAGACCATGATTTTGCAAGTAAGACAAGAAAAAAGGTGCAATTTAGACCTGGACTATTATGTTAAGTAAATTTGAATCCTGAATTATATTTTCGCACAAATAAATCCATAGCAAAAAAACATGGAATGGTTTCAGTATACTATACCATAGCAAAAAACATTGAATGGTTTAATATACCATAGGCGTGTTATTATACTATTCTTGGTATAGTATAATATACTATGATTTTAAAGTGACATGGTATGGTATACTATAGCACGGGCGATGAGATGTTACTTGTTGCTTTTATAAGAGAAAACATAATTGGGATACATGGTCAAATTTGCATAAGATCACATGCACACTCTTCTAAATGAATTATACTATGTTTGTCGTTCTTGTGTTTCTTGATACAAATGGAACTTATACGTGTAATTCTCGTTCGTTGGGATGGGATAGTTAGTTCCAGGAACGCCGTCTTGCCACGAGTTCTTCCTCTGTTTGATTCCATTCCTATAGCAAACAACATTAACCAGATCACAAACTTTGTAACTAAAAATTCAAGAATATCATAATAAAAAAACAATTTTTGAAATTAAAATTACAAAACATGTGCTATGGATCATGATGTCTAATAAACTCCCACTACAATCTTGATTATTGAAAGCAAATAGGCCCAGACATAATGAAGATTGAATATGGTAATTAATAAAATAGGAAAGTAAGGCAACAGATCAACTGATGGGAGTTGCCAATAAATATAAAAAGGAATGTGACTTACCATGTCAAAAGGAAAGGCAGGTCCAACTTATTGAAGCAAAGAAAAAATACAAAAGATGGAGATCATCAATGTGAAGAATGCTATGTTCCTCTTCTCTGTAAACCAGTACCGGAGTTGTGTTCCATTCCCCCACATCAAACAATTTAACCTCATCAATTCCTATTCCGCTTCATCAATTTATGGTTCACCCAAAAATCACCATCTTCTTGATCTTGATCAAGTGTTAATTAATTGAACGGGAATTAAATAAGTAATCACAAGCTACATTGTCGTCTCCAACTTTGCAACCATTGCCGCCTCTAACTCTACTGCAAGTCAAATAATAGAGCCCATTAAGCTTAAACCTCAAAAAATTCAAGAAAATGACACCCCAAAAATCACCGTTAACATTCATCAATCCACAAATATTCAAGACATATAAATAGCTCTTCCATAACGAATCGAATAATCAGCACAACCATCTAGCATTTGTATGATCATTTTTCTCCAAAATCTTCCTCTCAGAAGCAGTGTTGTTCAAATTCACAGTCAAAACTAGCACCACTTGAATAACTAACAGCAGAAACAAACATCATAATCCAATCAAATAAATAAATAGGAAGACAAGAAGAGATACTTACACACTTGCATCCTCTCTACCAAGGAGCTTTACAGGGGTCCCTGACCTGGGAGTGGGCATACAGCCTTTAGGAAGCTCATCCGGGCCAAGAATTTGGCTAGGTCACCATGACCCGTTTCTCCGACGGACCCATACCAACCCACCGACAAATAGGTCAATGCCCTTGTTGGGTTCCTCTCCCGAACTCCCCATTCAAAAACCACAACAAAAAATGGTTACTCAATTAAATACGACTAATAGTAAAAACGCAAAACAGAAAGGGCTACTTCTCCGTTAAAGTTTTCGGGTCAGCATTTCAGGGCACCCGCGAAGCCCACAAGTAAAATCTCAAATCTTCCTGCACCGCCGCGCAAATCCGTTTAATATCTACTTGAAAAATCACCATCACAATCCACCGTCTCGCCGATTTGAAGCCCAGCCCGTCGCCTTTCAATTCATAGCTCCGCCATCGGAAATCGCCTCATGAATCTTCATCCAAGCCGTGCCAGAAAGCTCCGCGACTACTCCCCTGCTGTCGACGCCAAACACACCATTTTCAGCCGAAATCACAGTTGTTGCCGGTAACACCGTGTTCAATTTCGCCGGATTCTGCTTGCCGACAGCACATTTTTCGGTGATAGAACAGTTCTTCTATTGCGCTAAAAGATACAATGGAGATGCAACTTCCGGAATTTGAAATTTTGAAATGAAGCATTTATTATTACCTGCATCTACACAGCTGAGATGGTATTACCTGAAGGGTAATTGGAATTGCCTAGTATCATCGGGCTAAACACCTACAAGGGGCAGACACCTTTTCGTTATGTAACTCTCCTAATTATGTGATAATTAAGTGTGATTAGTAGATCTAAAAGCAATCAAATAATTGTATTAGACTGGAATGTGGGTATTATTTTGAGTAGACTAAATCGTGGGATACCCAGTAGGAAAAGACTACATTGTGATTTTTCCAATCTAAATATTTAAAATCACACATATATTGTTCACTGAAATTAAAATAATAAAAAATATTAATGAACCCTAATGTGTACAATTTTTGCTCGTGACTTTATGAACATATCTAATCTAATTAATAACTGAATGAATATGTTAATTAATAGCTTAATTTATATATATTTAATTATATATATAATATAATATATTTATTTAACTATATATATTTAATTAACACATATAAATATACATATATATATATATATATATATATATATATACGGGCAGGTTCGGGTGGGTCCACCTAATATCAAGGTCTGTTCCAGACTCGATGGGTTTTTGGTCAAACGGGTCCAAACCCGCCCCGCAATCCGTTTGACTGGATTTTTACTCGGCCCGTACGGGGCGGGTTCGTGGCGAGTCCGAGTTTGAACCCGTCCCATTGCCATCCCTAATTATTAATAGATATGTAAGAGATCAAGATAGCAATTCTTCTAGTTTAACAAAATAAATTAGTCCTTAAAGGATATTTTTGTCTCAATTGTTTTATTGAGAACGTTTCAACTTTTTTTTTTATACTTAAAAAAATAATTACACCACAGAAGTCTATAAAATATTTATTTTATTTTATTATTTAATCTCAACATACACATATCCTCATTTTTCTAAAAATTGTGTTTTCACTCTTATGAAAAGTGCATTTGCGTATTGGTTTAAAAAAATAACTATATTTATAAAGTAGTTTATAATATTTTTAAGAAATATGATTTTTTCTATATAGAAATAAAAAATTTTATGCACAGAATTAATTTATAATTAGTATTAATTTTGTGAATCATTTCGTAAATTTTCCTAAAAATTATGCTTCTTTGTCTTCTTTGTTCGTCTACTGAAAATGTGTACATTCTCTTTCTGAAAATAATCATTTTATTATCACCCTTTTCGCAAAAACTTGTGTGCATGCAAGTGCATACTATGCACTTGAATTTTTAATTCAATTTTAATTGTAATTTGCTATTTCCAGAAACACACACTACACCCCGCACTATATGTTTTTTTGGTAATTGGGGTATTAATTATTTTGTCTTCGGGTATTATTATTTGTTCTTGGGGTATTGTGAGTTGTTCTTGGGAGTATTGTGAGTTGTTTTTGGGGTATTTACTTATATTTGTTCTTGGGGTTTCTTCGGGTATTTAATTGTCTTACTTTTTCATTCTTGAACTACACAAACATCAGCAAATACACAGTAAATACCAAATTAAATTCGCATAAAAATGAGATAAATTAAGTTTGAAATAAATTCTGATGGTTGAAGTCGGGACAGATCATAGCCTCTAAGATCTACAACACTCAAATATCTTCCAACAAAATTATTAAAAACATAAACATGACTTTCATTACACCATTGACGAACACATTTCTTTGTGAATAGGCTTGCTTCAAACTTTATGAATCTTGCACTGTAATTTCGAAGATGTTTCTGCACTGTAATTTCGAAGCTGGGAGAAACATCATGACAGAGTAATGATGCAGATTCAGTTGAATATTAAATTTATTTCTAAAATTTAATTTCATCATTGATATTAAGCTGCACACACGATACTTCATTTATTCATGCTGATTAATCAAACAAAAGTAAAGAAAATAAAACTTAAAAGAAAAAACATGCACGTATGTATAATAATACAACTTGGAGTATTTACTTAAATTTGTTCTTGGGGATATTGTGAGTTGGTCTTGGGGTATTGTAAGTTAATCTTGGGGTATTGTAAGTTGTTCTTGTGGTATTTGTTTAGAATTGGTATTGGGGTATTATTAATTGTTATTTGAGTATTATAATTTGTTCTTGGGGTATTATAAGTTGCTCTTGGGTATTATACCCCAAGAACAAATTAGGATACCCCAAAAACAATTCACAATACCCCAAGAACATTTGTTCTTTGGGTATTAAAGAGTTGTTCTTTGGGTATAACTAAATTGTTCTTAGGGTATTAATAATTGTTCTTGGGGTATTGATAAAGCAATGTCTTCTTTGTGGTGGCAGTTGCTTGTTTAATTATATATGATTATATATGTACTTACACAAATTAATTAACAATAATAATAAAACGTACTTATTTCTGAAATCTCCTTTCTTTACACATAATTTCAATTTCCTATAATTGAATCATACTTTACACACCACATATAATATATATGATGTCCCGCCACTGCCACCTTCATTTTAGTTTCCTTTTAAGTTGTCCTTGTCTTACACATTAATTAAATTAAATAATCTGCTTAAAATGTACTTAAGTCGCGTTAAGTATATATTGGCGTTTATCCGATTGCATGCATTAATTTGAGTAATTTAATGTTGTATATATGTGGGAAATTAATTCTCAATATTTTAAGCTTGTCATGTGTTGGTCATTAATATATGCTTGGCATTGGCAACAACTTTAATTAGGGCTTATGAATAATTAATTTAATTAGTAGTAAAATTAATATATATATATTATGAGTGGATACCCCAAGAACAAATTGTGATACCCCAAGAACAAATTATGATACCCCAAGAATAATTCTATATAAAAATACCCCAATAACAACATACAATACCCCAAAAAAATTTATAATACTCCAAGAACAAGTCACAAATTATTATAAATTATTATACCCCAAGAACAAATTATGATACCCCAAGAACAAATTATGATACCCCAAGAACAATTCACAATACCCCAAGAACAACTCTATAGAAAAATACCCCAATAACAACATACAATACCCATGAGCAATTTATAATACTCCAAGAACAAGTCACAATACCCCAAGAATAAGTGTAAGTAAATACCTCAAGACCAACTTACAATACCTCAAGAACAAGTCTAAGTAAATACCCCAAGAACAAATAACAATACCCGAAGAACAAATCACAATACCCCAAGAACAAATATAAATAAATACCACATTAATAACTTATAATACCCCAAGACCAACTCTCAATACCCCAAGAACAATTCTCAATACCCGAAAAACAAATAGCAATACCCGAAGAACAAATCACAATAATCCAAGAACAAATATAAGTAAATACCCCAAGAACAAGTCACAATACCCCAAGAATAATTTATAATACCCCAAGACCAATTCACAATACTCCAAGAAAAAGTAAATAATTAAACTAAAAAGAAGATCCAAATAATTCATGGAAAAATTAAACAAAATAGAAGATCCAAATTTCAAACCTTAGATTTTGAAATTCACCCATAAATTGTTCTTTGAATTTTATAAATTATTTTTTGGGTATTATATATTATTTTTGGAGTATTATCTTCCAAAAAAATTGGCATCAATGCATATATTTATTTATATCATTATATATATATCATTTAATTAATTTATTTAATTTTCTGAATTGATGCTTAATTATATATATACACAATATTTCTAAAATCAGAAGCAATCGATCGATTGGAAATAAAATAAGTGCACTTTTACCATTTAATTACTTGGCGGACTGGAAATAGTAAAAATAGCGAGTGCATACTATGCACTCGCATGCACACAAGTCATACTCCACCCTTTTACTCTAATTATACATATGTCATTGACTCTACACTAATAACATTAATTATTTTATGTACATTAATTATTTTAATTTATCTATTTTATTAAATATTTTATTAATTTTTTTAATGCGTATGCAAAATTGATGTGGTACAAATTTAATAGACGAATCTGAGTAATTTTTTGTATGAAATGGAAGGGTGTAAATGACGTTTGGCGGGCGGTCGAGTACCTTTAAGCGTCAAGACCGCCTATGTGGCGCCTAGGCGGCGCCTCGACGCTGCCAAGATTTTTTAATATATTTATAATTATTTTAAAAAAATTCTACTAATATTAATTTTTTCTAATAAAAATGTACATTTCACAATAAATTATAAACTTAAAACATAATTAATAGTTTAATACCCAAATGCATTTTTCACAAAATACAACAAGTCCACAAAATATAACTAGTCTGCTTCTCTCTCTCTTTTTCCCCTTTCTTTATCTTCTTGTTTCTTTCTTTCGTTTTTTTTTTGTTTAAGACTTTTTTTTAAGTAATGTTCCTTAATTACTTATTAGTTGTTACTTGTTACTAATTAGTATTACTTTAGTTATTAGTTTATTTATTGTTTAAATTTAAAACAGCACACATAACTCAAAAAACAAATAAAAAATCGTCAAATTCCACCAAAATCGCCATATTCTTGTCGCCGCCGAGACCGCCTAGGCAGCGTCAAATGCATTCTTCATCTTTTTCCACCATCTAAGCCAAGGCGTCGGCAGCCGGGTGCCGCCAAGCGCCTAAGCAGCCTTGACCGCCACCATTTGCATCCATGATGAAATGTCACATGAAAATTGCAAAAGAATTGTAAAGCGATCATGAAAAAATCGCATAAAGACATTTTTACAAATTAAAAATACAAATTAGGTGATTTTTCTCAAAATGTAAATTTAAAGTGACATCCTACACAAATTCCCATACATGTTTGACCTGCTTTATGATATTCTAAAGTGTGTGATTTTAGAATACATAGAATGTGAAATTTGTTCAATAATAAATTATTTTATAATTAACTTTTAATAGTTTTAATAATAATAACAATAATAATAATAATATTCTTTCATTTATATTTTTTTTTAAAAAAAGCTTATATTCTTTATATTAATTAGAACTATTACTCATGTACAAATATTATAAACTAATTTATTAATATAATCACTTTAATCTAATTTGTAATTAGTGTCAATTTTGTGAATCATATTACATTTTTTCTAAAAAATATTTTGTTGATCTGGCGAACTAACACCATTGACATATGGATAATTACGAAAGGTTTGGCAGGTCGCCGGGACTCATCTAGATCCGCGGAAGTGCGGAGCTCGTCCGCATGGGGGCGGCATATCTGCATAGCTCGCCCAAAAGAGCTCGCTCCTATCCCCGTGAAGATTCTGAAGCTCGCCCCGAGCTCGCCTCCTGTCCCCTTGAAGACCTCGCCAAGGTCCATCATCGCACGACGCTGGTCAACCACGCAAGGCACTGGAGCTCGCCCCATAGCTCGCCCAAACCAGTGAAATCCACCTTCGACCTCGCCTAGGAGCTTGCATGATAGTCTATAGGACCCCGATGGTGCGCTCTTTTTCCCTCCGTCCGGTTTATCCACAAGGGTGGTTTACGGCGAGATTTTTAATGAGGCCCATCTAGTCTAAGGCATAGTAATAGGACGAGGCACAACATAAGGAGCAGTGCAAGGGACCAGGACTAGGGTTACGGACCCTCGTCAACACCGGAAGCCATATAGGCTCGTAATGTGCCGTCTCACACTGGCACACCTATATATACTATTCAGGGGACTCTCTCTCATAATTAATACAATCCTTACTGCAATATTTCTCTCTCTAAACTCTCTCCCTCCCCAAGAACATAAAATCACAAGATTATTGTTTGGTAGAATTAATCCGTCATAAAGAGCCACATAAACGAACACGATTAAGAAATTCTATCAACAATTTGGCGCTAGAAGGAGGGTCTCTCGAATCTGAAAATTAAAAAATTTCAAGAACAAAAAATTAGGGTTTGTTGAAGATTTGAAGATGTTCTTGATAAAACTCAAGAACACTTGAAGATACACATACACATATTCATTCCTTCAAACAAAAATTAGATTTCCGGGTAAAAATCCAGATTTTCGGATTTACAAAATTTTGTCCGGAAAAAGTTTTCAAACGCACGCGTGTACACGAATAACCGGACCCCTGATAATTTGTCAAACGCGAGGCTAGATGGAAACTTACGCAGCTCCACCCAAGCTGGACGACCTCCATCCCGGTGACCTCTCTCCACCTCGGCGACCTGCAGCGAGCTACCCCCTCCGAAACCCAAAAATGGCTAACACTCGAGCCGCCAAAGGACAGGCCTCCGCAGTTGCGGGAAGGTCCAAAGGAGGTGACCAGAACCAGACCGAGGTGGAGACCTCACGCCAGGTGGTGGAGACCTCACAACCACCTCCCCAGAAGAGCACCGCAGCTCCGCGACCTCTGCGAGTTGCGGTGACCCAAGAAGACTTGGCCCCCGCCCTGAGGGACCTGGTCAGCAACCCCGACGAGCTCCAACGCACCATCACGACCTTACAGAGGTTACAGCAGAGGCAGCAGGATGAGCTCGCCCTGGTACCCAGGCGAGCTCCTGCTGCCGAAGCCCGGGAGCAGACCAGGCCCACCCAGGGCACCCAGACCCGGGGAGACTACAGCATACTCCCCACTGAGCAGGAGGCGAGCTCGGCACAAGCTCGCCAGCGCAGGGAGAGGACCGGCAAGGCCAAGATGGTGGAGGAGGATCCCGCTCCTTACACCGGAAGGGAGTCGGCCTACACCGGGGCATCTGGCACCCACCAATCACAGAGGAGTGAAGTCCTCCAAGGCCGCCTGGGCCCGAGATACGGGGAAAATGAGCGGACGGGGGCCCTAGCTGCGTCCCACGGGGACTCCGACCAGCAGCCACGCAGATCAGCCCACGAAAGGCTGAGGAGGCCCGCCACTGACCGGCTAGGCCCCCACGGCGGACGCCAATTCCAGCCCGCCACTGAGAGGTCACCCCAGAGTGAGGCACCTCGGGGACGTGCGTCCGCGAGACGCACGACCTTTGAGCAGCCTCCACCGGAGGTGACCTGGGATGACGAGCTGGCCTCGCTGAAAAAGGCCGTTGAAAGCTACAAGCACAAGTAGCAGCCAAGTCTGGCGGACCTGATGCCACGACTCTCCCCATATCTCCATTGGCACCTGCCATCCTCCGCGCGCCGGTCCAGAAAAAAGTCCAGTTCCCAGTGATGTCCGCGTACGAGGGCGAATTTGACCCGAAAGTCCATCTGACCAAGTACGCGGACTTCATGATTTCGGTTGGCGCCACCGACTCCACCCAGTGCCAGAACTTCCCACTGACCCTAGGGGATCGAGCCCACCGCTGGTTCTCTTCACTCGCCCCGGGGTCAATCTGCTCATTTGGCCAACTCTCTCGGGAGTTCCTGGCCCACTTCTCTGGGTTCGGATCCTACCTTACCCAGAAGCACCGACTCGCCAACATCCATCAAGGCGAGAGCGAGACCGACCAGCATTACCTGGAAAGGTTCGACAAAATCCTGCTGAAAGGCGAACCGGTGAGTGAGGACACCAAGGTCGTCACAGCGATGGCCGGGCTCAAGAGGGGCACCGACCTCTGGAAGGAGATGCACCTCGCATGTCCCAACACTTACAACGAATTCCGTCATAAGGCGGGGGTATTTGAGGCCATGCAGGAAGCACTGCTCAAAGAAGTTAGTACCCACGAAGAAAGGAAGCCCTACGGGAAGAAGTTCGGGGGCACCTACAAAGCTCCCCAGAACTTAAAAGCCTTTGGCGAGGGAGACGAGCTCAAAAAAAAGCTCAATCAGGTCCTCACTGTCTCCGTTGACCACGTCTTCACTGCCGTCAAAGGCAAGGCCATGCTGGAAGAGCCAAGGCGGATCCGCCAGGACCGCACGAAGCTCAACCCCAACAAATTCTGTGCCTACCATCAGGCCATCGGCCACTTCACCAGCGAATGCCGAGACCTCCTCAAACAACTCTGGAAATTTTACGAGGAAGGGAAGCTGGCTGAGTTCGTAAAGAAGGCCCCAGCCAAGAGGCCAAGGTTTGAGAGGAGGGCTACCTCCGATGATGATGAGGAGGAAGCGGACCAATCTGGTCCCCATAACAGATGGAGGGCACCTCCCCAGCCTCAGCAAAACATGGAGCCCACCCGGGAACTCCTGGTTCTCGAGAAGGAGATCGGAGCTGCTTGAGGTCTCCAGGACTGGGGATCCTCCATATCCAGGAGAAAGAGGAAGGCCAAAATCCGGGCCATAAACCAAGTCTAGGAAGGCAGCTCCAGCCCCAGGTCCGTCTCACAGCTTACTGATGAGCTGACATTTTCCTCAGCGGACCTGGAGGGGGTACTGATGCCCCACAATGACTCGTTGGTGATAACAACCAACATCATGAACGTCCGAGTTCACAGGATACTTGTGGACACCGGCGCGTTCACCAACATTCTCTTCAAATCCACCTTAGATGCCTTAGGTGATTTTGAGTCATATCTGGAACCTAGCAATGCTAGGATAGTGGGGTTCAGAGAAGCTGTAACCGTCCCCCTAGGTAGTGTCAGGTTGAGTGTCCAGCTTGTATCGGCCGAGGATCCCAAAAGGAGACTGACTAGGCTCATAGATTTCCTAGTTGTCGACCAGCAGTCCTCCTACAACGGGTTCCTTGGTCGCCAGTTTATTAATGAATTCAAAGTGGTGTGTTCGACCTACTACTACTGTTTAAAATTCCCAACTCCAAAAGGTGCCGGAACTATAAAAGGTGACCAGAAAAAGGCCCGAGAGTGTTTACTCCAAGTGAAAGATGGTCAGGTCAAAAAAGCGGTAACACGAGTCCAAGTCCTTGAGGGGGACGAACAGATTCCTACAGACGAGCCAATCATCCTAGACGTCATCTCGGTCGAAACTGAGATGATGGAGGTAGGCGATTTGTCAGAAATCAACCAAGGCACTGGACCTGTGCAAGACACACAACCGACACCAATGGAGGACTTGGAAAAAACCCAAGTGTTGAGACCTGCGCAGGGGTCAGTACCTGCACAGGAGCAGCAACCTGCTCCCATGGAGGTGGTTGATGAAGCCCAAGATGGGGGACCTGCGGGAGGTCAAGAACCAACACCAATGGACGTTGACCCAACTCCCCAAGTCACCGCACCATCCCAAATTGACAAACCACCGGAGGTGCTCACAGCTGACGAGCCCGCCCAAGCTGAAAGCCAACCCGATGACCTCGAACCGCGCATAGGTCATGAGCCTGCGCAGATGTCACAAGAGGAGTGGGACGAGTTAATCTGCGACCAGAGATGGAAAAGTCAAAAGAGAAAAGCCACCCCCATGGAAGAATTGACGGCACTCCCGGTGGACCCGGAAAGGGACTTAGAACTTTTCATCGGTTCTGAGTTACCTGAACCGTACCGGTCAAAGATGGAGCTGTTCTTAATGACCAACCTGGACGTGTTTACCTGGTCCCACGAAGACATGACGGGGATCCCGTTGGAACACGCTTGCCACAGACTTTACATAGATCCGACGAGGAGACCCGTACGCCAAAAGCGGAGGAAGTATGGGCCAGACAAGTACGCAGCCCTAACTGTTGAGGTGGAGAAGTTGTTAGACAACAAGCTCATCAAGGAGGCTTTGTGTCCGCAGTGGGTTGCAAACCCCGTCCTGGTGAAGAAACACAATGGGACGTGGAGACTCTGCATTGACTTCACGGACCTGAACAAAGCATGCCCGAAGGACAACTTCCCACTGCCTCACATCGACCAGCTGGTGGATAGCACCGCAGGCCATGAGATGATGACATTCATGGATGCTTTTGCAGGCTATCACCAGATAGCTCTACACCCAGATGACCAGGAACACACGGCGTTCTACACTAACAAGAACATGTATTGCTGGGAAAGGATGCCGTTCGGACTCATCAACGCCGGAGCCACCTACCAAAGATTGGTGAACAAAATATTTGACCAAGACATTGGCGAATCCATGGAGGTGTACGTAGATGACATAGTTGTCAAGAGTCTGAGAAATGAGGACCACCTGGACCACCTAAAACAGACCTTCGACATACTGTGCCACTACAACATGAAGTTAAACCCCAAAAAGACCAGCTTCGGCGTACACTCCGGAAAGTTCCTGGGGCACCTAGTTAGCCAGCGTGGAATTGAGGTCAACCCAACACAGGTCCAATGCATAATCGAGATGGGTGTACCCGATTCCGTCCAAAAAATTCAAAGGCTGACAGGGTGCATGGCAACCCTGAACAGATTGATCTCCAGGTCCGGCGACCGAAATTGTCCGTTCTTCGAGGCAATTAAGGCAAACACACGGAGGTACAAAGAGGCGGCCAAAGCCAACAAGCTCCACCTCAAGAACCACTTCGTCTGAACAAGTGAATGCCAATGAGCCTTCGAAGACATCAAAACATACCTGGCGGATACGCAGGTCCTGTCAAAGCCGATACCTGGAGAGAAGTTGTATCTGTACCTAGCCGCATCAGAGGTGGTCATCAGCTCTGTCCTGGTCCGAGAAGAGGCGAAAACGCATCTACCAGTGTACTACGTGAGCCAAGTCCTACACGAAGCTGAGTTGCGATACACCCCAACAGAAAAGCTGGCTTATGCACTGGTGATGAGTGTTAGAAAATTGAGGCTCTATTTCTTTGACCACCCGGTAGAGGTGCTGACAACGTTCCCACTACGCCAAATACTACAGCGCCCAGACACCGCTGGGCGCCTGCTGAAATGGTCACTGAAGATCAGCCAATACGGTATAACCTACGCACCCCGAACAGCGATCAAGGAATAAGCACTTGCCGACTTCATCGTCGAGCTAACTTTCCCACAAGATCCGACGAGGGGGCGTATAGCTCCGTGGCATCTCTACGTAGACGGATCATCAACCAGCGTAGCAGCAGGCGCCGGCGTGGTCCTGATCAGCCCGGACAGACAAGTCTTCACCTCCGCAATTCGGTTTGACTTTCGAGCAACCAACAACGAGGCGGAATATGAAGCACTGATAGCGGGACTTAGGCTATCATTAGCTGTGGGGGCAACCAATCTTCAAGTTTTTGGAGATTCCCAGCTAATAATATCCCAAGTCCGGGGGGAATATGAGGCAAAAGACCAACAGATGATGACCTACCAGAAGATAGCCGCACATCTGATCTCGATGTTTACGCAGGTTTACATCAATCAGATACCGCGGCTAGAAAACACACAAGCAGATGCTCTAGCCCGGCTAGCTACTAGCAACGGCGAAGCCGAATTCACGGAGGTTGTGATCACCACACTGAAAAACCCCTCAACGTCCGATTACAAGATAAATCAAACCTCGAGTGGGGGGCAGGAGAATAGTGAAGATGGTAAAGATTGGCGCACTCCAATCCAAAAATATCTGACAGACGGAACAACCCCCGTAGACACTTGGGAAGCTAGCCGGCTAGCAAAGCAAGCTGCCAGGTATACACTGCTGGATGGCCAACTCTACAAACGTGGATTCTCTCTACCCCTACTCAAATGCCTAACTAGGAAGCAGGGGTCCGAAGTGTTAGAAGAAATTCACGAAGGGATTTGTGGGAGTCACGCTGGGGGGCAAGCATTGGCATACAAGACGATCAGGCAGGGCTACTACTGGCCCACCCTTCGCAAAGATGCCATCAGCTTCGCTCGAAGGTGCTGAAAGTGCCAACTCTTCGCACCTAACATCCACTCCCCAGCCAACCAGCTGAAGTCGGTGTTCAGCCCATGGCCTTTCGCGAAATGGGGAATCAACTTGATCGGCCCATTTCCACCTGGTAGAGGCGGTGTAAAGTTTGCTGTTGTAGCAGTAGACTACTACACTAAGTGGGTTGAGGCCGAAGCTCTCACAACTATAACCCAAGAAAGGATGATCGGCTTCATTTGGAAAAACCTGATCTGCAGATTTGGGCTCCCGCAGTCGGTCATCACTGATAACGGAAGACAGTTCGACGGACAGAAACTGAGGGACTTCTGCAGTTCATGGAACATCAAGAAGCACTACTCAACTCCATATCATCCCCAGTCGAACGGTCAGGTCGAGGCGGTGAACAAGACTCTGAAACACATATTGAAGCTCCGCCTCGAAGAAAAGAAAGGAAGCTGGGCAGACGAACTCCCGGAGGTCCTATGGTCTTACAGATCTTCCTATAGGGCCAGCACCGGGGAGACCCCATTTGCCCTAGCCTTCGGGACTGAAGCCGTAGTCCCGGTAGAAGTCCAAAACAAGACTTGGAAGGTGGTGGGGTATGATGAAGAAAAGAATGATGAAGCCCTAGCAGTAGGGATGGATCTGATCGAGGAGACCAGAGCTTCGTCAAAAATGAAAAACGCCACCTACAAGCGTAGAGCGGAAAAATATTACAACTCTCAGGTCCGAGACCGAAAATTCAAGGTCGGAGACCTGGTGTTAAAAAAGAAATTGATGGCCCCACCAGGTGTATTCGGTTCAAACTGGGAAGGACCATTCCGGGTCACCGCAGCCTGGCCAAACGGTACCTATGATCTAGAAGACGCAGAAGGCAAAGCTTCGTCATACACCTGGAGCTCGGCACATCTAAAAAAGTTCTACCAATAGACTAGAATCCTGTAATAGACTAGTCAAAGGTTTGCATCAGAAATGTCGATGGCAACCGATGTAAATTACGTTGCTATAAAAAGTCAGAAAATTTGCAAAGTCAGAGAAATTCAAAAAATTCCCAAGTGTTTGGACCTGTGCAGCTCTCCAACCGGGCGAGCTGCACTAGGTAGCCCACTGCTCCAGAGAGCTCGCCAAACCCAGCTCGCCCACATGCTCAAAAATCCGCAATACGCAAGGACCAAGGTCCCAAGCGTTGTAATTAAATAGCTCGAAGGCAAAGGCCAAAGTGCTCAAGGTCGTGAAGGTACCCTCCTTAAAGGGTTGCTAAGCACCTACTGCCATAAGTTAGAAAAATTCACGAAAAAGATGAAAAAACGTCTAAGGCAAGGTTCATGAAACCCAATGGCCCAACGTGAATCAATCGAAGTGTAGTTAGCCGCCCTAAGTGGTCTAAGACAAACGATTCGCGGCCCTAAGTGGCATAAGACGAAGAATACGCACTCTCAAAACAGAGGTACAATTCGTAGTCGTAAGTGACGTAAAACGAACGATTCGCTTCTCAAAGTAGAATAAGACGAACAATTATGTACCAGAAAAATAAACAAGAACGAGCTATTTAGGAAATTATAACGTAAAAGCGCAAATACATAAATGAAAAGAGTTGGACAAAAATGCTCGACTTATATTCAAAAGATACTTAAGAGATTTTCAAGTCAAAAATATACTTGAAAAAATCCTAAGTATGAGTAGCTGTGCTGGCCACAAAGGCCGACCAGCTGGCCATCTTTGAACTGCAAAAAGCTCCTTCTGGGCGAGCTGCACGTGCCCGGCGAGCTAAATCTACTTAAACAAAAGAGCAAAAGCTACAAAAATGGAGCTCCTTCTAGGCGAGCTCCACAACCCGGCGACCTACCACAAGTTGATAAATAATAAGCTAGTCTAAGAAAGCAAGAAAAAGCCTAAACATCTGGAGTAGCGGGATGGGCATCAGCAGGCACCTCGCTGGAGCCAGGGGCCACCGGGTCCGATGGGAGAGCGAGCTCGGCCTCTGTTGTGATATTGCCAGTGAGCCCGGTGGTGTCGAACTCACTGAGGTTCAGCACAGCATCCCCGCAGGCTTCTTGGAGCTGCGCTACAGTAAGGGGAACCTGCTCCTCCTCGCCGGCGACCTCCTCCTCACCAATGCCCAACTCCGGCACCTCAACCGTTTTGATAATCTGGAATCGCGCAGGCACAAAGTTGAGGGGGATGTCGAGCTCAGGGAGGTCGCCTATGTCCAGCTCGGCACCATCAGGAAAGGGAACCCGGTCCAGACAGGCTTTGAAGTCGCCCACCACGGCCTCGACCTCGTCGTCCTTATGGGCCCGAGCCCACCAGAGAGTCTGCAAGACCTCCGCAAGACCTCCGCATAGCATTGGACGCATCCTCTGTCAGAGGCCACGGCCTTCACGGCCGCCAGATCCGGCGAGGAGGAAGCGGCATGCCGCAGCTTGGCAACTTCGTTAGCTTTCGCCTCCAGCTCGCCCCTCAGCCTCTCGCATTCGGCATTAGAGCTCTTCACCAGACCTCGCTGCAGGGCGAGGTCCTTCTTTATAATCCCATGGTGGCCGACCTCCTGGGCGAGCTGGGCGGCGAGCTCGTCTTCCTTAGCCTTTATCCTCGCCTCTGTCTCCTGCTCGAGCCTGGCGAGTCGGTGTTGGACATTCTCAAGCTGTTGGAGGGCATTTTGCTCGGTGGCCAACGATGCCTCAGCCCTATTGGAGGTTCCGCATCGACGTGAGGGAGCGGGATCGCTCGAAGGCATGCAGGGCCTCGTGGCGATTTGGGAAGGCAATTGGGGCATAACTGCGAGACCAAAACAGATAGAAAATGTTAAAAAAATAGAGAACAATGAGCAACGTGAGTCGGTTGGGCGAACTACTTACTGAGCTCGGTCAGGATCCCAACCAAGGAGTGTATCGTCATTGGTTTGCACCCCGAATGGAGACGGCGAGGGTGGCGAGCTCCGAATAGGCGTGGCCGTGAGCGGAGCAGCGGATTGAGTGGATCCCCCCTGCCCGGACCTCGCCGAGGTCCTCTCGACCCGGTCAAAATCCTCGTCGACCAGGCCCGTGTACCTAGTCCTCTTGTGAGCTGGGGGATCCTCCTCGCCAGCTCGGGACCCTTCGCCCCTTTGGGACCCCTTCTTCCCTCGACCTCGCTCGGAGGGGGCGACAGCTCGCCCCCCACCTCGGCCGGTCCGAGCGACCTCTGAAGTCTTGGACTTCTCGGGAGCCTTGGCTTTCTCCCTTTGGGCTCCCGACCCCCCTTCCTCGCCCTTCTTGGAGGCGAGCTCTGCCTCCTTGCTCGCCTCCAGCGCGAGCACGGACGGTGGGGCAAGTCTGTTGGGGCGAGGTGGGCCCATCTCGAAGCGTTCCTTGATGATTTGGTAGGCCTCTGGGACCTCAGCGATCGGGATGGCGACGAAGCTACCGCCTGCACAAAAAACTACGAATGTCAGCATGATGGGCGAGCTACACCCCCCCATAGGCGAGCTTCAAAGATTTAAACCTGGGAGCTCGGGACCTTGGATATCTAGGTGGTGCGGCAGTGTAAGGAGCCCGGCGAGCCGCAGACAATGGTGCGCGCACAGGTGGGCGACCTGCCTATCCTTCTCACTTCTCAAGCAGCAGATGGCGCGCACCACGTCGAACTGCGCCGATACCTTAGGCCTGCCTCTGCTGGATTTGTGGCGCTTCGGAACTGCAAAAAGAAAGAAAATTAGAATTAGTATATCTAATTAAACCCACACATACCGAAATAGGCGACCTACTGTTGGCTGCCCCGTATCCCTCCGGAGTGGGAATACGGTCACCTCGCCCGTGGTATGTGTTGGAGGCTCGCCAATCTCCGCCTATGAAGAAAAACTGCTTCTTCCAGTCACGGACTTTATTTGGCAAATCTCCGAGAAATTTCTCCCCTGGGCGAGCTTTCAGATAATAATACCCCGCGCCGTCCTGTGCCCGCTTGGTCACGGCGAAGAGCTCGCCGAGGTCGTCGCGTTTTCATAGCCCTCCAGTCCAAAGACAGACAGGGAGGCGAGAAGATTGCTCCATGCATTCGAGGTGAGCTGGGTGATGGCCAGATTATTGTCAGCAAGATATTGGCCGATGATTGGGTGCAGTGGCAATGTAAGCCCGGCCCTTAGAACATCAACGTTCAAAGCGGTCATCCCCTCAGGAGGCGCGTCGACTCGCTCATCCTTCATTGGGGCGTACATGAAGATGTCAAGCGGGATGCGATACTCCCTGCGTATGATGGGCAGGTCGCATTCATCAATGAGGCTCACCACCTCGCCAGCCTTGTACTCAGACGGGGCAACTTCCTCCAGGTCGGAGGGGTCGGTGGGAGGTACCCGACTCGGGCAGGGGAAGCTCACCGCAAACTCAGCGACATACTCGTTCCAATCGAATGGATGAACGACCTGGGTGGGAACCTGATACTCAACCAGCTGGGGTTCCGAGAAACCGATACGGCGGAACCATTCGAGCGTAACTTCCTCCAGGTCGCCACCCTCCTCGCCGACCTCGGCAATGCCCTCATCAACCTCCTCGGGTCCTTCGTTGCCACTGGCAACTCTTTCCTCTTGGGCGACCTCGCCGCCTTCCTCCCATACCTCGCGGTATACGGCGCTGGAGGCCCCTTTCTCTGAATCGGGACTCAGCTCGCCGGAAACCTGGCGAGCTGCCGAGGTCGCCTCGGAGCTGGAGCCGATTTCCACATATGAAACCCGAGGTGCCTCCTTCTCTATTATTGGCCGTTTATCAGGGTTTCGGTCCGAAAGAGTCCTGCTCGAGGAATGTGTCGACATGGTCTCAGAGAAGTTCAAGGGTCTCTTAGTCCAAAATCCAATAGTCCAAAGTCAAGGGAGTCCAAGAGATTCTCGGTCCAAAATTCAATAATCCCGAAAAAATGGAAAAAAATCACGTAAAAGGCAGAAGAGAAGGGAAGAAAGATCGAATCCTACCTTGAAGAGCCTTTTGAAAATCCGCCGAGCACAAGAAAAATCGGTCGCCGGGAAAGCTCTGAGAATTCGAAATGCAGAAAGTGAGGAAATGAATCCACTTCCCCCTATTTATAGACGTCGGGGCGAGGTGCGATATTCACGAAGTACAGGGACCTGTTTGCAAGAAATTTGAAAGTTGACATGATGGTGGGTGGGAACCGAGGCCTCAAAAAGCGTGCATGACTCCTGGATTCCCGCACCACGTCGGCTAGGAGCAACCGCCTTGGCCGAGTTCGTCTGCTAGCCCAACAATCACCCATAGGTAGTTCGCCGAGTTTTGAGTTTTCCAACTCGCTTACACATTTGACGAGGTCATGGTGCATGTAAGCTGGGGGGCAAATGTTGATCTGGCGAACTAACACCATTGACATGTGGATAATTACGAAAGGTTTGGCAGGTCTCCGGGACTCATCTAGATCCGCGGAAGTGCGGAGCTTGTCCGCATGGGGGCGGCATATCTGCATAGCTCGCCCAAAAGAGCTCGCTCCTATCCCCTTGAAGATTCTGGAGCTCGCCCCGAGCTCGCCTCCTGTCCCCTTGAAGACCTCGCCAAGGTCCATCATCGCACGACGCTAGTCAACCACGCAAGGCACTGGAGCTCGCCCCATAGCTCGCCCAAACCAGTGAAATCCACCTTCGAGCTCGCCTAGGAGCTCGCATGATAGTCTATAGGACCCCGATGGTGCGCTCTTTTTCCCTCCGTCCGGTTTATCCACAAGGGTGGTTTACGGCGAGATTTTTAATGAGGCCCATCTAGTCTAAGGCATAGTAATAGGACGAGGCACAACATAAGGAGCAGTGCAAGGGACCAGGACGAGGGTTACGGACCCTCGTCAACACCGGAAGCCATATAGGCTCGTAAGGTGCCGTCTCACACTGACACACCTATATATAAGACCTCTCTTGTACTATTCAGGTGACTCTCTCTCATAATTAATACAATCCTTACTGCAATATTTCTTTCTCTAAACTCTCTCCCTCCCCAAGAACATAAAATCACAAGATTATTGTTTAGTAGAATTAATCCGTCATAAAGAGCCACATAAACGAACACGATTAAGAAATTCTATCAACATATTTGAGCGAAATTTATTAAAATGCAAATATAAAAATGACATTGTGTTAAATTTTGACATATGCATTTGTCTTAATATTAAAATGTTGGCCAAACTTGTGCTTCATTTATGGGCATTTACATACATATTTTAAAAAGTCACCGTATTTGAAAAAAAATTTAAAATATTTGTAAAGATATATAATTTTTTTTTGTGTAAAAGAATAAAATTTTTATATGTATAAATATTTTGAATTTATTTATAAATAGTTTGAACTTGTTTACAAATATGAACACTTTTATGAATTTTATTTTATTTTTTACTATATTTATATAATTTTATTTTTTGAAAGGAACTATATTTATATAATTAGTGTATTAAAATATACTATTATTAGTGTATTGAACAAAATTTTGAGTGTCAATAACCGAGAAAAAAAAAGACGTTCTTACAGTAATAAAAGAAGGAAAAAATAAAAACAAGTTCACAAAAGTGATCTCATAGGTAAATAAGTTCTAAATATTTGTACATACAAAAACTTTATTCTTTTGTACAAGCATATTATATAAATATTTCGAATCTATTTACAAATATTATGATCACCTTTTTTAATTTATTTGTAAATTTCCCCAAATATATATGACAAAGTTTTATATGAAAATAGTTCATGATAAACTTATCATAAATCAATTTTAAAATATCAAACATTTAGCCAGGTGTATCAAAAATCTCATCAGATGTATCGAGAGTTGAGATCAATTAAATTTATATATTAAACTCAACTTTTGATACACTTGATCAATTATTTGATACCTTAAAATAATTTCATGATAAATTTATCATAAACTATTTTCACACAATACCTACTCCATATATTTAATGGTGCATGATGTTAAATATTTGAACATGTGGCGGTATACGCCAAAACTTTGTGTGATGAGAATATCATACATGTACTTTTGCTAGTATTTGTCAATCTACCGATTTTTTAATGAGTTAGTCTTGTATGAGATTATGATATGAGATAATTAAATGTGATACTTCCTCTGTTCCACAGGAATTTGCACACTTTCTTTATTTGGACGTACCACATAAATTTGCACACTATAAAAAAAAAATATTAATTCACGTGCACACTCATAAACGTATACACATATTTACTCATATGCCACTACTTTATATATAAAATACATTTTCCTTAAAAATTGTGCCGTCCCATAGGGTGCAAATTCCTACGGGACGGAGGGAGTATAAATAAGTATAACTTATTATTATTTTGGTAAAAAAATATGTGTTAATTTGTATATTCTCATGTGATGAGATGGTGATATTCATGTTTTTTCTCATGAACTCTTAGATGGTAACATAATACTTTATTTTGGTATGATCCATGGAGTGGAGATGTTAGTCTTAAAGACAAATTTCCTAGGTTGTTTAGCATTAGCTTAGACAAAGAAAGAAAGGTAGGAGAATGGGATGGGGATGTTTGGAGATGGAAGTGGAGATGGAGGAGACCATTATTTGACCATGAGGTTAACATGCTTAATAATATTATATCCTCGTGCAAACTAGAAGAAGGGAAAATGGACTCATGGAGATGGAAACATGCTTCAAAGGGAGCTTATGTCACAAAGGAAGCATATGAGTTCATCAAGGCAAGGAAGAATGTGCAGCAGCCCGTGGGAGATAAGGAAAGAGGTTTCAAGGTAATTTGGAGCAAATTTATACCTCCGAAAGTATCAGCTCATGCGTGGAGACTCATTCATGACCGATTGCCTACAAGAATGAATCTCAAAAGGCGGAACATTCTTCAGACAAGTGATAACTTGAATTGCGTTTTTTGTGATTCGAAAGAAGAAACTAGCAGTCATGTCTTCTTTGCATGTGACAAATCTTATTCGGTCTGGATGTAGTTTTTTTTTTTTGATCGGTAAATATTAGTGGTTAGTAGTTAGTACATCAAGTCTCCATACACTCATATCTCCAAGTCCACCTTATATCTCCCCCCTATTCGTTCCCAAAGGGAATCGAACCCAGTCACTCATTCAAGTGAAGAGCCAGGTGGCCAGGTGAGCTAACTCACCTGGTTGGTCTGGATGGAGTAATTGAAGTGGCTTAACTTTCCAACAGCTCTCCAAAGCCAAATCATTCCCAACCTCATTGCACATTGTCATGTCCTTCAAGGAAAAAGAGGTAAACAACTAGCTGCTTGCATTTGGGTTTGTGTAGTTTGGGATTTGTGGAAATGGAGGAATGAAATTATTTTTAGGAGTGGGGAGTTCTCAACACAAAAGATTGTTCAGGAGATTAAGGCTAGAATATGGAGTTGGTTGTATGTAAATGATCATGAGTGCTCTAGATTCTCGTTTGATGATTGGTTGTATAACTCTAGAATGGTACTAGGATGTTAATTTGTACTCACTAGACTGTTGGGGTATTTCTTATACCCACTTCATTGGTTATTTTATAAAAAAAAAAATTACTGGGCAAAAAAGTTTATATTTCTTCTTCATGTTTTCAATGTGTGTGTGTGTTTTTTTTTTCAGTCTCGAGTTCTTTCATTCTCTCTTTTCACTTTTACAATGTTTTTTCACGATAATTTTCTTGGTAGTTGTCCAGACCCTCACATTCTCTTTCCTATTTTTGAGACAATGATCTTCCATCGCTAAATATTAGATTTTTGTCATATTATTCTTTAAGTAGTAACTCATTTTTCTTCCTACATTAACATTTTTCGATTTATATAGTACTCCCTCCATCCTGAATTATTTTTTCATTGGTTGACTTGCACACATTAAAAAAATAAAATATATAAGTGTGAAGTTAAATAATAAAATATAAAAATTTATTTTATGACTTTTATGAGTGTGAACTATTTCATTTTTTTTTAATGTGAAAAAAGAATTAAAACATCCATATAAAAAAAATATAAAAATTATCTTGGAACAGAGTGAGTAACACTTATCATTTTTACCAACACAATTTTTAGCAATGCATTATATTGTATTCATGGTTTTTATAATATTGTGGACATACCCATATGTGTCATATTAATAACATTTGGTACCTTATAAACCTCCATGTGATACTATATATATGCAAAGGATAATCTTTTACTTGATTCATCTTTGTAGTTGGTGGAATAGCCATAAAGATGCTAGGAAAACGTGATACGAAGTTACGAACAAGAACGCTCTTTAACCTCCGTTTGATTCTCATAATACATATACTGAGAACAAAAGAGAAACTCTCTCGAAATTTTAGTTCTGTCTTCAACTTAATAACAATAAATTGCAAGTTGGAATTAAAATAGCAAATGAAATAAATATATCTACAGAAATGAATTTATGAAAGTAAGGTAAAAAAATTATATAAAAATTATTCATGATAAACTTATTATAAATTCCTTTCGTCCCGATATATGTAGCTCGTTACTTTTGAGCACACGAAAGTAAAAGTAAAAAAGTATAAGTGATGTGATGAAGAAAATGAAAATTTAATAAAAATAGTGTAAAATGTAATGAAAATAATAATAAAAAAGTAAATTGTAGTTTCCAAAGAAAAAAGTAAAAATGCAAATGAGAAACATATAGTTAGAAGGACTAAAATGACAAAGAGCAACATATAGTGGGATAGAGGGAGTATGGATCAGTTTTAAAGTACAAACATTTGACCAAGAGTATCAAAAATCTAATTAGAAGTATAAAAAATTTGGATAAACGATAGTATGTTATAATTCTCGTATGATACCCTTCTTTTATCTACTTTTTCTTAATTGTCGTATCTACCACCTAATGCATAGTTTTACATGACATATGAAATACTTATTTTGATCAAAGTTTATAAATGATGGAATAATATTTATATTTTAAAATTAAAGTATTGTTAATAATTAGACTTTGAATAATTTTTTTATTATGAACAAATTTTATAATATAAAATTAATACAAATGGGTGTACTCATTGATACCAATAGGTATGCTTTACTCTTAAGAAAAATTGTTTTATTACCTTTTTGCACAGTAAATAAATAATATTTTAAATTAGATACTGTGAAAGTGTTTTATTTTTATATTTTGTGTATGAAAGTAAATATGACACACTAGGAAAAAAATTTATACTCCCTTATGTTCATCAAATTATTTTTCTTTTTTCTTTTTGTTTATCTACAAAATTTATTTTCCTTTCTTTATTTAGAAATAACACAAACTAATAAATAAAAGTTTGGATCTCATAATACCTTCACTTTTTCTTACTTTACCTATCATTTCAATATAATGTTAACTTTTATTAAATCTCGTGCCACTTCATAAAAAGGAAATCGTTTGGTGGATGATTTGTGTGAGAATTGCTCATTTTTAGTGTGCTTAATTTGATTAATATTATAAGATTTCATACACATTTATACTTTAAATTGGATTAATTGTGCTTAATGGCCAAGAAAGACAATTGTTGTTATTTTGTAGGAAAATTGTGATTTTTGAAGCAAAATGCATACTAATATTTTTTGAGTTAATTGACGAAAGAAGTCGAGAAGAACGGAGATCGGAATGATATTGGGCTCACTAATTTAGTGGTTCATTTATCAAATTAATTGAAGGCCCATTGTTCCGGACCAAAGAAAATCAAGGCCCATTTGTAATTGAGGAAGGAAGTTTGATTTATTAAGAGCAGCAGGCCCACAATTGAATTGAGAGATGAAGAAAATGGAAAGGATAGCTATCATTTTTGTTGTAATCGAAAGTAAAAGAGATAAGCGTAAATAGAGAACACAGAATTTGATAACCCAGTTCGTCACAATGTGACTACGTCTGGGGGCGATCAAACCAGGAGATAGTAAACTATGAACTGCCGTAAAGTGTTTACAGAGTATGAAAAGCGTATGAAGTACAAGAGTTTTGAATACAATAAATAGAAGTACACTAACCCTAACTCTAAGTCCATGGGCCTAAAGCTCATTGGACCATATCTAATATTATGTCCACTTATAATATAATATATTATACGAATATATTATAACACTCCCCCTTGGACATAATAACAATGACAAGGAAGAATACAGAAGTTACCCAGAGGAGTATTATTAATGATCTTCAGGATCCAATCTTCAGGATTGTTTAGTATTTGATACTCCCCCTGAAGATAACAATCTTCCAAGTCGACGCATCCCGATTCCATGTACGTATTTTTCAAAAGTCGAAGTGGGAAGGGATTTAGTGAACAAATCAGCTAGATTGTCACTTGAGCGTACTTGTTTTATCATGATCTCACCACTCTTCTGGAGTTCGTGAGGATAAATTTTTTTTGGGGAAATATGTTTCGTCAAGTTCCCTTTGACATAGACATTGCTCATTTGTGCAATACATGCAGCATTATCTTCATAGATAATTGAGGGGCTTAAGTCAACAGAAGGGATACCACACGAATCGTGAATGTGTTTTATCAGGGATTTTAACCAAAAACATTCTCGTGTAGTTTCTTACAGAGCTATGATCTCTGAGTGGTTTGACGATGTGGTCACCAAAATTTGTTTGACAGATCTCCATGAAATGGCTGTACCACTACAGAGGAAGACATAACCCGTTTGCGATTTCGCATTGTGGGGATCAGATAGATAATCAGCATCAGCATAACCTACAAGTGTTTTGTCTTGGTTTCTTTGATAGAAAAGACAAAGATCTTGTGAACCTTGAAGATATCGTAAAATATGTTTCACACCATTCCAATGTCTCCTCGTAGGGGAGGCACTGAACCTTGCAAGTAGATTCACTGCAAAGGCAATATCTGGCCTAGTGCAGTTTGCAAGATAGAGCAGTGCACCAATTGCACTTAGATAGGGAACTTCAGGTCCCAATAGCTCTTCGGTATCTTCTTTAGGTCTAAATGAGTCCTTTTCCATATCGAGGGAACGGACAACCATTGGAGTGCTTAGTGGATGAGATTTATCCATGTGAAATCTCTCCAACATTTTCTTTAGGTAGGCTGATTGGTGTATCAGTATTCCTTCAGGGAAATGCTCGATCTGTAGGCCGAGACAGAACTTGGTTTTACCCAAAGTTTTCATTTCAAATTCAGTTCCTAGGATTGAACTTGTTTCTTCAATCTCTTTCCTTGTTCCAATAATGTTTAGATCATCAACGTACACCGAGATGATACAAAAACCATTAAGGGATTTCTTAATGAAAACACAAGGAAAAACCTCGTTATTTACGTATTCCTTCTTCAGGAGGAATTTGCTTAGTCGATTATACCACATACGACCAGACTGTTTTAAGCCATATAACGAGCGTTGCAATTTAATGCTGAACATATTACGATGTTCGTTATTCCTCTTCTGGGGAATATTTAATCCATCAGGGATTTTCATATAGATATCAGAATCTAATGATCCGTATAAGTATGCGGTAACTACATCCATTAACTACATTTCTAAGTTTAGTTTAACTGCCAGGGATATTAAGAAGCGGAATGTTATTGCATCCATAACAGGAGAATAGGTTTGATCGAAATCAATACCGGGTCTCTGCGAAAACCCTTGAGCCACTAACCTCGCTTTGTATCTCACAATTTCATTATTTTCATTTCGTTTTCGTATAAATACCCACTTGTATCCAACAGGGACAATATTTTTCGGGGTACGAACGATGGAACCAAAAACTTTTCGTTTATTCAGCGAGTCTAGGTCTGCCTTTATTGCAGCTTCCCATTTCACCCAATCGGAGCACTTCTGGCACTCGGATATAGTTTTGGGTTCAGGATCTAGATCATTATTCGAAATGGTAAATGCAATTAAGGCTGTTAATGTGTTGTCAACAACAGTTGTGTTTCTATTATAGGTTTCTCCCGTATTTACGAAGTTTGTTGAAACTTCAATGTTTACATCGACTAGATCTTCTTCATTTCCCAAAGAGTATTGGTCTGATGATTCCGCATTTCTAGAGTCATTGTTTGTTTTTGCACGTGCATTTTGACTCTGATTTTCGTCTTCAGGACGAATCTCTTCAGGAGATTTTAGGGGTGACATAGTGTGTTTGCTAGCTTTACACTTACGCGAACTTGGTTCGCTTATGTTAGTGCTTCCTTTACGCTTCTGGCGCGCATAGGGGGATTAACATTTGTCTTCAAAGAGAGTTGTACCCTTTGAGGTGCATTTACTGCAGGTATATGCGACTTAGTTACGCCTTTATGATCGGTGAATGCATCTGGCAGATTATTTGCTAAGTATTGCAAATTTATTATCTTTTGAACTTCAAGTTCAGTTTGATTTGTGCGTGGGTCTAAGAACTGAAGATCTTTTGTGTACCAAGTAATTTCACGGCATTTATTAAGTGTGGTATTTTTCTCTCCCCCTAATGCCGGAAATAGATCTTCATCGAATGTGCAGTCAGCGAAACGGGATGTAAACTGGTCCCCAGTTAAAGGCTCGAGGTATTTAAGTATGGTGGGAGATACAAAACCGATGTAAATACCGAGTTTCCTTTGTGGGGCCATAGATGTTCGCTTAGGTGGTGGTATGGGAACATACACTGCACAACCGAATGTACGCAGATGGGAAATGTTAGGTTCATTTCCACGCACGAGTTGAATAGGGGAATATTCATGATATGCAGTTGGTCGGATTTGGATTAGTGATGATGCATGTAGAATAGCATGCCCCCAACATTAAACAAGTAAGTTCGTTTTTTGTAGTAGTGGTCTAGCGATTAATTTGAGACGTTTAATTAATGATTCAGCTAGACCATTTTGAGTATGAACATGAGGGACCGAATGCTCCACTTTGATTCCCAGTGCCATGCAAAAATCATCGAATGCCTTAGAGGTGAATTCACCGGCATTATCCATACGAATGGATTTAATAGGATGATCTGGGAATTGAGATCTCAACAGAATAATCTGTGCAATAAGCTTTGCAAAAGCAGTATTGCGGGTGGATAGCATGGTGACATAAGTCCACCGAGTGGAGGCATCTATTAGGACCATAAAATACTGGAATGGTCTAGATGCTGGGTGTATCGGTCCACAAATATCTCCTTGAATCCGCTCAAGGAATTTAGGAGATTTAGTTCTTACTTTACTACTAGAAGGACGAATTATTAGTTTACCCATTGTGCAAGCATCACATATGTATTCATTAACAGAAGGGATTCTATTGTGTGTTATGTTATGGCCAGATGAATTACATAAAATCCGATGGATCATGGTTTGTCCGGTATGTCCTAACCGCTCATGCCATAGTTTGAAAGAACTTGGATCATTAAATTTTAGATTAAGGGTTATATGGAGATTTGAGGGTCTGATGTATGTGTAATACAAGCCAGACGAGAAAGATGGAAATTTTTCGACGATGTGTTTACGATAATTTAAATAGTGAGTCATTAACAGATATTCACTATTGTCCTCAGTATTCGTCTCAATATGATAGACATTCTCTCGAATGTCTTTAAAACTGAGGAGGGTACGCTTTGATTGTGGAAACAATAAATCATTTTCGATTATTAATTCGGTACCCATAGGGAGGACTATCGAGGCTCTTCCGGAGCCAACGATTTGTATGTCGTCATCGGAAATAGTAGTGACACTTCCTTTCTTTTCAGTTAATGTTTGGAAAAATTATCTATCTTTCAAGATAGTATGTGTAGTAACACTATCTACTAAGCACAAAACATTAATCTCTATAAGCACACAATTGTACGTTTAGATATGAGGAATGCTAAGGAAAGCCAAGATTACAGACGCTGATTGATCAGCCGCACAAGAGATCACTTAGGTCCTACTAATATCAAAAAACGTATTAAATTTTTGTAGACAATAGTGATCGACAATTGGATTTGATTGTAAAAATAAAGCATCGATAAGCATTCATAAAATCCATAAAAATGTATCATGCAACATAGTCAAATAAAAGCCAGTCAAAACATGTTGGTCAACCCAAAACAAATAGTAGCAAAAAGTCTAATCAATAAAGCAAATAAATAGCTAGTTGGTGTCGATCACTCATTGTCTCCAAAGGCGTCTACAGTCATTGTATCACCCAAGAGGTCATCCTTCTCCATGTCAAAGCCTGCTCCGGGCAGGTCGGTGTGGTGTGATTCACCTTTAGGAGCCTTCCCCTTTTTTTCTTTAGCATACGTTGATATAGCTCCAGTAGATGTTTTGGAGTTCGACACTTGCGAGACCAATGGTCGTCGCATCCACACTTGTGACAGAGTTGCTTATTCTGTGCACTTGATGGTTTATCTTGAGGTGCATTCTTTTCAGTTGCACTATGTTGTGCATTGTTGCAACCTCGACCTCGTCCCTTACCACAGCCTCGACTTCGGGTCGATCCGCAGCCCTCATTCGCCTCATTTTCTTTTCCACGTTTACGGCCTCTAGAGTTCTTTCGAGTAGCATGTGCTTCAGGCACAACTTGTGAGCCAACCGGTCTAGTATTGTGATTTTTCATCAACAATTGGTTGTGCTTTTCTGCGACTAAAAGTGCAGAAATGAGCTCGGAGTGTGATTGATACTCTTTGGCCCTGTACTGCTGCTGGAGTACAAGATTACTAGCGTGGAAAGTGGAAAGAGTTTTTTCAATTAACTGTTCATCAGTTATTGTTTCTTTGCACAACTTAAGCTGAGAAACAATGCGATGTAGGGCAGAGTTATACTCCGTTACAGATTTGAAATCTTGGAAACGAAGTGTTATCCATTCATATCTGGCTTCGGGGAGGATCACATCGTGTTGTTGTTGGAATCGATCCTGGAGGGATTTCCACAATATGGATGGATCTTTTTCAGTGAGGTATTCGTTCTTAAGATCTTTGTGAAGATGATGTCTTAAGAAAATTAGAGCTTGTGTCTTCTGGGCAGGAGTGGATTTCCACCCTTGTGTGGTGGTATCAGATAAGTGTTTTGAAGCTAGATGAATTTCAATGTCTAGAGCCCATGTCAAATAATTGTGGCCATCTAGTGTCAGTTCATCAAATTCACGTTTGGTGATGTTTGACATGTTATTGCAACAAAGAGAAAAGAATTAATAAATTTAGATTTATTATTTATTTGTAGCAATTAAATAATTAAGGCTCAAGATAAAATGTTAAGACAAAATTAATTATAGGGGTATTTAATAAGGGATTGGGTGTATGACATGTATGAGACGTTTATTAATGGGACTTCGGGCCCAAAAATAATTATTAGATAAGGCCTTAAAAATAATTTGATGATTTGGGCTTCATAATATCATTATGAATTTTATTAATGGGACTTCGGGCCCAAAAATAATTGTTACAATCCAAATTAATTAGGATTACCTAAATAAAATGCTTAATCAATTTAAAAAAAATGGCCCAAGTAAATATATATATATTTTTAAAGGGCTTGGCGCATTTAGGAAAACAGACCCAGAGTCATAATTAAAGGGAGGTCCATTTCAATTAAAAACAGGCCCATCTTTTTTTATTAATAAAGGGCAGCAGCCCAATATAAGTTAAAAGGCAATGGCCCAGTAACCAGCCCAACTCACAAAAACAATCAGAAGGGTTTCAGTAAAAAAATGGTTCAAAGAATCAGATTGTTTAGTGCAAGAAAATCGCTGAAAAATCGTGAGATAATCTTCATCGTGGCTGACGAAATCGCAGCCCGTTCAGGCGCCGGTAGTGGCGCCGTTTCCGTCATGCCGCCGTGAATCGTGCGATCAGTTTGACGATGTCATCGCACTGTTTATTCGCCATCATTCACCGTTGGGAGGAGGCTGAATGAGGTTCCGTCACGGCTCTGGGCCAGAGGCTCCGTCGCGATGCAGAAGGCATTCACCGCCGCGGCCGGTTCGTCGTCGCGCAAGAGGCGCAGAGCGCCATCGCGAAGGACGGAGGGTCGCCAGCGCCGTTCACGCGTCGCGCACAGGGGCATCGCGGCCGTCGTCGCGCAAGGGCGTGGTCGCGACTCGGCGTTGTTGCGCCGTTCGCCGTCAAGGCCTCTTCGGGGGCCGACGACGTCGCGGGTACAGGTAGGTGTCGATTTCGGTTTCAGATTCGCGATTCGCGATTGAATTTCCGATTTGATTTTTGGGGAAATTGATTTGGGGAATTATAGTTTTCGAAAAACACATACTAGGTTTTCGATTGAAAACGGTTTCGTTTTTTAATTTGATTTGTCAAAACAGGTTTCGGATTTTCGGAAAAACGGAAGTTTTTGGTATTTTGATAAAAGGGTTTTACGAAAAACTTGCTTTTCGAAAGATTTGTTTCCGATTTCAGAAAAATTGGTATTCGGAAATCACAGTGTATCAGAATTTTGGAAATCAGATTTGCAAAACTGGGTTTTGATAAAAAAAAATTTGATTTTCTGGAAAGATTTTCGAGAACAGATTGCGAAAAGGGGTTTTCGAAAAAAAATTGATTCCAGAAAGGGGATTTTAGAATTGATCTCGATCGGTGACGATGAGTTTTTGGGATCTTGTTTTGTTATGCAAATTAGACAGAATATCCAAACATATGTACAAACAGATCATGTATCAACAGTATGTGTACAAACAGATAGATTCAATTGCATGTAATTATCAGAATAGCATACACATGATATGATTTGTAGATTCAGAGATATATATATGAATAATCTGGCCTTAAACTAATCATGCGAATTAATAACCATATTGGATCATGCCGAATAAAAAAAAACAGTTTGAAGAATTTACACATATAAACGTAATCGGCCAAAGCAGCATATATGCAGGATATCAAAATCATGGATTTTTATAATTTTTCAGATTAAAATTAAAGCAGAAACTTACTGTTTCAGCAACAAAATAAAATTAATCCTAAATTCGATTTGTTCCGAGACAGCTTGAGCAATCCTCTCGTGAATCCTTAATCCTAGTAGAGATTCGTTCTGATAACGTGTCGTAATCGAAAGTAAAAGCGAAATAGAAGTAGATAACGTGTCGTAATCCAAAGTAAAAGCGAAATAGAAGTACCCTAATTTTAACTCTAAGTCCATGGGCCTAAAGCCCATTGGACCATATTTAATATTATGTCCACTTATAATATAATATATTATACGAATATATTATACTCCCTCCGTATTTCTATAAGTTGCTCGTTGCTTTTGGGCACACGAATTAAGGTAAAAGTGAAAAAGTATAAGTGATATGATGGAAAAAGTGAAAAAGTATAAGTGATGTGATAGAAAAAGTGAAAAAGTATGAGTGATGTGATGGAGAAAAGTGAAAAAGTAATTAAAATAGTGTAAAAAATATTGAAAATAATAATAAAAAAGTGAATAGTAATTTCCAAAAAAGGTAAAAAAACAATGAGCAACTTATAGAAAGACGGACAAAAATGACAACACTGAATAATTTATAGAAAGACTGAGGGAGTAACAATTTTGACTAAGATTCAGAGGGAAACGTGGCCATTGTTCAACCACATGATATTTAATTTAAAAGGGAAAGATGCAGGCTGCATCATTTGAGAAGAGAACAATTCACACTCCATAGAACTTCACAGCTTCCCCTGCAAATGCCGTCGCCTCCACTCGCTGCTAAAACCTGCCGGAATCGAGCGCTGCCTCCACGCCTCTCCTGTCCGTCGCCGCAGAAATTCAAGCCACTACAAATCCCCTACATTTCGTCGGAGAAGGAAACTCCTCCGCGCCGGAGACAAACGCCGTAGCAACCGAACCATGCCTAGCACCCGGAAATTAATTGCTACGCCGGAATTCACGAAGCCCACCTCCACGTCTCTGCTCCTTGCTCGCTGTTCGCCGGAATTACCCCCGCCGACAGACACTCATCACCGGAAGTTTGAAGAAGAAGTCGCCTGGAATCGAGCCTCCCAGCCCACCGGAATCCGCACAGCTTCACCCCTGATTCCTCGCCGAAGTCTGCTATTGAGTTGGAGAAGACGAACCTGAAACTCAACACCCACTGCTCTTGTTCACTTGAAAAAACGCTCTCAGTTGAATTGTTAAGGTAAGAACACGTTTTCATTATCACACGGTCTCTGACTATTATTTCGCACGGTCGTGTCACTTTTGTGCTGTGGCCGTGTCCCACATATCGTAGCAAATGACACGGTCAACCAAACAATTCGCACGGCTGTGTCATTTTTGTGCTGTGGCCGTGCAAGTTCAAAAATTTGAAAATTGAAATTGGGCTTTTAAAATCAATAGCCAATTTTCTCATTATTTTCTGAGGCCCATTTCTTGGATATAAAAGGAAGAATTTAGAGAATTGAAGACACACATTCGGATAGGCTAGGGCACAGATTCTTGTTCTCCAAGTTTTGTGGGGAGCTCCTCTCCCTGCACACACATTTCACTCAGTAATTTATGGTTTTATTTTTCTGCAATTCTTAGAGAGATTTTAGAGAGTTATTTCAATTTCTTGAAGTGTTGAAGCCATTTGATACTCTTGAGGTGATATTGTTCTTTTATTTAAGTTTCAATGATGATGTTCTTGTTTAGCTTTTATTTTGATATTTTGATCATGAGTTTGATGTTTTTAGCCATGGGCTAACCTTCTTATGCTTTGGGTGTTGGATTTGTGATGGAGATTGATGTGATTATGGTTTGATTGTTTTGAATTTACTATGTGATTGGTTTATTGCTTCTATTATGGTGTTTATCTTGATTAGATTAATTGAATGGATTGAATAACTCTTAATTGGTGGGTAGATGCTTCAATGAGAGTTGGATATTTACTTAATTGATTTTGTTGAGATATATTTGTTTGATTAATTTGATTCTTCTAGTAATCTACTATACCGAGAGGGGGTAGATGGCTTAGACGACCCATAATAGACACTAGGTTCTTTAATCGAGGATTAGAGCGTTTGGTGAGAGGAGAATTATAGGGATTAATAACCGTGTTGAACCTTTCTATAATTCACTATCTTAGGAACTTGTCAAGTTGCTTGATCACCCAAGCCTCAAAAGGGATCAGTCTTCAAATGTTTAGTGGTAGCCTCTAGTTAATCCCAAGAACATAGCAAAAGATAGATAGTTAAGTTGTGAGAAACATTAACCGAAATTGTAAGAAAAACACCCAAAACATACATCTCTCTTGCACTTCTCGGAAGTTAGTTGGTAGTTTTATTGTTTTCTAGTTTAATTGTTGCTTGTTTATATTTTGTGTCAACCTTGCTCGTCACTATAGTATCATGACGACACAAAGCCTTGAGGCTCCATCGCACCACTAAATCCTAGGTCGATACTACTTGGTCGTATACTTGCAATACTACAATTACCCATCCGCTTTTTGGTAGATTTGCTTGATTTGAAAAACGTGCAAAAATACAAAAAGGTCAGTGGACCGAGGGCGTAATTTTTTTTAATATAGTTTAATATTTTAATATACAGTTTTTAATATAGGCACTATATTTTAATAATTTACGAAATTGTTACAGTGAGTATTAGTTCATATACTCATAATAATTTCATGAACAACATATTTCATTTCATGCAGTAACACACATTTCGGTGTGTAGTGTTTAGTTCATATACAGTGTAGTGTTAGTTTAGATTATAGTGTGGTATTAGTTCATATACAATATGACATTAGTTCATTTATTATGACATACTACATGTGGTGTTAATTCATATATAGTGTGATGTTAGTTCATATATAATATTTTATGTTATTTATCTCTAAAATAATCAAATCTCAAAATACTTAAAATAAATTATTGTTCACTATAAAATTTACTGTGTGTATCGTTGACATAATATTTTATCTAAAAGAATATATAAACGTTATACTACAGTATTTAATAGAAAGTAAATAGTTCAATTTTTCTAATGTTCTAAAGAGAAAAAGTTTTCAAAATTTTAATGTACTTTAATAACTAGGTGGTGATGATGTACGTTTATCAATCCTAATTAGTGTCTTTTTAATGGCAGTTGTAGAACATTAACTCTACCGCTAACAATTTCATCAATGTCCTTAAAGAAGACACATGCCACCACCAAAATAAAAATTCAAGTGCCACTCTTGATTTATCCTCAAAGTTCCTAAATGAAAATAGGAATGTAATTTTCTCTATTTTTTTAAATTTCTTTTATCAATAGACACATGCCAAAAGTCTTAGTTCAGCGCGACTCCAAAAAGAAGGTTTAAAACAGTACACTAAGAAAATATGAACAAAAGACACTCCAAATGATACACTCAAGATTTAACACCCAAGAACTAGTCTAAAATTAGACAACCAGTTTTTAAATGTGAAATTATTGTGTAGTATCTCTTTCACCGATATCATGTTCCAAAGTCTTGCTTGTACTTCCTCGACGATCTTTCCTCTAACTACTTCATTTCAAAAAGTTTTGAATTTCCCGCATTCCACAATACCAAGATGACACACTTCCAAATACAAATTGTCATTTGAGCACAATAATTTTTATTATTACAATAGAACGCACGATTTTCCCCTTTGTCATTGTGTTAAAATGTCATGATAAACATCTTCTGTCTCAATCTTTTGACAAGTGATCAAACTACTCAAATCAACTAAAGAAGCTTCCACTCATTCATCACAAAGATTTACAAGAGCCTCTAAAAATATAAAAGAGATGTATCCCATTAGAGTACTCTTATGGTTTGTTAGTGCACGTTTTCATTCACTAAGTAAATAGTAAGAAGCACTTGTTTTTAAGTAGAGGTTGGAAACATACACTTAATCTGGACTATGAATTCATTAAATCGAACCGTCAAAAAACTTGATCTGCAAAGTTAGTATCAAAAGTCAATGAATTTTCAAAATCTCTATCTACAATATTGAATGATTTTTCCAATATACTCTTCGATAATTGGAGGTCATCAGAACAAGTACTTTTAGTGAACAATAAATTCATCAAAAAGACTGATGGACCATCATAATCATCTTCGTCATAGGAGAATTCATTGGAAGTATGGTTCATAATAAACACCATATTCGTTAGACAATATATTTTCCTAAAATCAATGTCTTGGCACTCTTTTGTTTCCATGATGTGGAACATCATTTTGATGTTGTCTGAGAATATAAATTGGCTCTAATATCAACTGTTGTAACACAACGATGAAAAAACATATGTTAGAAATTGATTTGGAGTTTAGGTGATTGACTCAAGTTTGATCAATTTTATTTTGATAGAAGTTAGTTCACCAAGTTCTCAAATACTCTAAGAAGTATCTCTAAGTTTTTTTTTTTTTTTTTTAAAGGAAGAAATATCTCTAAGTTAACCTTATAAGTTATATTCCCCTTAATTCGTTTTTAGAATAAATCGATCACTCAATAAGTAGCTTAGTAGTCAGGTCAGCTAACTCACCTGGTTCTAAAATATTTTATTTATTATGAAAGTAAAGTATGTACAACTTAATTATATGGAGAGTTTAACTAATAAATTTCGATGTAGGAGATTACACAATACAAAAATATATGTACATCAGAATTCAAAATACGTTATTATCAGTCTAATCATCACAAAAGAAAAGGTGCCACAATGAATTTACAATTACATTAATTTTTTTTTTAAATACACACATAGTGAATGTTTGCAAACTCAACATAAAAAGTAAAAGTACTTATTTTTAGAAAAAAAACACTTAAAATATGTTTTCAACAACTATTTTAAGTGCTTATTATTACTTTTGGTCAATCAATAATTTTTAGCTTTTAACTTCTACTTAAGCACTTCTACACATTCTTCAATAAAATAATACTGATCAATATCCTTTTTAGAAACACTTTTTTTGCAAATACATTTTTTTATTCAATTTTAAAATCACTTAAGTTTAAAACAATCCCTATTTTTTATTTTACTACTAAAATTATTTACTATCACTTTTTCAATTCTACTTAGAGATATCAAACATGCACTTAGGTGTATAAGAATCACTTTGTTTTAAAAAAAAATATTTGTAAATATTTATTATTTTTAGACAAAAATTTAGTTTGCCAATAGCTAATTAGTTCACATTTGCCAACAAGCCTGTTCGTATGGATCCACTTTTTTATATATCTAGTGTCAGATTCTCCTCATATTTACACCATTTTGCAATATTCAATGTGTTAATATTTTTTGAAAAATAATTAGTTATAATAATTTTTTGAGATAACCAATTATAATAGTTTCTAGCTACTAGTTATATATGATACATTATTTTGTTTCGTTATTTCTCTCAATCGAACTAATAATATTAAAATTTCCTGTAGTGAAACCCTAACCACTTTTAATGTATCTACACTTGGTTATGTTTTGTGCATGTGAATTATCAATCAATACTTTATCATTTGCTCTATTAAAATAGATTCGGAAAACCAATTATGACATAAAAGTACTCCTTCTGTCTCGTAGGAATTTATTCTTACGGGATGACACATTTTTTATGTTTTATAAGTAAAATAGTGACATATGACTAATTATTTGTATAAATAAATTCAATATTTCACCATTTAACAGTATGCAAATTTTTATAGGACATCTAAATAAAAAAATATACGAATTTCTATGGGACAAAGAGAGTAATACTTATTCAGTATTTGATCATCTACTCGGCATTCTTTTATGTTTAAAGAATAAATGAGGGCATACAAATTTTTTGATAAATGAGCGCATACAAAATTTTAATGTTTAAAGAATGATAATCACCAGACCCCTTAATACTTATGTAATTGTACTTATCATTCACATAATTTTTTTTAATCAATGAAATACTAATTTATTTCTATTTGCGCTGTGCACGTCTAATTTGACATCTGATTTGGGGAAAAAAAATTCAACAAAAGAATTTAATAATTGCAGTAGTTGCTACCATTATTTATACACAACAGAAGATTGAAAAAAAAAAAAACGTGAATCCTTTTTTAGTTCCACGTTATGTATATATGTTACCAGTTTATCACTGATTTTTTTAAGTATTGATATTTATATGCATAATATTATTGTACATATAATAATGATGTTTAAGAAAAAAAAATTCATGAAAACTCAAATTTATAGGAGGCATACTCGAATCTTTTTAATATTGGTATTGCAGGTGAAAAAAGAAGGTAAATAAAGTTGTACAAACACGAAGAATATTATAGATTTTAGGTGATTTGTTGTGGGGTGCATTTTGTATAGACTCTTTGCTATCAAAGCACTGGGGAAAAAGTATTTAGTGTCTGTTTCCAATCTCTACTAAAAGTGTAGAAGCGCTTATTTTTTAAAATAAGTGCTTTTACACTTTTAGTAGAGGTTGAAAACAGACACTTACTATCAAGACACAAAAGTACAATTTTTGTTCTATATATGCTCCTATGTTGAAAAAGTTGGGCTAGTGTAGGGTGGTGTGAGGGGGTACCCCATTGACATGTTGTAGATAAATAAATCACTTTACAATTCAAAGTCTCATTCCATCATTTCCATTCTCTCCCCTCTCTCATCTTTGCCTTCTCTTTACGAAGCTCTCTAACTGCCGATTCCAGCCGGTTCCAAGTCGCGCTGTGAGCAATTAAAATTAATTTTTGAAATAAAAAAATAATAACATGTAGAAATTACATCTTAAAATAATTTATTATTGGAAATTTAGATAAACTTAATTCCTAATTAATAAATTCAATTTGGTCTCAAAAGCCTAATAAATTCAATTGGGACTCGAAAACCTAATAAATTCAATTGGGCCTCTAAAGTCCAACTAATTATTCTGGATTTTTAAAGTCATCAAGTCCGATCTTTAAAAAGCCCAAAAAATCAAATCTTCACAAATATCCTTGAAAATTATCAAATCTGACATCTTTTGGGAATATTCCCCAAATCATATCTTCCGTCCCATCAAATTTGGCCTTCAAATCTAGAATTCTACACCTATAAATAGTGTCTCATTCTAGTCATTTTTCATTCACAAGAACAACAACAATTAACAAGGAGACAAGATGATCGGAGCTTAGAGAGAAGGAGCAACTCGGAAGATCCAAGACTTCGAGCATCCTTAAAGATTCAAAGGCGTTCTTCGCAGCCTCAAGAGCGTTCTTCATTAACAAAGGCATTTTGATCTGGGATTACGGTACGAAGACTCCGGTTGGTGTTCTTTATCAACAATGACATTTGATTCGAGAAACACGGTGCGAAGCCCCTCCAATCGACGTCCATTCACAAATCTTCAACGACAACACAACACAACGACAAGAACAAGGAGTCAAGAAGATCAGAGCTTAGAGAGAAGTATCAAGATCCAAGACTTCGGGCATCATTGAAGATTCAAAGGCGTTCTTTGCGGCTTCAAGAGCGTTCTTTGAGTTCTTCAACAACAAGGTGTTTTGATCCGAGATCATGGTACGAAGCCTCCGGTCGATGTTCTTCATAAACATTGGCATTCGATTCAAGAAACACGGCGCGAAGCCCCTCCAATCAACGTTCAACAATAAGTCCTCAACGGAAATTAACACTGTTCATCTACAACGACACCTCCATAGGGGTCCAAAGGTGAATACTCGATAAAGTCCTTTCATAAGGCAACGTTAATTCGAAATAAGGCTCAACGCCCTTGAATTAACGGCCAACTCCAAAGTCAACTCCGACAAATCAACAAAGTCCTTCATTGCAACATTAATTCAAAACAAGGTTCAACGCCCTCGAATTAACGTCCAACCCCAAAGTCAACTTCGGACCAGCTTGTTTGTTTGTTTATTACTCTGATGGTTCAAATCCTTCAGCCAAATGCACTACTACATTGTGCGCACAAGGAGGGGAATATCTCTATCTCTGCAATTGTGTGTATGTATATTGTTATTACCTGATTATTTTAGTATGTGGCTTGGATCAGGATAACAAATAATATGAATAATACTCGAATAAATGTGCGAAAATAAGTAAAGAACACCGAGATTTGCCCAGGTCTTATATTGCAAGAGCTGAGACTTAAGTAAAGTCTATTGATTGTGTAAAGGTTCGAATCCTTACAATGATGGCCCTAGAGCCATATTTATAGAGAAATCTAAACATGACACGTGCTCATTTTACTCCCTGATGGTCAACTAAACCATTACAAAAGTAAATATGGAAAGTCTTCCATAATAAATGTCAGCTTCCATATGTGGCCTCTGATCGGCGTTAATTATGCTGCACATTTGGCGTAATTGCTGTAATTACTCTCGGTGCGTTGACTTGGGATATGCTCGTGCTCGTCGACATGTACCTTGCTCGTGCTCGTCGACATGTACCTTGCTTGTGCTCGTCGACATGTACCTGGCTCGTGCTCGTCGACATGTACCTGACTCGTGCTCGTCGACATGTGTCTTGCAATATTGAGTTTGGGCCTCATATAATAATTTATGGGCCTGAGCCCATATCATTAACTTATTGCTGCCACAACATATATAGAGGTTGAGATATAGGGGGACAATTGCATGTATATAGAGGTTGAGAGAGAGAAGGGGGGGAGATGATAGAGGTTAAAGAAAGTAACAGTTAAAAGATGGGTGATGATGAAATTAGAGTAATTAATAAAATAAAAAATATCTAAAGAACAATTTATAATACTCAAAGAATAATATATTATACCCAAAGAATAAATTATAAAATCCAAAAAATAATTAATAAATAAATAATTAAGGGTCAGTTACACCTAAGGCCAAAATATATAGTAATACTACAACTAAGGCCACCTATATTTTAACAATACAAGTAGGGCCAAAATAGCCTTTTACACCTACAATTGTGTAACGCTGAGTATAATAATGTACTATAGTATATATGTGTGTACCCGAATTATGGATGTGTACCAGTGATGTGATGTGATGTCAAATCAGACACTGTTCATGTCAAATCATACACTATTCACGTCAAATCGAACAATGTTCACGTAAAATCATACACTATTCACATCCAATCTCATAATTGCTTATTTCCGGTGCCCGATAGTACAATAAGCGTATGTACCATTGACTAAATTATTGTACCATAATTATTAATGTGATTTTCTTTTAATTTTTCGGATGGATAAATTTCCGATCATACATTTTCCGACGAATTACATGTGTACTTTTGACCAAATTAATGTACCATTAACCAAATTATTGTACCATAAGTCATAAAAAGATTTCCAGAATCACATCCAAATCACTGAAAACAACTCAAAAAAGATTAGACCCCGAAGTGGCGAAGGTCTTCAGGGACTGTCGCTGATCTTGTAAACGGAAGGGCGATGGTGTGATTAATGGCGGATCCGGCGGTTGTAGACTGAATTCCGACGAGAGCAGGTCTGTGGCTAGGTGCAAGGTGCAGTCAGTCGAAGCTCACCTTCCTCCGCAAATCAAAGCTCTTCCGCCGTCGGAACCGACACCAAAATTGCCTCTGCTATTTTCAAACTGTCGCATCCGTCTGTCGCACCTCGCCGCCGATTACCATGATTCCGGAGCACACAAATTTATCACACAACCTGAGGAAATATTTGTAAACTCTACTAAAAGCTTAGAAATAGCAAATACTTTGAGGAAATCACTTTAAAAGTAAACAACAAAATGTAGAAAAAAATAGAAATATTTGTAAACTCTACTAAAATCTTAGAAATAGCAAAAACTGTGAGGAAACCACTTAAAAATAATAAGCCCCCTTTTCTGCAAACAGACACCCTCAAATAAACGTACATCAACAGAGTGGAAAAGCTCAGAAGGATCCATTGTTTTCTTCCATCAGAGATGATAAACTCATCTCAGCAAATAGGTAGTTTTGATCATCATAGCCAAAAATTTCATTGAAATGATAAGATTGAAATCAAAATGTCTGCTCAGAACTCGGATAAACAATCATGAACAGAGTTTCATATGTCCAGACATAACAATAGTGTTCATCACAGCATAGAATTAAGATTTCACTACAAAATTCAACCAAAAGATATTACTTAGAAATCAGAATGATTATCTCAGAGGCATTCCAAAAAAAGGAACTGCACAGACAATCAACATGGCATCAGTTCAGTCCGTCCGTCTGCTTTTCTCATCTTTGAATCAATCATTCAATTCACATAAATTTGAAATCTGGAAAAAATCTTTAAAAAAAAACACAAAAACAACATTTTAGTCTAGAGGCATCAGATAATAAGCGGAGTTGAATCCACATAAAAATTCAGTGCGTAAGCATAACATTTCAAATCACATGCCTTCTCCAGAGCACTCAAGTACCATCCGAAATAAAAATTAAGAAAACCAATATCAAAATCGAATAATAGAAACAGCAATGGCATCAAATAATAAGCAGAGATAGTAGTCAACACAGGAAATCAGTGTGTAGGATAAGATTTATTCATCATCTGCCATAGCAAAGAAATTAAAACAAGTAAAAACTCACATATAATTCCAGAAATCCAAAGAAGGAAATATTGGAAGGTTCATTTGACGCCAAGGAAATACAAACACCTTTCTCTCACTATTTTCAAAAAAGAAGAGAGAGAAAAATGCTGGAAACTGTAAAGTACTTGATCGACACCGCCAGACCGAGGGGCTTCTCTTTCAAGTCCACCGCCGATCAACCGCTGATTAGGGCTTCGAGAATTAGGGCTTCGGGGGATGCTCCAAAAAAGGGAGAAAATCAAGAATCCTAGCAGAGGGAGAAGAGGCTCATATCCTAGCTGAGTTCCCAGCCTCGGAACTTGGAAGCCGCCGGAATTCCCCTGAATTTCACATCTGCTCGTCGTTGATTATCCGCCGGCGTGGCGCGCCAGGTAGGGCATGGCTGGGTGCAAAACAGTTTCACGCCATCGAAATCAAGACCGCCGTTTCACGTCGGAAACCGAATCGACGCTTCACCTCCATCGAATCCAAGCACAATGCTCTGTCTCCCATTGAAGCGACAATACGCGCTACCACAGCCCACTGCAATCGCCAATCGCGCCGGAACTCCTGTTTCTCAGCCCAGATAGCCGTCGACACTCGTGACGCCAGCGCCATCTCGCCGCCGGGAAATGGAAGACCCAACTGCCTCTGAAACCGCCCTTGCAATCCGGACGATTCCCGACGTGGAGGAATGAATTTTGAATATCAAATCGAAATTAATTTTTCCAGCCTCAGCTAGCTTAATGATGTGACGCCTACATTATTGATTTGATGTCCACAGTATTAATGGAAAAAAATGATGCGGCGTGTACACGTAGGAATGATAAAGTAGAAAATTCGCCATCACGGATATTATTAAACAGTAGGTGGCCTTAATTGGGTTTCAGTAGTATAAGTAGGCCCACGATGTAATAAACCCAATAATTAATAAACGAGTAATACTTAAAGAATAATTTATAAATACCTAAAGAACATCTTATAATACCCAAAAAATAATTTATAGTACACAATTAACAATTTATAAATGAATAAACCCAAAGAATAATTTATAATACATAAAGAACAATTTATAATAATCAAAGAACAATATATAATTTCCAAATAATAATTTATAATATCCAAAGAAGAATTTATAAATAAATAATTAATAAATAATTAATTAATAAACGAGTAATATTCAAAGAACAATTTATTATATCCAAAGGACAATATATAATACCAAAATAATAATTTATAATATCCAAAGAACAATTTATGAATGAATAATTAATAAACGAGTAATACTTAAAGAACAATTTATAAATACCCAAAGAATAATTTATAATATACAATGAATAATTTATAAATAAATAATTAATAAATGAATAAACTCCAAGAATAATTTATAATAGCTAAAGAACAATTTATAATATTCAAAGAACAATATATAATAACCAAATAATAATTTATAATATCCAAAGAATAATTTATAAATGAATAATTAATAAATAAATAATTAATAAACGAGTAATACTTAAAGAACAATTTATAATACACAAAATAGCATCTTATAAATGAATAATTAATAAATAAATGAGTAAAATTAAAAGAAAAATTTATAATACTCGAATAATAATTGAGTAATACCCCAATAATAAGTTTAAGTAATAATAATAGGGACACAAATTATTCACTTCTATAAACTAATCCCTAGTCTACTATCCCATTAAAAGTTTATGCTTTCTCCATTTTTTGTTGGTGAAGCAAAGATTTTCCATACAAGATTTATACACAAGAATGGAGAAGTTGTTTGCAATGAGGTCCCTGACTTTTAGTTCAGTTTTGAGGAACTCCATGTTCAGTCTTCAGGAACTTTTCATTGAAATCATTGCTAAAAAAATTATGAGTGTTCGTTGAGTTGTTCAACTTTTTCTTCCTGTGAATAACTTTGTTTTCTTTCCATCATTATATCTAAAAACAAGTCTAGGTAATGTCTGGAGAACAACTCACTAATACCTTAATTTATTAATACTTTAAGAACAAATTTGGAATACCTGAAGAACAATTTATTTATAACCCAAAAATAACTTTTTAATACCTGAAGAAAAATTTCTGCAATACCACAAGAACAATTTGCTATATCAAAAAATACATAATACGGCGTTAGTGTATGTATTTGAAAAAATTAAATTAAATTTAAAATTGAAATAAAATCAAAATGCATGATATTTACCGTAAATGCATACTAGAATTTGCGAATAACTATCAACCTATTAAGATTTTGTCTTTCTATAAAAATTAAAAATAAATTAAAAGCTATTAAAATTTTGTCAAACTATTTTGACCTTTTCAAAATGTGGAATATCATGCACGCACGTGCCTCCACGTCTAGATGGGCATCTAATGAGTAATGAGTAATGAGTAATGAGTAATGATACCAACCTAAGGATAAAACTGATTTTTAAGGATATATTTAAAATAAATTGATTTGAAATATTATAAGCAATTAGATCAATTTAAAGTTAATTGTGGATAGTAGTTCTCCCTCGTAGAAATTGCGATTTCGAGTATGATACAATTCTAAAAATTATTATAATTAATTATCTTTTTAAAAAAAATTAAATTGAATTTTCCCTTTCATCAATTTGTTTTACGAAGATTTATTACAATATTTCACAGTGCAATATCTTTTAAATATAACAAAGGAAGAATTTCATATAAAATTTTAATGCTTAGTTTAAAATTTTAATTTGATACAAAATTGTATGAACAATTATCACAGTCATGTGTATATACTGTTATGTATATTCACTATTATTGTTATGTATATACACTATCAATGTTTAAAAAATTAACTATATTCTTATAACAGTGATAATATGCATAAGTAACAATGATATTGCTTATATATAACAGTGATACAAGTTTTTTGAACTCGAGTTCATAAGAGATCTACTCTTTTAATATTAGTCATTAATTTTGAAGTAAGATTAGGTTTTATATAAAAATGATATAGGATGAGTTCATCATAAAATTGAGTTAAAGTATCAAATATATTGTCAATTGTAAATATTCATTAAGAGTATCAAAAGTTAGGGTTAATAAAATTTAAAACAATTATAACATAATATCATTAGCTCAAATTGTTTATAAGTAGATGTATAGGTAACATTAAATGCATTGATATCAGTGAATGCAATAATGATATCACTGAACACATCTAATAAAATTAATTTCATACTATGAAACTTGTTCACAGAAGACTTCATATTATAAAAAAATTTATTTTCAATCTCACCTGCTAAAAAAGAATATATTTATGGAAAATAAACTTATATCCACTGCGAATGTAATGTCGACATATAAATAAAATTTAAGCAATTCATTAAAATAAAGTATGTCTTGTGTGAGACCGTCTCTTGACATGAGATCAATCACTTACGAATAAAAAAATTGTCACTTTTAAAAAATGATAAAATTTTAATAAAAATACAACCATATTTTTGTTTAAAGTGACTATCATTTTCTTTGAAACAGTACCACATTTTATTAAAACTTCATTACTTTTTAAAGTGATAATTTTTTATTAATAAGTGACATATTTATACAGGTTTCATTATTTTATATAAGTTTTTTTTACATTAAAATAATAGTAGATCTTCTATTAATGTGTCATTATTACATGCACAGTGAACTAATAAGTCTGTGCCATTAATAAATAAATAAATAAATATATATATATATATATATATATATATATATATTTTTAAATAAAAAAATTCTAAGAGATGATCACATTTTATTTTTTGACAGGGGAATCTGAAATTCAGTTGGTTGCAACGGTCAAACATTTTGTAGGGGAAGGACTCCATTGTAAATTACCCCTCTCATCATGGCTTCACGATCCTTTTCATGGCGATCATCATTCATTACCTCCTCCATCATCTCTCATTACTCTCTCCTGCTTTTCTCTCTGCCCTCCATGGTTTAACAGGCACTGGTTCGTACCCTTCCATTTCTCCTTTTTCCTTTTTTTTTTTCTCAAAATGTTGATGCATATGTTCTCAAATTATGTTGATCAATCGGCAATGCTGTTCGCAATTTTTTTTTATTCGTACAATTAGATGAATGCTTAGCATCGACATTTGTTTGGAAATATAGGCTTTTATCGTAGATTTCTAATTATGGCTGAATTAAGTTTAGGATTCCTCTCTGGTCGAGATTAATTATTCATTTGATTTCACGCGCGCGCGAATGTTCTACCCTGTCAATGGATTTTCTTCTGCAATTTGTGAAATGTTTTGCTCGTTTCTGGATTTTTCGCCGAAGATGTCTTAATTTGACCTCTTTAGCTCTCTGTTCATATCTATTGTCTGTTAATTGTTGCTTTAGTTTAATTAAGTACTTTTTTTTTCTTTCTAAATCTAGATTGATGTTTCCAATTGAACTTATATACAGATAACGGTAGAGAGAGAAGCATTGTAGGGTTTGATTGGGTGAGGACTGAGGAGTTCAGGTGAAATTTCATCCTGGAGGTCCAGTTGTAGCCATGGATGCTGAAATTTCATCCACGAGAAAGAGAAACCCTAATGGATTTATGACTCTCTTGTCATCCGCTGTATGTGAATGGTTCTTAATGTTTTTGCTGTTTGTAGATGCAGCATTATCGTATTTGCTCGTAAAATTTGCTCAGTATTGCGAACTCCAAACACCTTGTCTGTTATGCTCAAGGCTTGATAATGGTTTTGGGGAAAAGAAACCTGGATCTTATTGGAGCTTATTATGCACTAACCATAAGGAAGAGATAACTTCATTAGTAACCTGTTCGGTTCCTGGTAAATTTGGTGATGTTCATAGTATGTGTGGGGAGTGTCTCACACCAATCGCCATGGATGATAACAAATTTAACCCCGATTCATATAGGTTGCTCATTGGTAAATCTTGGGTGGATGTTGATAGATCTGTTATCCAGAATTTAATGATGAATAAGCATAAGCGATGTGCTCCTGACAATAGGACCTGTTCTTGGTGTAGCAATGTAGGGAGAGCTAAATCTAATGCTGAGAGATTGCTTGAAATTAACCCCCCACCCCCAATTGGTTTTGGGGCTTCTAAGGCTAATGTGAAGCCTCCTCTGCCTCGTGCCCCGGGTTCTAGTCGTTTTGGTAGACGTGACAGCTTGAAAAGGTTGAGGGATAAGTTCACAGGGCCAACGACAGAGCATCAAGCTGGGAGAAGTAGTACAGTTAGTTCTGGTAAAATGTCTCATGTAGGCTATACAAAGCTGAAAATCTCTTCGGATTCTGAGTCTGAATTCCCAATCTCTGAAGACGATGATGATGGGGCAAGTACTGATCATAGTACTCAGTGTAATAGAAGAAGACTAAAAAAATCCCCAGCTGAAATTGAAGATTCGGGGAAGCTGACGCATCGAGGCTCTGAAGTGAAACCTTTGACTCCTGATCAGCCTACTGTGCTTGATTCAAGTCACCACAAGAATGTCGATTCTTTGTCACCAGATTCCCAAGTGAGGGAAAATGATCACGTAGAATCTTGTAAGAAGCCCGGCCCATCTGTGAAACCAGCACTAGTTTCTTTATCAGGCCTACAATCACCTGATCTTGCCCCATCAGTGAAACCTGTGATAGTTTCTCTATCAGGCCTCCAATCACCAGATGTTGCAGAAGGTCCTTTTGGTGCATCAGCAGAGTCTTATAGTGATTCTCCCCTTCATATGCCAGCTATCTCTTTACTATCTGAGCTGCTGTCTTTATGCACTGTTCCTCCTAACCTGAGTACACCAAATCAGAGTAGGCTCTCGTTCCCCACCCCCCCACCCCCCCCTCTCTCTCTCTCTCTCTCTCTCTCTCTCTCTCTCTCTCTCTCTCTCATTCTTGATGTGTTTGCAACAGGTGATATTGATGAAATAGATGATACATCTGAGGTCAACCTTATAGAAGCTGCTGAAGAAACTTTTTCAGAGGATGCTCATTTCAAAATGCACCAAATTGATGCTTCATCTTGGTTTGATACAAATTCAGTACATTCAGGTAGAAATGGTTCGAAGCCAGTTGAATCCTCTGATTCTGCTAAAATGGAAGAAGAAACTGCAAAAGTTTCTATTTCTGAGTTGGGCTCATTGTCTAAAGAAAGCAGTCAGAAAGCTCATCATCAAACCACAGTGATGGATACTGAAGGTGAAAGAATTATCGATGAGCTAAAACGTCAAATTGAAAATGATAGAAACATGTTGAATTCTTTGTATAAGGAATTAGAGGAAGAAAGAAGCGCTGCTGCTAGTGCTGCAAACGAGGCGATGGCAATGATTACGAGACTACAGGAGGAGAAAGCCGCACTACACATGGAGGCATTGCAGTACTTACGAATGATGGAGGAGCAAGCTGAGTATGATGTGGAGGCACTGGAAAGGGCTAATGATCTCCTTTCTGAAAGGGAGAAGGAACTGCAAGATTTGGAATATGAGTTGGAATTATACAAGAATAAGGAAACCTCAAGTCCCGATAATACTCGGGCTGAAACAAGTCCTGGTGCTTCCAGCAATCCAATAGCTGATAAAATTTCCAGACTGCCTAATGGAAACTGTAAACCAGTCTCAGTATCAAGTATTCAAGACGAAAAGATCTACTCGCAGAACGTTTGATAAGTTGTCCATCTTATTTTTGTAAGGAACGAAGAGAAGAAGCTATATATGTTTCATGCAGCAAGAGATTGGTCGATCAATTAGGATGAATTTTCAGGAAAATTCAAGATGAAGTACTCTGCCAATTTGGAAAGTAAGTGAAATGTTACTGCACGAAACATATGCTTCGATGAAATGTTTGGGAAAAATTACATGCAGATCCTTCTCAATTCTGCTGTTTTATGTAGCTTCAAAGTTTTCGACACGCATGAATAGAATTATGAGGAAGGTTGTAGGATACACAGATCAAAGGTGATTTGTAGAGGATAGCTGTGGCCACACCAAGGATGCACAAAGCTTAATCTTTCCCAGAAGATGAAATTTAAGCTAATTAACCGTTGTCGTCGTTGTTTTCTTGTTGCAGTTGAAAGATCATGATCATGGAGGGATTAGTTGTCCTTTGGAATAGTTTAGTATTGCAGGTTAATTGATTCGATAGTTTTGTGAAGCAGCTTGTAGTAGGCAACTTTCATGCTTTCTTTTTGCTTGATTTAATTAGAAAAATGTCAATATTTTTCTTCAATATATACTCTAAGAATTAAAGTGAATAGCAGTGCATCTCTTTCTTGATAAACTGAAGAAGTGTGTGTGTTTTGATCATATGTGTGATGAGCCTTGCAGATGAGATTTTCATCGTGTAATATGACTCAATTGGGAATATTTACAAAAAATATTTCGTCCTTATATAATAATAAAACAGTTTTATCGATATTATGGATGTACTTTAGTAACAAAACATCATATTGTCGTGATGTTTTCACAAAATCTCTTATGAATGAGTTTTATAGATTAATTCTAGTAAATGTGTTCATTGATAGCATTTGTATGGACGTATGATTACGCTTGTGTGTGTATATATAATAATAATTAGTTATTTAATGTTGGTTTTGACGATAGATTTTAAAATTAATTGATATATGTATGTATATTTGCAATATTTTGAGTGAAAATTAGGAATATTTGTGCATTTGTTTATTTTGGTTGTAGACATAAGTGACATACAAATGAACCATTGTTGATACTATTTAATAATCAGTTGTTACAAAATCTTGGGTGCAACCAAATGCATGGTATCCCCGTGAGATTTATGCTCAATTTTAATTTTAATTTTGACTTTAAAAGTAATTTTTGAAATTGAAGCTCAATTAAGAATGCATGAGTGCACACAATGATGCACTCTTAATGTATTTCTAATTAATAAAATTTGGAATTTTTATCCAATGAAATATCACAATTGTCAGTAAATGTACACATCTCCATTTATTGATGATATTTATGTAATCCAGCATTTTGCAATAAAGTTGAATCATTCATACAATTTCCAATGAGTCAATTAGGGTGCATTTAAGATGTGACTGAGCATCAACATGTTTATGTTAGAGTTTGAGTATCCAATACTTCATTCATACCCCCCACTAAAATATGCACAAATGCACATTGCTTTTATAAAATTATAACTTATTATTACATCTTATAAATGATTATTTTATTTATAAGTGAATTCTATAATATTTTTATTTTATTTATTCTTTTCTCAAGACTTATCATCAGGAATGGTGCATTCCTTCAAAGGATTGAAGAAGTATGTGTAAGCGAAGAGATGTTTAGGGAGCACTTGGTATGAATTTAAGATGAAAAATAATGAGTATTATTAAGAGGGTATCACTGTGAATTAATGATTACTTTTTTGTTGAACCAATTTTTGTGATCTAATAAATAATATCAGATATTGTTAATAAGAATGAATCATCATTAATTCTCATTTTTCACTTTCATTAGCTCCAACTAACCAAATGGGCCCTTAGCTCATATCACACATCGGTTAATAATGTGTTTTAAACCTGATTATAATGTGTACATGAAGCAAGAACAACCTAATTTGGGGGCTCAACACTTTTACGAGATGCTCAACCAATCAAATATGTGTTTTTAATCTACTTGTGTAAATCATTTGCAATTATCATTGAATGCTCGAATTATGGATGACAAAATTAATTCACACTACATTAAGGGAAAGAAGCAGACTATATTGTAATAGAAAAATAAGAAGAGGTATATTGTATTTAGGGATGACCAAAAATTTATTTCGGAGTCTAAATTTTTTTCAATTGGAGATCAATCTCAAAGTCACAAAACACGCTGTCGAATTTGAAGTCAGAGTCTGTGGACTCCACCCATTGACTTGAGTTCGAACGCATTAAAAAACAACAACTTAAATGCGGATCTTGAATCATTACCAATGATGTAAAAATCGGGCTAGGCGCTAGGCGGCCATTGTCGATCACAATTCTAGATGTTTTTTGGCGTAAGCGGCCTAAGCGGCCATGGATCTATACTTTTATCTATTTTTTTTTTTTTTAAATTAGGTGGTTAGGAAATGACCGATTATCAATTCTCGACTTCTGCACCCTTAATCATTATTAAAACCATAACATATCTTTGATTCAAAGCTTGATAGAAACTGAATTAGGAAAATGTAACATATCTTTGATTCAAAGCTTGATAGAAAATGAATTAGGAAAATTAAGGTGGGCAGTTGGGTGGGGTTGATCGTGTTTACTTTTTGACAGTCAAATAAACGTCATCATATTTGATTAAAAAATATATTGTAGCGATTATTAATTATGAAGGCTGAAATTAGGGGATCAAAATTGAAATTGAGATAAAATTTGACAATTAGAAGTGATTTTAATCTTCAAAATAATGATATAAAGCATGAAATCCTAAATTGTAAATCAAATTTATGGTAGAATTCGGTTGGCACAATACCATCTCTATATGCAAAGGTCATTGAACTATCAACAATTCAACATCAATTTCCAAAGATCCTTAATCTACAATATTGTTTTAAAATGCCTTTGATGTGTTAATATTTGATTCACAAATACCTCTTTCAGTTGATAAGTGAAGTCTACAACAGTAGACTTGTCAAACCTACAGTTAGATAAGATCTTACAGCTGCAACTTAACCTACAGTTGAAGACCATTTTGCAGAAGTAATCTTACAGTTCAAAGAAGAATCTTACAGTTAGAAAGAGCCGTTGGAAGAACACACGTATAAAGATTAGAGAGGAAGGAATTAGAAGACCTTAAAACACTCTAATTAGTGAAGCATTAACCTGCACTTACTAATGAGTAATTAAGGATATTTGCTGAAGTTTTTGAAAATAATATAGCTTATTTAAGAATAACTGACAAAAGACAGATAGTACTATTAGTACTACTCTGAATAGAAAAGGAGGACCACCCCACACACGTGGAGGATTAGAATTAAAAAATAACAACTCGAGCACCTCTTCATTTATAAATAGAAGAAGAAATCGGAAGGAGCAACAGCAACTCGAGCATAAAAACATATTCAATTTGAGCAAAACCTATAACTAGTAATACTTTCTGAGAGTTTTAAGAGAGATATATTTTCATTGTGATTCATTGGTTAGCTTGTTAGAATTTACTTAGAAGAATCACATTATGTTGTTATTCCCTCACCTTGTTTTTATTTTGTTATCTACTTAGTGTAGAATTATCTTTGTGAGGTTAAAAAGATTCTGAGTGAATCATTGTATTCTAAGTGAATAAGTTAGTGGTTTACCTAAAATAGTGATTTGAGTGGGAGTTAGTTCTTAGGGGGAAACACTAGTGAAGATCTGTGTGATCATCTTAGTGAGTTTGACACCTAATTAAGTGGTGTAACAATGGATGTATGAGGATTTTATAGTCTCTGAACCACTATAAATTATTGTCTTTATTTATTTACTTTATGTTCTTAAATCTTACTACTTATTGCATTTGTTACATGCATCATTGTTTTGAAGTTAGTGCATAAAAATTACAGACTCAAAATCTACAGTTGAAGACTCTTTACTCTTTAGTCACTCAGCTGTATATTCAGTTGTTTATATTATTTTTCATTAACAGTTACTCTATTTTCGCTGCGCACAGAAGTTTATCAACAGTACGCTATCTAAAGTGTGAGAAATACATCTGAAAAGATATCTGCAAGTTGAATTATTATTTGCGTTGTTTTCAAACTTTGTAATTATAAACTCTCTAGTCTACAACTGTAACTTTTGTCCAAAATACTTGTGGATTTTAAAATAAAGGTACGCTTGTTTTAAAAATTTTATAGCTTTGTTTGAAGGTCAATTCACCCCCTCTAGACATTCACCACGACCAACAATGACTTTAATAAATTATTTGCCTACAAATTTAAACATCAAGATTCTAAAATTTTGCACCCATTATCAAAATTTCTTCACAGATAGACAAAATATTATTTTGCACAAACTCAACATTTTTTCACAGGGTATTTAATAAGTTTTCACAACCCTTGAATCATGGGATGCCGGGAAGTTGCTTCTTTTTGGGAGAAAGTGTAGGATGGCTGAAAATAATAATAAAAAATAAAAGGAAAATCGAGGCTCGTGAGGAACACGATTTCCTTAAAACAAATTATGCCCCTCACTCTCTAGGTGCTAGTGAATTTATGGGACACTTGTTTCCCAGGATACAACGATAATAAGC
>JAPKLY010000633.1:0-14971 GCA_026898435.1 Prunella vulgaris | reverse complement strand
CTATTTAAATTTTAAATTTTTAACTTGATTGTAAATTAAAATTTTAGGTACACTAATTTATATTACATGAGTGTATTTTATACGTAATAATCTCTAAATTAATTAGAGTAAATCTGGATCAATCATCTCATAATATAAGATTAATATTTTTTTAGATTTACTTTTAGTTTAAAATATATAATTTACTAATTAAGAATTTTTTATCCTTAAAAAGTTATAAAAATTTAATAAAAAGTAATAGTGTAACGGCCGATTGTCACCAAGCGTCTAGATGCACCTAGGCGGGACCATGATTTTTTTCTTTCATTTTTTTTCTACCAATGTTAATTTTTTTCTAAGCATATATTAGTAAAAATACAAATTATATAATAATTATAAATTTAAAATATAATTAATAACTAAATATATTTTCTACAAACAACAAGCCAATAAAATTTAAAAACTATTATAATACGACATTGTCCAACTTCAAAATGAAATACAAAAATAGCAAAATAATAGTACGAATAAATTATCAAGTAGTTAAATTAAGAGGAACACCCACCTAAAGACAATGATTGTTCATCTTTATATACACATTGTTCATCATCAGACTCAAACTGCACATTAATATTTATTTCTTTTTCACCAGATGAGAAATCATTCTCGTCAAGTTCAGTCCATTGAGAATTTTCTTGAGAAATGCCTTCTATCTCATCATGAAGTCTTAGTGAAGTCATGCCCGAAATTGAGCTAATGTCTTCCTTAACAACATCATCATCAATCGATCCACCTCCAACAATATATTCTTGAGTATAATTTTAAATTTAAATATACAATAGTAATTTTCTTCTACTTTTGACGATGCCAAGACTGCTTAGACAGTGTCAAATGCACTAAGCGATTTTTTTCATCAATTTGACCTAGGCTTCGGCGGTCAAGTGCCGCCAAACGTCTAAACGATCGTCTAGATGGCCTCGACGACCGCCACGTGCATCACTTATTATAATCCTATTACTTTTTTTAATTTGATTTATCTCATGATCTCATAGTTATCACACAAATTTTTGTCAATTAATTAATAGACCTATTTGAATTTGGAAATTTAGTTGTCCCCACAAGTCCATAAATGTCATTTTTGTGACAAAATTCCACAAAATATGGTTAACTGTCGACTATGTTGGATCCTCTAGGTTTTGTAGAGTTCGTACATGGACTTAGCTAGGTAGGGGGCAATGTTAATATGTTATGATATTTCATTGCAAATATAATATTTATCAGAGTAATTAAAATAAAATATTTCTAGCTAGCGACCACATATTATGATTAATTACTGATGTTTGCGATGATAAACCCCATTATTTAAGTTAAGATTTAAATTTTTTATTAGGGAATATATTTTTTTGTCATTTAATTCGTCGACTTAAATTTTGAATTAGTCATTTAACTTACAAAAAATTATAATTTTGACCCTGTGACCGATTGAGTGACCGGGTATAACAAGTCATAGGACCAAATCATAATTTTTACAAGTTAAAATGACTTAAATTCAAAATTCAAAACTTAAGGTGACAAAAAATAACGATTCATTTACTTTGTTTCCGTCCTTTAAAGTTTTTTTATTCCTTTAACTTACAAAAAAATATGATTTTGAATTGAGTGATCTAGTCATAACAAGTCACAGGATCAAAATCATAATTTTTTATAAGTTGAAGGATTATATTCAAAGTAAATGACAAGATATGATATTCTTAGCAAACATGATAATCCCACCATCCATTGTTTTCACTTCATTCGTTAGAATTTAATATGTACGTTTTGAAATGGAACACAATAAAATTACAATTATCTTGAAACTATTACAACTTCTTTGAAATCAGATAACTCAATACAATTGCAAATAAGAGCTTACAAATTATTTGGAAAAAATCATACTCATCTATACTTGTTCTCCGAGTTTAAATCACAATTGGTCCCATAACTATTTGATAAAATACATTTAGTCCCAAAATTAACTTTTTATCAGATTTAGTCCTAAATTTTATAATAAGGTCCAATTTTAGTCCCAAAATTAATTATTTATCGGATTTAGTCCCAAATTTTATAATAAGGTCCAATTTTAGTCCCAAAATTAATTTTTTATTGAATTTAGTCCCAAATATTCTAATAAGGTCCAATTTTAATCTCAAATTGAAATAATATTAGGTATTTATTAATATTATTATTATATAAATATTAATTGTATGTCTGCAAATTATATTTTTAGTCGGGTATCTACAAATTAAATTTTTGAGCCTAAGAGTCATGTTTCTTTAAATGGAGTATTTTTTTGTTTTTCAATTGATCAACTTATATAAAATTCGATTGTAATTAAAACGTTGGTTTATAATAAACGTTGGATTATTCTCAAAATGTTGATTTGTAAAAAACAAAAATTCAAGATTTATAATTTTTTTTAACCATGAATAGTTTATTCTGAAAACCATTGATTTATATAATCAAATCACTTCTCAAAAAAGACAACTATTTATAGAGTAAATCTATTACAAACTAATTTAATTTATATCATGAAAATAAATTTTACGGTAGGAGTATATCATATAAAACTTTGTCTAAATTTAAACACCTTTAAAACTTCAACATATATTCGAAATAAAATGCTGCTACAGCCACCAATTATTATATAATTGAAGTAATATTAGATTAGAAATAATATGTTGCTAAAGCCACCAATTATTATATTTTTAGATGAAATAAGATTAAGAAAAGAAAATATGAAATTGAAATAAAATAATAATACTATTAATAAATACCTAATATTATTTTACTTTTCACCTTTAATTTGGGATTAAAATTGGATCTTATTTGAAAATTTGGGACTAAAATTGGATCTTATTATAAAATTAGGGACTAAATCTGATAAAAAGTTAATTTTGGGACTAAAATTGGACCTTATTATAAAATTTGAGACTAAATCTGATAAAAAGTTAATTTTGGGACTAAATCTATTTTGTCAAATAGTTATGGGACCAATTATAATTCAAACTCCTTGTTCTCCTAAAATTACACAAACACATAAACATGCAAACTAGATAAATGTATATAAAATACTCACTCCGTCCCACTGTAAGTTGCTCATTTTGTCATTTTCGTCTGTCCCACTATATGTTGCTCATTTGTTTTTTTGTTTTTACCTTTTTTAAAAACTACTATTCACTTTATTATTATTTTCAATACTTTTTATACTATTCGCATTATTTTTTCACTTTTCTCCATCACATCACATGTACTATATTAATATTTTTTTATACCCTTCTTAATATTAGTACTAAAAAATTATGAGCAACATATAACGGGACGGAGAGAGTAACAAATAAGCTCAATGAACATAAATTTGCATAACTCAAACTACATAGGTTAATACAAAAAATTACTTAAAAGAATGGGCCAACCATAGTTATTGACCAACCAAAGCCCGAGTCCGATCAGCCTGATGGGCCTTGGGTCGAGTCAAATCGGCCCAATTCTTTTCAAGCCAATATTTTAAAAGCCCAATTTGCCTTGAAATGTGGCTAATCGGGTCGGGTTATCAGGTGAGTTCATTTTACCACCCCTAGTTAAAAAACAACTAATATACTTTAATAAAACAAACTTATGACTTTTAAAGTAGTTCATATATACACCATTTCCATTCTATACTTTGCCATAATGAATAGATTTTATGATAAGATTATCATGAAATTATTTTAAAATATTAAATATTTAGGTCAAGTGAATGAAAATATTTATTAGAAGTATCAAAAGTTGAGATCAATAAAATCTATAATAATTATAATATAATATTATTGATCCAGTATTTTTGATATTTCTGATGAGTCATTTATCATGAATCATTTTATACAAATTTTTACCCTTATATAAATGATATTTCGTTTTTTTTCCACCAAATTAATATTAACCTAAATTTTTGCCCTAGTGCCCCCAAAGAAATACTAGTACTAATCTTTTTCTTGTTAGTGAGTGTTTGATAGACGTTAAATATTTATATGAAGATTCAATATATGGTACAGAGGATAAGATAAATTAATAATATGAGTGTTTGATAGATAGTAAATAAAAATTATAGAGTAGGTATCGTATGAAAGTGGTGAACCACTTTCTAACAAGGCAAAAAAAAATAAAAAATTCATAAATATAAACCTTATATCACAAAGTGGTTTATATCATGAAAATAGTTTATATAATATTTTATCAAAATTATATAATTTTATATAGATGTTTGATAGCATATACAAATACTTAGAGTTAAATGAAAATGACAATTTTAACCATAATATTAAAGTACTAACTTCACATTAAAATAGGCATTAAGGTAAATTTATGTGATTTTTTTTGCAAATTATTGTATTATGCATCATTCTTACCATGCGAGCTTAATAAATAAGGTAAAAGTGTATTATTTTTCATGAGAAGGTAAAAGTAATGCATTTTGATACCTTAGTAAATGAAAAAATTGGTTTGTTCGAATGAATATAATAGGATAGAAACTTTTAAATGAAATGAAATTCTTTCAAAGGCATCATAATCTTTGACTCACATTAACATCATGGGTTCAAATTCTGCTGAAAAAAACTTCCCTCATGTTATATGAGTCTCCTTGTCAAAAGAAATGCGAGAGTCCTGCCACAAGTGAGAAATGTTAGGCTATTAAAATAAATGAACTAATTCACATCTCTCAATAAATTCAGATCTTTAGATGAAATGAAAATTTTCATGCACGAGACTTTTTTTCTATGAAGAGCGTGTTCAATCTTCTTCTCGATCCAAGATAAAATTTTATCACAGTTATACCGCAGTACTGAGGCACGTTTCATCTTGGCACTCAAGCCAAATTTAAGATTTGAATTCTGTGTTGTACAAGAGCGTCTTAATCAGCTTAAAATCAATTATATAGGACGCTCTTGAATATGGTAGAACCAACTGCACAAGATGCTCATGTACAGCACATGATCTGAATCCCCAAATCTCAACTTTCTTGTTTATATTGTGACATGTCATTAGGTCATAAATTTGTTCCGTCAACGGGTGAATATGTAATCATTTTGGCGTTAGTCAATTATTATAAATAAAGAATGTGATACATGTGCAAGAAGTGAAAAAAGACCGGCCTAAAAATAACATAGACAATTGTCTACTATAAATATCCATGAAATGAAGATCAACTCACTCGATCTCCCTCTCATTACAACAATGGTGGATCTTCACTTCTCAATCTTGCTCCTCTTCTCCATTTCTTTCCCACTTGTTTTTGTCCTCTTCAAGAAAGCTAAATCTCACCCAAACACTCCGACGTTGTACCCTCTCATCGGCTCCATTTTCACCATATGGAAGAACAAAGAGAGGCGCGTCCAATGGATTTCCGACATCCTCACCTCCACCCCCAACCTCACCTTCACCCTCCGCCGTCCTTTCGCCTACGACCAAATCTTTACGGCGAACGCCGCCAACGTGGAGCACTTGCTCAAATCCCACTTCCACAACTATCCCAAGGGCGACACTTACAGAGGCATTCTCAGGGATTTCCTCGGCGACGGCATTTTCAACGCCGACGGCGGAAACTGGAAGTTCCAGAGAAAGGTTTCCAGCCACCAATTCAACCTCCGATCACTCAAGAAGTTCATCGGAGTAGTGGTGGAAACAGAGCTCTCCGACCGGTTGATTCCGATTCTGGCGGACGCCGCCGCCTCCGGCGGCGTTCTTGATTTGCAGGACGTGCTGCAGAGGTTCACTTTCGACAACATTTGCAGGGTCGCTTTCGGGTACGACCCGGCCTGCCTTGATCTGTCGTCGCCGGAGGAGGGTTTCGCCGCCGTGTTCGATCGGGCCCTGAGGCTTAGTAGTGAGAGATTCAACTCGAACATCCCCTTTGCGTGGAAATTGAAGAGGGCACTCTGCATCGGGAAGGAGAAGGAGCTGAAAATCAGAACAGGGGAGGTCAGGGGATTCGCCAAGAGCGTGGTGAGGGAGAAGAAACGGGTCGGGTCGGGCGAGGGGGAAGATCTGCTGTCGAGATTCTTGAATTCGGGTCACTCCGACGAGGATCTCGTCGCCGATGTGGTGATAAGCTTCATACTTGCAGGGCGGGACACCACCTCCGCGGCGTTGACATGGTTTTTCTGGTTGATTTTCAAAAACAGAGAGGTGGAAACAGAGATCCTGAGGGAGATAGCAGAGAGCTCCGACGAGGAAGCTTATGATGAAGTGAAGAACATGGTGTACACCCACGCTTCTCTCTGTGAAACCATGAGGCTTTATCCTCCGGTACCGGTGAGCACGAAGTACGCGGCCAACGACGACGTTTTGCCGGATGGAACGGTGGTGAAGAAGGGGACGAGGATAAGTTACCACCCGTACGCCATGGGGAGGGTGGAGAAGGCGTGGGGCGGAGATTGGGCGGAGTTCCGCCCCGGGCGGTGGCTGGAGAGGGAGGAGACGGCGAAAAAGTGGAGTTTCGTCGGCAGAGATCCGTACACTTATCCGGTTTTTCAGGCGGGGCCGCGGAGTTGTCTCGGGAAAGATATGTCTTTCTTGCAGATGAAGAAGGTGGCCGCCGCGGTCCTGCGGCGGTTTAAGGTGGTGCCGGTGGATAAAAGTAAGGAGCCGGTGTATGTTTCGGATTTTACCTCGAAGATGAAGGGGGGATTTCCGGTGAAGATTGAAGCGAGGGTGATGATTGACTCTTGACAGCGATTATATGTTGAAATTGGGTTCAATAAAATATTTATTAGTATGCTCATTTTAAAAAAAAATTCACATTCGAAAACATATTTTCCTTTGGACAAAAATTTGTATGAATCGAACTCGTGTTCTCAAATATCACTGTTATATATATTTACTATCACTGTTATGTATATACACTATCACTGTTAAAAAATCAAGTATATTTTTATAATAGTGATAATATATATGAATAATCATGATAGTGATACGAGTTCATGTGAAATCGAGTTCACAAGAGATCTACTCGTCTGTGAGAGTAATTTGGTGAAGTCATAAATTATATAGTATAATAAATGTGATGGTCTCCTACAAATGCTTGTCTATATGTATATATAAGCATTAGTGATGTGTAGTAATTTGCATAGGAAATAAAAACGTGCAACTTATATATAACCAATTTCCCGTTTAGCTAAAATAAGCTGGTACCTATTGCTTTTCAGAACCATGCATGCACGTGTTTCATAGTTACTAAATTTGTTTAAATTATACTTTTGCTGAGATCCTAATACAAGATTAAAAAAAAAAATCGATTATCGATTGATTTCTTTGTTTTAAACTAACAATTCCATGATTCCATCCCCTGAAAAACAAATTTTTTTTTTATCTCCATTTTAAAATTAAAGAAAAATTTTGTGTGAACTGAATTTAATTATTGTATCAATCAATGGTTGTAACCAAATAATCAATGGAACCAGCCAATTAATATATACCATATATACACCACTGAATTTGGTGTAGTGAAGGGTGTAATCAAATAATCAGTGCAACCAACCAAGATGGAAGTTAACTTGCAACTAATTTTCTGCCTAACCTTGTCTTATATCATAATGCTATTATGATATTTTGGGTAATCGATTAATTAAAGACGACAACTATATAGTACTAAAAACTCCAACACTCACACACACACAAAAGGACTATAACTTGAAAGTGTCCTCCATCTTTTATATACTTTTGGCCATTTTCTTGATAGACTAATATTTTATTATATATTGATTCAAAAGAGTGATCATATTTATAAATTGATTCAAAATATTTACACAAACACATAACTTTTTTTTTTTTGAGTATGTATTGTGTGAAAGTGATTCATATCATGAATTACTTTTTAACAAGTAAAAAAAAAATCATAAATATAAACCTGGTATCACAAAGTGGTTTATATCATGAAAATGATTCATATAATACTTTACTTTTTTTTTTGCACATATGTGTATTTTTTATTTGTATAAAATCAATTTGTAAATTAGTGTCATTTTTGTAAATTGATTTTGTAATTTTTTCCTATTTCATTTCAGAGAGTTCAGAGACACATCATTTTGCTATGGTATACTCTTCATCCTAAACTTGATAAGAAAGAGGACCTTAGGCCCATGCATAAAAGCCCATATGAAAAAAGCCCACATACTAAGAAGAATAATGCACATAGTCATACACCCAGCTGTATAAAATGATGGTGGTACTAAGAGCCACCTAAGGATATGCTAAAAATAAGTTTTACTTTCTCCGTCCATCAATCTTTTTTCTATTTGTGAAGTGACACGAGATTTAATAAAAATTAGTATTATATTAAAATGATAGATAAAGTAAAGAAAAAGTGAATGTATTGTGGAGCTCAAACTTTTATTTGTGAGTGTGAATTATTTCCAAATAAAAAAATAGGAAAAAGTTTTGTGGACAAAAAAAAAAAGAAATAATTTGGTGGACAGAGGGAGTATCATTTATGGTCAGTTTGGGAATGACAACCCACATTGATCCTAGATTGGTGATGGCGGCGAGGGGATTCAAATCAGTTAGTAGCTCCTTACTCTATTCCTATCAGATATAGTCAGAGCAATAGCTGCAGACTGCAGTATGGTGCTCTGATAAATAATTATCCATTTTTTTTAGGGGATAAATAGCCCAACTCATTTTTAAGTAATAATATATATTAAATTTTTATCATGGGTCTGTATCACATAAATCAAATATAAGATAAATAAGATAAAATATTAATTCCCCCTAATCCAACGAAGCAAACTAACACTTACTATCTACCAATAGGATTGCAATATGTTGATAGTTTTCAGAATATTCATGATGTGTATATATACTGTTATTACAAATTCGAACTTTTAAATGAAACAAAATTCTTTCATGGTATTAGAGTTTAAACTCGCCCAATGTCCTGAATGCGATTACCGCTGAGAGAAACTCTACCCATATTAAATAATCCATTCAATATTAAACGTCGCCAAAAGAGAAAAGTTGAGAGTTCAGTCCACAAGTGAGGGGAAAAATATCAATAAAGAAACCTCCACAATCTCTCCTAACATCTTATAATTATATTTCATTCTACTAATAATACATGCAAAATTATCTTGTTTTTGTCTCATTCTCTTAAAATTTACTAATATAACCCCAATCAAAAGCTATTTTTCCACGAAAATACTCATACCAACTCCAAAAAAAAAAGGAGTACGACGTATTGTTGGGGAATACTTTTTTAAGGCTAATAACTTTTTTTTTTTTACGGAAAAAGTTAAATTTTGTATTAATGAATTGAAGGCTCATGCCTTACATCATTTTGAATCTCACGATTACAGGAAAATGGGACTTCTGCAAACCAGATTTTATCAAAGCCACTCACAGTGCCAATGTGGGCTAAATTGTGGGCTACTACATTTGCTTCCCTTCTAACAGAAGTGAACTTGTTACAATCAATCTCTCTAGCTATAGTTTTTTATATCTTCTATGATCAATGTAGCATAGGGTTCAATGCTTATCTCATTACGTAAGGATTTTGCTAGGAGCTCCGAGTCAGTTTCAAGAATAAGATTGTTTAGACCACAATCAATTGCTTGCCTTAGAGCAAAGCGCATGGCAAGGGCTTCCACTAGTGTACTACTCCCCGATGCTTGGCACCTCTTTGTTCCCGACATAACCACTTCGCCTCTACAATTCCGCACCACAAAGCCAAAGCCCACCTGACCACCTTAAAAAACTGCAGCATCAGAATTGAGTTTATACAAACCTTTCGGAGGGTGCTTCCATTTCGACCTGTTTCGGGAGGGAAGCTTTCTAGCTGGCAGTGTTAAGCTAGTCGCTCGAGCGTCCTGAAAGAGTCGCAGGGATCGCTGGACAACATCTCTTAGGTCGAGCAAGAGGTCTTCAAAAAGAAATGAGTTACGGGCCTTCCATATATTCCATGAGATTATAGCAAAAAGAGAGATCCCTTCTGGAGGGAGTTTTTCTAGAAATTGGGCAAAAAATTCCTTAAAAGTATGGCCCTGATCATGTGGGACCTTACGGATTGGGCTCTGTCCCCCAAGTGTGTATGGCTATTGGGCACCGGAAAAAAACATGGGAGGTTGATTCTCCTTCAATCCCGCACCTTGGACACACTACTCAAGTAATAAGTCTTCTCTTTGCCAAGATTTCCTGTGTCGGGAGGGAGTTAGTACATGCTCTCCATATAAAATGGCGAATTGATGGAGGGATACATAAGGCTAATAACTTAGGCATAGCGAAAAGAGGACTTTAAGTCCTCATCAGACTAACAATTTTTCTTTAAAATAAATACACCTCACGGCCCATCAACAAAAGAACCTATCATAAAGCCAAATCTGGATGAAACAAAAATGACACAGGTTATATGTACCCACATTTGTTTGCAGTACACACACCTCACAAATTAACAATTTTTTTTAAAAAATAATTCTAGTTCATCTTTTTATTTATTTTTTCTGTGCACCCTCTTCTCTCTCTTCACCATTCTTTCCTATTTTTTTCTCATGTTCTTCTTTCTTTATTTTCTTCTCTTTTCTAACCATCACTACATATCACCCGTATTATTCTATTAACACCGCGTAATTTCTCACATCACGCATACTCTTCACTAAATTTTATCTCAAACTTTAACTACGCCCAACCACTGCAATGATGTCGTTTTCTCCATTTATGAGTCACTCCTATTTGAAAAAATAAAAAATAAAAAGTAAGAATAACTGTAATTTTTTTTTCTTTTCTCAATCTTTATTCATCCTCTTCATCTCCTCTGTCAACCTTTATTTCTACATTCAAGTTCATGATTTTTTTTATTCTGGTTATTCGAAATAAAGAATAATTTTCTAACTTTTTTAACGAAATTTTAGTCCTTTTTTGAAAAATTTTGACAAAATTTTTGTTCTTTTAATTTTTCAAATTACACTTTTTTTATTTATTTTTTCGAATTTTTTTTTCAAAATATAATAGAAAAAATCTATTTGGATTGTTTGAAAATATATATTAATTTTATTATTTGTTTTGTGTTTTTCATTTCACATTTTTTCTTTTTCTTTTCCTTTTTTTTTTTGTGAAATTCTTCAAAATTCAAACAAAAACTACTTGATTTTTGCTTATTACTATCTATTTATTCGGGATTTTTTTTCGTTTTTTAAAAAAATTATTATTTATTATATTAATATTTTACAAGAACAAATATAATTATGTTTTTGAACGTTGTTCCGATAATTAAGGTGGGTGTACAAATTTAAGAAAAATCAAAAGAATAGTTATTATATTTTTTAATTAATAAAATTATGAAGTGTGTACTTTTAACCAATGTGGGTGCATATAACCTGGGCCAACAAAAATAAGAAAATCAATGAACTCTAAATATGAGGTACCCAATATTTGATCCATCCAGACAAGTGTCGAGAAAAAGTAAGGGGCACAGAATGAGCATATACAAGATGTAAAACATATAAGGATAGATTGGACCGGCCTCGAAACAGGCAGTAAGCCGACCAGCCCGAAGCCACCAGCGCGCAAGTGCTAAATCATGGACCTGCCATATAATATGTGAAGCACGGAAAGAAATATTACGATACTTGTGATTATTCCTCAACATAAATCAATTAAAGTACCACAAATTTTTAAGGGAAAAATAAAATATGGTTCAACAAATTGACAAAAATTATATATTGGTCCAGTGCAAAAAAAAAAAAAAAAAATATTTCCGTCGTATAAATTTTTTTAACCAATTTGTAAATATAGTACTCCCTCCGTCTTTCTATAAGTTGCTCATGTTGCCATTTTCGTCCGTCTTTCTATAAGTTGCTCATTGCTTTTTTACCTTTTTTGGAAACTACTATTCACTTCTTTATTATTATTTTCAATACTTTTTACACTATTTTCATTACTTTTTCACTTTTCTCCATCACATCACTCATACTTTTTCACTTTTTCTATCACATCACTTATACTTTTTCACTTTTTCCATCACATCACTTATACTTTTTCACTTTTACTTTAATTCGTGTGCCCAAAAGCAACGAGCAACTTATAGAAATACGGAGAGAGTAATTTTTTTAAACCAATATGTAAGTGACCCAATTTTCAAATCAACCCAAATATTTGAGTTATCAATTTATGGACCACAAGTTTTGAAATTTGTAAATTCAGGTCACATTGGCTGACATTTTTTGTCCGATTTGGGTTGTTTCACGTTAATTTGGCACCAAATTGCGATTTTTAAAACTTGTGGGCTCAAAATTTTACAGTTCTCCTTTTGATACCCCTAAAATACTAACCTTAAAAAATTATTTCTTTTTGGCATCAATATTTCATTCTTCTTCTTTTTTTTTTTTTTAGTGACGCAGAAATCGGCCTAGGCGACCTCTTGCCGACCCGATATCTTCAAAATCGGTAACTTTAGGCGTTTTCGGGTCTAGGCGCCCTCTAGGCGGTTCTAGACAGCTCAAATTTTATATTTTTATTTTTTTTTAAAATAATTAAAAGAAAAAAACTAGGCGACCAAAAAACGTCCGATTACCGATTTCCGACTTCAACAACTTTACTTTTTTTTTTTAATTTAATTTTCATTGAATTTCGCTTGATATATGCTTTCCCATAAATTCGGCATCAGTTTGAACTTTATTACTTTTGTGGAGATTTTTCCTTTATTAAACCTGAAAAGAGTAATTGTGACTCGAATAGTGCAAAACTATAGTTGATACCAATTAATATAGCGGATAATGCCAATTAGAATTAATTATTTATTGATTTTATTTTTTTCTTAATTATAAAATGATGTACTATAAATATAGGTCCCATGTCGGTATAGCAATCACTCAGCATTCCAATACCTCTTGTAAGAAAATTATTATTATCTAGCTAAATTCAATATTTTGGTTAATGAAGTTTTTAAGGGGCGCTTTGTATGAAAATTGTTTAATGGTAATTGGAGTAAGAGATAAAGATATATTAATTATAGTAGATAATGAGAATAAATAAGATACATAATATTGATTTTTCTCTTAAATAAGGTAATCATTACACTCATTTGATTACCCTCATCTCATGCTATAATCATCCTCCTCAATCAATCCTATACGACAATCAACAACTTTCTTTTTTGTCAACTTATTTCAAAATTGGAGCACAACATTAATGATGTAACCACCATGAACACAAACTCTCATTCAACATATGTAAGAGTAAAGAAGGAAAATAAAATTTCATTCCCATTACCATTGAAGAATTTGAAACTAGCGCCCCTAAATTTTTTAACAATTTTTTTTTATTAAAGTCATACTTATCTTAGTTTTAAAAACAATTGTCATTATGTTTCTGCGTAGAAATTAAAGATTTATATCTTCTCAGAAAATATTTTTGTTCATTCATATTTTATAAGTATATTTCATAATTATTTTAATTTTTATATTTAACATATGTTGTAATTAAATGGATTAAAATATGACCTTGTCACTATTAATCCTGTGAAAGATATTTATTTTAGTTAAAAATAAGGGTAAATGCAACACAAGTAGGGGCAGAAAGTTGGGATTATCCACGGATCATACCACTCTGAAGAAGCTGCCATCATCTCCAAAGAAAATATGTGTTCTTGTTCTCTTTTGGTTATTTTTTTTTCACTTAATTCGAAACAATTGAGTAGTATCGTTGGAGGGTGTGATGGAGATCATTCTAACAATTAATTTCAACGATGAGTGCAGGGCTGTGAAGGTCAATAATTATTCAATATTCTTTACATTCGCCGATAATTTGAGATGCATGTGACTTGAATTGAATTGCACGAATTGAAAATTAGATATTCTGTTGGATTAATTTATAATTATGCTTTAGATTATGAGAATGATTTATGTAATATCCTATCAATTTGCAAATTTATATCCCATTGTGCCTATTGTTGTGTCTAGATTGATCTATTACCCACTGAATAAATCGGGATCAAAATCATGACAAGTTCGGATCAAAATCATGACAAGTTATAAAGTTACAAAAACTTTAATTTTCTTTTTTCTGTTAAATAAGATGGTCTCATATACCACTATCATTAATTTATAAGTTTAAAAATATCTAAAAACTCTTAAAAATATCATTATGAACAAGCAAAGTATTATATCTGAAATATTATATTACACACACAACACCCACTTTAGTGATCAACATGTTCATAATAAATCACCATACGTAACTTAAGTCTGAAAAAGAAAAAGCCAAATCATTTGATCGTATTTGTAGACATATATACGTACTATATGTATCATATATATCCGTTTGACTATATGATAGTATGAACATGCATAATTATGGATATATACCGCAGACTTCAATAAATAAATTGTAGTTCCAATCTTCAACTTTGGGATAGAGTTTTTTCATTTTTCATAGTTTTTGCATTTTCAAAAATCATTTCAATAAAATTAACTTTTTATAATTACGTTCTAATTTGTTGCCAAGAATACAAAATTTTATCAAACAAGCAAATGACGTCATTTTGATTTCACGTGCCGATCTCGTTTTAAAAAAGTCAAAAAGTTTTGGAATGTAAAAAAAAACACTATCTCTTCAAACTTCAAAGTCAAATGTCAAATAAATTGGCCGGCTGACATAATTGTGCATTAATTAACAAAATCGATCATATATCTTTGTACATTTCCCTCTATAAATTGGCAGATCCTGAATCATTAATTATTTTTGATGCTACTAGTCAAATATTTTGTACTTTAGAACTGTTTTTCATGATAAGCTTAAAAGGCTAAGGATAAATATGTATTTTGTAAGAGTAAATAATAGTTTTTTTTAAATTTGTTCTCATCTTTTTAAATTTAGATTTTATAAAACATGTGCTTCTCATTATAGCAACACGTACCTAGCTTGAAGCACATAATTTGTAATAGGTTTTAATTGGATGAAAAATACCTATATATTTTATAAAAACGCGGCG
>JAPKLY010000632.1:77804-214976 GCA_026898435.1 Prunella vulgaris | reverse complement strand
GATTAGTCATTAATAATCATTTTATTCATAAAGTGCATTATCATTAATATATCTACTTTATATATAAATTGGTGATATTCCTTAAAGCCCGTAAATGTAAAAAAAAATTGAACATACTAAAATTAAACGGAGATGGTACTTTTAGTAATAATTACTAATAAGAAAATCAATACAAAATGATTTTATTTTATTGATTACACTACAAAAAAAAAATGGTTTTTTAATGTATCTAATTTATTGCTTATTTTTTCTAATTTGTTTATATATATATTTCAATAAATATTATAATGTTCTAAATTTATTATTTGGCATTACTAAAATTTATTATTTGGCATTACTAAAAATGTAAAAACGTACTGTTAAATTGAAGCAACGAGCACAATGTGACAATAGATCCGAACGGTTGCAACCAATAAGTTGAAACAATAATTCTTCACATTTGAGAGGTTTTTTAAAGAATTGAGGATTGTTTTTCGTGAATGATAAGGAAAGAAAAGAGCAGAAGTTGTTGTGTATTCGTAAATTTGCGACCGCCTAAATATAGATATCGAATCGGGCAATTATTGCCCACCTACCAGCTTTTGGTCGATCGCTAAGTTGTCAAAATACAATATTAGCAACTGACTACAGGCGGTCGCTAATCGGTCGCAAAATCCTCCTGTTTGACCTATAGTCAACGTCGGTCGCTAATCGGTCACTAATAATATAATTAACGATCGATTTTAGGCGGTCACTAATTCGCGCATTTTTGTAGTGTTAAAGTATAATTTTTAAATTAGGTAGTCCTTAAAGAATATAAAAAGTGTTAATTAAGTGTATATACTTTATTGTAGAGGTAAAAATAAATAAATAAATAAAAATAATCAAAATAATGAATTAACTAACTAATTCTCCATTTTTATTTCAAATTAAGGAAATAAATGACACAAATTACAACACACAAATAAAATGATCCATGTATTCATTACAATAGTTTAATTACGAATAAGGCTCATATGCACTATGTGCATTAGTGCACTTACTGAAGTGTTGGGTTGTTTAAGGAAAAAAAAAGAATAGATATTAGCAACAATGGGTTTTCTGTATGTAATCTACAGTGGAGAACTGTAACTAGTCTACTAATTCGAGAATATTCATTAAGATACAAGTATATAAAAAGAGGAATTATAATCAGGTGACCTGGCCACCAGACTCCTCATTTGAGTGGGTGATCCGGGTTTGATTTTCTTTGGGAACGAATTAGGGGGAGATATAAGTTTGGCTTGAAAATATTCTTGGAGTGTTTAGAGACTTGGTATACTAACTTAACTACTAACAACTAACATTTATCGATCAAAAGAAAAAAGAATATATATATAAAGAGGAATTATTAAATTCCAAAGATAAGTTACACTCATCATATCTAGATTGAAGTAGAAGATAGATTGCAAATCAATGAAATTCTAGTAGGATTAATCTTTTCCAAACTAATAGTTTTGTCATGAACATTGGAAAAGATAGTGCATGAGACAACAATCAAGTACAAGTACACATGGTGAATTTAAAATTTGCAACATGAGTAAATTTCTTAACCAAATTGCATTAGAACAATAAAAACATTACGTCATCTATAAGATGAATATAGGCGAGTTCTCAATTCCTATGGAACTTACAAGAAATATAATGGGTATACAATTAGTTCCAAAAGAAGAAATTTTATTGGAATTAAATAAAATGAAAGGAGAAGTTGCAGTTACTATGAAATGGATTCATATTACAACTAAGTAAAAATTAATCTACCATCAGAGAAGGAATTGATTCAGAAATCCATTTATCTATAATAATAATAATAATAGAAGAATCAATAATTTAAGAGATGCGTCTTGGAATTATATATAGTAGAAAATTTGTATGCGGGCAAACTAATACTTGAAATTTATTCTAAAACTGTTGTTAGATTGTGATTTTTACACGTTCTAGAGGCTTTTATTGAGTATAATTTAGCACATTTTGGTCATAATGTTGTTCATTTTGGCCTATAGTTTGTACTATTGGAAGATATTATGCAATTGTTCGATTTGTAGGAATTTGAGCAGATTTTTTTTATGTTAATATGAGCTACAAACAAATATTGCATGGTGAAAAAACCCCTACGATAAATATCAATGTACGCGGATCGAGGGAGTTGTTAAGTTGTAGGACAAATGAAGCAAAAATATGAAAAAATGAGCAAATTCGATAAATCGTAAATCCATTCGATCAGTCCAAATGGTGAAACTCATGTACCATGTGAAAGAGCTTGCATGGAAAGAAAAAATGAAAAAAAGAATCTAGTTAATCTGAGTTCTAAAACTCAATATATGAAGAAAATGCTCAAAATATTACACTATTTATTATTAAAAAGTTACACGTGTTGTTATTGAAAAATGAATATTTAAAAATATATTTTTCAATAATAATATGTGTCACTTTTCAGTAATATTTTTTGTAACTTTTTAAAAATGCATTTGAGTTGCTCGATACACTTGATGCACAAGAGACTTACTCATTAGTTATTCTGAGAGTATTTTTATTTTCTTTTTAGGGGTGTGATCCCGAAAAAAATATAAAATATAAGTTGGGACGAAGGGAATAGTATATTACACTAATCCTATTTTGTTTATTTAAGAACTTGTATAGTCAAACATTTAAATTGTATATTGCACTAAATCTCAACTACACTAATAAAAAATATAATATATGTAGTATATAATATATATATATATATACATATATATCAAATTTATAATATACATCTCTCTAAATTATTGATATTAAATTAAATTTAATAATATTTGTGTGATGCATAGTATTTATTTTGTTGAAAAAATTATTTTTGGCCGAAGGCCAAATGGACCACATTAATTGCATTTGCCGATCCAAAATAATTCTATTTGGCTCACTTTAATTTTATTTTCTATTCAATTCGATTTGGTTTATAATAAAAAATTTAAAAATTTTATTAAAAAGCAAAAACGAACCAATCGAATTGACGGTTGAAAAAATGTGGGTCAAATAAATTAATTAGAGCTACGAATTGCATAAAACATGCTCAATAAAATTACACATTTATATTAATTAATAATACATTTATAGAGTGCCGAATTTCTTCAAAATTGACCTCTACCGCATTCCAAGAATGCTTTTTCATTAATTATTTATTAGTTAGATATCGGAAAAAATTTCTTTAACATTTAAGACGAACACGACTAATTAATTGTATCAAACTTTGTCCATCCCAAATTCTACACCAATGGTTTGTCATAAATCATATCTTTACCCAAATGATATCAAATTTAAATATTAATTTGGATCGAATATTTATACATGGCGATATAATACGACTTGAACCAAATTTCAGATGATTAAAAAAAAAAAATTAGGTATACTTCGAGTGCATGAATTCAATGTTAGAGTCGCACTTATTATTACTGTATATATTTTTAAAAAAGAGAGATTTTTTTGTAAACTCGAGTTTACATTAACTCGTATCACTGTTATGTGTAATTATTATTGTTGTTATAAAAATATATTTAATTTTTTAACAACGACAATGTATATGCATAACAGTTATGATAGTATATACGCATAACAGTGATAATTGATAACTCGAGTTCACCGTGAACTCGCATTCATACAAATTTTTGTCTTTTAAAAATATATTTTTCAATAAGAATATATAAATTTTTAATAATAAATAATATAATTTTTTAAAAATATTTTGAGTTGCAAGATGCACTATACCAAGATTGAAAATATTAGTATCAATGTAAATATCGAGGTCTTAAATTTGTGTAAATATTGATGGATATATCGATATCAGTAAATTTAATAATAAATATATAATACATAAATTTTACAAAAAAAAAAGTTGAATAAATTTTATAGTTTTGATAAATTTATATACACTATTTTTTAGATTTTTTTTAAAATTTATCAATATTTTCTCGATATTTAATGATATTTCATTTATTATTATGAAAAAATAAATAATATATTGCAGAACGATATTTATTACTCCCTCCGTCCCAGAAGTGTTTTCACTTTTGGGATGGCACAACTTTTAAGAAAAGTAGGGTGTTATGTAAAGTTATATTATTAAAATAATGAGATTAGTTGGATTGTAAGGATAAAGTTAAAGTAATAGTTTCCATTTTTATAGGGTGCGAAAACAATTGTGGGACGGACGAAAAAGGAAAGTGTGAAAACAATTATGGGACGGAAGGAGTAATATTTTTATTTTTTTTTAAAAATATTATTTTTATTCAATATTAATTATTATAAAAAATAAATATATCATAAATATATAAAAAATATAGAGATATTTTCATGTTTGTCGTGTACATACGAAAATATGTATACAAAAGTAAGGCTCAACGTCAAATTTCACTCAACTTTTACTGCAGTACTGCACCCACCATTACACTTGTACTCCCTCTGTCCCACAGAAATTTGCACATTTTCTTTATTGGGACGTCCCATATAAATTTGCACACTACCAAAAAAGAAAATATTGATTTACGTGCACACTCACAAACCTTTACACATATTTATCCATATGCCACTACTTTATATATAAAACAATTTTCCTTAAAAAATGTTCCGTCCCTTAGGGTGCAAATTCCTACGGGACGGGGGGAGTATCTTTTAGGAAGAAAAGATCGATAGACATTTGAGGACAGTATATATATTATATATTATATATTTCCTCCGTCCCAAAACTACTTTCACACTTTCCTTATTTGGAAGTCCCAACTCTTCTTTCACACACAAAAAAAGGAAACTTTTCTCTCTCACAAAAGTAAAAAAAATACACTTTTTCTTATTTTATTATTTAACTTTACACTCACATATTTACTTTTCCTTAATTCGCGTGCCCGGAATTACTATAAAAATAGTTCCGGGACGGAGGTAGTATTAATTAAAGGTCTCATGTTTGAACGAAGTAGTTATTTCATCCTTGACCAAATACAAAAGTTTTTAAGAAATAATATTAATGAATAAATATAATTTTGAAAGTAAATACTACCTCCGTCCCGGAATTACTTTCATAGTAGTTTCGGACACGCGAATCAAGAAAAAATAAATATGTGAATGTAAAATTAAATAATAAAATAAAATAAAATATATTTTATTGATTTTTGTTAAAAAAAAAAAATTATTTTTTTTTTTTTTGTGAAAAAAGAGTTGAGACGTTCAAATAAAAAAAGTGTAAAAATAATTTTGGTAGCATGAGAGTAATTTATACAAGATTTTTATTCAAACAATGAAATAATATCTTCTGAGCACACCAAAGCATGATTGGTTGATGTGTTTCTTTCAAGCTTATCTTCACAACCAAAAATATATAGTATTTCAATAAAAAAATACATCCAACTATATTGATTTTCAGGGCTTTAACTTTAGTAGTAACTCCGCTTCATATTTACCCAACTTCATTTACTTATTCATTTCCAAAAAATAAAAAAAAAGCACAAAATTGCCAAGAAAATAGAAACCCCGGCCGCTATGCACACCATGTCCAGCCATTTCTCTCTCCTCCGCTTTCTCTCTCTAGACTGCATCTTCATCTCCAAAAACATCTCGTACACATCTTCCTCCCTCTTAATGTCGGTCTTCCATCTCTGCCCTTCCATCGCTCTTTCCAGGATTCCCAAACTATCCGACCCGCTCACAATCTTTCCCTCCATGTCCTCCACCTGCAGACTCACTTCTCTCACCTGCAATTCCCCGCCTTCCTTTCCGCCGCACCGCACCACCACCGCGCACTGCACTGGCACCCCGTCGCCGCCGTCTGCCACCGTCGCGTACCGCAGCTGCACCTCCTGCGTCAGCCAGTGCCGCCGCGCTTCCACCGCCTTCGTGCTCCCGATGCTCACCGCCCGTTTCTTCGACGGGTCAATCAGTATCCAGCTCACCCTCACGCGCTCCCTCGCGAGTTCCTTGCACGCGCCGTCGAACGTCAGCGGCGTCGCCACCGTCTCCTCGTGGGACAGCAGGTCGAGCCTGAACGGCGAGCTGAGGAACCAGCCGGAGAGGGTTTCCGTCACCGTGACTTTCGAATACAATAGCTTGTCGTCGTAGTGAATATCGACGGCGGAGATGAGTTCCGACGTTTCCGGCGCCGGGGAGGCGGTTTTAGGATTCCCGGCGAGGGTGTGGTGGCGGAAGGAGGGGAAGGAGTCGGAGTAGAAGGAGCGGTGGCCGGAGGGGAAGGCGGCGATGGCGTGGCGGACGGTGGGGTGGGTGGTGGCGGGCCAGGTGGAGTTGCAAATTTTCCTCCACAAAAGATCTTGGCTGCAGAGAGAGAGCAATTGGGCGGAGGCGCAGCTGGTGGAGGCGAGCGTTTGGCCGTCGAGCCTGTTCAATATATGGGATTGAATGATGTCGGGATGGATGGTGGTGATCGACGTTTCGCCGCCGTGATCGGTGGTGGCAGAACACATTGTTTTAATATTATTTTAATTAATTAGAAAAGACGAAATGAATTATCTTAAAAAGAAGGTTTGAAGTGGAGGGGTTTTATAATAAGAGGAGTTTGGGGGTTTGGTGATGGATAGAGATAGAGTTGAGTTTAGACGACGTGATAAACTGATTGGAACCCCGCGTTTGAACTTTGACTTAACCGACTCTTCCATAATTACAATCTCTTGTTAATTTAAACCAACAAAGAAAATATGCATGGCCGGAGAAGTCAAATATATTTGGGTTTAATTAAGCATTATGCACACACATATATATGGTAGGATTTATTTAATCTAATGGCACCCTTTAGATCCACAACACACCGTGGGATTCAACTTTTTAAAAGTATCAAGGAAGGGCAAATTTAATGCAAATAAGGGCTAATTTGTAATAGTTCCACCAAATCTTCCACTGATCATTTCTGCAATTGAAGTACAACATTTTCAAATTGTATAGGAAGTCTTGTCCACTATCAATTCCTAGGTCTTCCCTCCTACCAATACATTTTAATTTGAATAACATTACCACTCATCTCTCTCACTATTTCTCTCTCTGAAAAACACTCTATACTTTCTCTCTCTCACTCAATGTGGTGGTCGGTTTCCGGCGATTTTTTTAGCAAATTTTCCGGCAGGGTAGTGGTCGGCCCTGTGAAAATAACAATGGGTTGAGAATAACAATGTATTCTACGAGTACGAACGGGCCGCCATGGTCGGCCCTGAAAACGTCGTCGCCTGGTCCCGCATGGCCGTCAAGAAATCGCAGACCGACACAACTTGGAAATCTTAATCTTTAGGTGTTGTTCTTACTTTTTTCTCTTTTGTTTTCCGACAATCGGTTTGTTATATATTATATGTATGATGTTCTTATTATGCTTATTATGTTGATATTCTACGAAAAGAAATCGGTTTGATTATTTGTATGTATTGTACGAAAAGAGCGATAATCTAAGTGGTAAAATGGTTTGGTATATACAAAACAGAGTGCTCTGTTTTTCCAGTAATGCATGTGTAAATTTCCTCTCGTGAAGTATTAATTTTATACTGGAGTACTGAAATTTGTATTGGAGTACTGAAATTTGTGTGCAAGTACCTTATCAATATACTAGAGTACTGTCATACTCCCAATGTTGTTTTGTTTTGGAATTTAGCTTGTGTTAAATACATTTTTTCTCCTTAGGTTTCTTTTTAATTTGATACGATTATATTGCTTTCTGATATTTTTAGGAACTGATTGTTTATATGGAACTGGCCCATTGGCTGTGCTATGTCATTCCCTTGCTTTATGATATTAATTTTACTAAAAATGATTTTTTTCGTCATTCCTTACACCGTCTAAAAAGTGAGATGATGTTAAATGTGAGTAAATGATACAAATGTTAATATTGTCATGATGTTAATTTTAATTTTTTACTATATTAAATGCTAAAAAATATGTAGCATAGGTGTAGGTTCTAAAAAGTTAACATCATTTCAATAGTAAAAAGCTTACCTTTTGTACTATGATCATAGAATTTAATTTAGGAAGATTTGGGGCCAAAGCCCCTTGTTGTAAGTTGGGAAAATTCAAGCCCTTAGTTGTATTTTGGTCTTTAGGAAAATCCCTCATTGTAATTGGCCCTATATTGTAAAATAATGATATTAACATCGATTTATTTATAGGGTACCTTGCATGTGGAGATTTTTTAATATGGCAAACCATAAGGAAGATAACTAATTTATGTTATTACAGTGAGGTCTAAAATATATACAATTGTACTATTGATCTTATGTATGTACTTGTGACTAAATGAATGTACTATAGTTCATATAATTGTACCTCGATCAATATTTGTGCATTTTATTTACTGAAAAATGTACAATTGATGTGATGTGTTACACTGTTCACATCGCATCATGTACTGTACCCATCAAATCTCTTAATTACCTTGGTTTATCTGCGATATTTGTTGATAATAATTCCGGTTATATGTACTATTGATTATGCGTATGTACTATTACTTCTGTACCACAATAATTCTTATTATATTATAGTATTGATTATTGTACTATTGCTTCTCTTTTTCAGCAAGACACATTTACATAATTTTTTGGCAAAATTGATGATAAAAACTCACATTCAAATATTAGAACAAATAAAAGGAAAGAGAAGGATCCCAAGCATCATCAAGTACATTATTCACTTCATCTTATCAATCTCATCCTCCATAAAAAAATCTCATGCTTCAATGACCGTAAAAACAAGAAATCACACATAAACAAATACTTAAACAGAGTGCATTTTAGATACAAGAAAAAATAGAGTGCTTCAATTTCATACTTCAATGACCTTCGAGAGCTGCGGCGCACAGCGACGGGGAAGAAGACAGCCGCAGCACCATGCGCGACTCCAAGCAGCGGCGTAGCTCCGGCGAACAGTGGCGCACGGTCGTTGGAACACGGCAACGGATGGCTTCAACTCAGGAGCATAAGAATGGAAGCGCGAGCTTCAGATCCACGGACGCATTACTCCCAAACTGGCATCAAAGCAGGGTTCCTTGCTGCTACGGAGATCTCGAGCAACGACGACAGGCCCTCCTCACTGCAGACGGCGCTCGGTGGAGGGTATTCAGGCGGAAGGGCACGGTGGCGCGACTCCATAGACGGCGACGATCGACTGCGTTACACGAACAGCGGCGGTGCTATGCTACGACAGACCTAGCGCAGCGACGGGGTTGCGATTCCGCCGTCCGCGACGAACATTGCCCAAATCGTCGATGCCGACGCTACGGCCTTGAACAAATTGCCGTCTTTGCACCTTTTTCAATTTTGAACGCTCCGTCTCTGCCCCTTTTTCAATTTTAAAACTAGAATTTTAGCGATGAGACGTGTTCAGAAGTTAAAATCCCCAGCTTCGAGAAATGACCCTCCTTATAATATTGAAAAAAGGGTAGCCTTGTAGGGATTTGACCACTAACTAAAGCCTTAAATGTTATAATATCTTATTTATAATATAAATTTGGATGAAAATTTTTAATTTCTTAAATATTATTTTTAATTTCTTTATAAAATCAAATTGTACAATTGAAGGTACATTATATTTAAAAATATGCATCAATAATAAAATTGAAAATTAATTTTCAAAAATCTGATTTAGAATTAGTATATAACTTATCATATTTTTTTAAGGAATAAATATACAACTTATTTTTTGATCTGATTTTGTGGTAGTTAACTATAATTAAGGTTGTGAATTTTTTTTATTAAGATTTGTTAGATTATTTAAGAACAACAAATTAATTTGTATAAATTGTTGATAGTGATTCCAAAGATTTAGGAGAGTTAAGAGATTCGTGTGGCTTTGAGTTCATGATTGATGTTGAATGCCTAAAGAATGAAGAAATGAATGATGAAAAGCAATGAATGAGTGGAGATTTGTGAAGTATGCTTGGACTTGAACTTTAAAATTGTGATCCTTTATTATGCTCTTTAGAGACCATATTTATAGTAGAATTGTATTTGAGATATGCCTACAGAGGATGCCCAGTATAAATAATGAGATTTAATCTATTCTAAGGGGTGTAAGGCATATGTCTTTGAGGCAGTGCTCCAATACATATCCTATCTTTTCCTAAAAAATGTATGACTAACCTGAATTACCATTGACACACCAAAATTTTTTCCTAAAGTAGTATTCTTTTTTACCTGGGATTGCCTTGATGTACTTGCCATAGTTTATGATTCTCATCGTCGGGCCATTGTAAGGCTAGGGTGAAGTCTCTTGATGTCGGTAATTGGTCGCCTACCATTGCTAATTGGTTGCATGATCATCATATGATCGTTGGTATGGTGACATGATATCAATATTTTCTCTAGGCCATGAGCATCTATTGGGCCTAGTCGTCATTGGGTCGATCTTAAATTATTCGTCCAATAACAATTATTCACTAGGCTGGACATAAAGGTCATGACAGATGATCTGTGATGATGACGACCAGGATGACTTAGTTGATTACTTTATCAAGGGTTTAATACTTTAAAACTCGTCCCATTAAAATATAGCTAGTACACCACACGTATAGACTCCCTAATTGACCATGCAAGTAGTTGCTTTTTAAGTTTGTTTCTTGAAATGAGACTCCATGATGGCAGAAAAGACGACATTTATGTGGAGATCATTATTTAACTGCTCAATGTGGCTAGCATGTGCAACGATGCATCAATTTGAATTGGCGCATTTGGAGCCCATAAAATGCTAATTTTATAAAAACAAATTATTTGCCCCAAAATCCAAAAAAGAGAATTTGCTAAAAGGTCCATTTTTTAAATCTATTAAGGTGAAGATTATGGGCAATTTATTCTTTTCTTGTGTTGAATCTTCGTGAGAGAGATAGAGACAATGTTTATGTCATTTGAATGCTTACTTGCGAGCTTCTACCCAAGATAAAATGTGATTTCTATTTTCTTTTTCTTTCTTCAAAACTATGGTTAAAACAGGTGAAGGTTCTTCGAGCTATCCATTCACAAGGACCTCTAGTTTTAGGCTTGGTGGATGCGAGTTGCCACCATACCATGTATATAGGTGTCAAATGGGTCGGGCCAGTACCGGCCTACCAGGTCGTTGTGTTTTTCGGACCAGGTCCAACCCGGTTCTCTTCGGGCCACATATTTTCAAGCCCGTACTGACCCAAGACGGGCCACCGGGCTACCAGGCCAAACCGGCCCGATTTAAAAAAAAAAAATTAAAATTTTTAATATATCACCATTACATTTTATTTCTATGTTTATCTTATTAATTGGTAATTTTGTACAAATATTACTTAAATAGTCATTAAATTTTATTTAATTTGTCAAAAATAATTAATAATTAAAATAAAACTCAAATTTCTATATAATATTAAAACAATAATAATTCAAAAAAAATTAATAAACTATAATTCCCAAAGTTAAATTCAAACAATAATTTTTTCTTTAACAATCCTCTATAAACTCAAATTCATAAAAAATTTAAACAACTAATTTAACATCAATCTAATAAGTTTAAATTATAATTCATACTAGCAAACATAGGAACTTCTAAACAAATAAAGTTACATTCTCAATATTCTGAATAAAGTATTGTCAATCTTATCTAATTTATTTTTGGATTAATTACAAAATATGACCACTTATAATAGCATATTTACCAAGAAGAACACCAAAAACCCCATGTTAGAATATCATTTTATTTCAAGGAATGTCACTTTTGTAATCATTTTATGGGGCTCATGTGCAGGAGTGATGTCATCACACATGCACACATTTTTCTCTCACCTCATTCTCTCTACTCACGTTATCTCATCTCTCTCTCTCCCAAAAAATACAAGATGACTTTTTCTTTCTTTCTTTTTTAATTTAAATTTTCATTTGTTATTCTTTTTTAAAAATTTGAATTCAAATTTTATTAAATTAATATTTTCATTTTTTTTTGAGATTACAATGTAATCCCACGGCTGCCTGGCATGGTCAGATTTTTTATTTTTGTTTGTTTCAGTTTTTTTTCTTTAAACGTCATATTTTTCTTTTTTTTTTCCAGATTTTTTTTTAATTTAAAAATTTTTTCATGTTTATTTTAATTTATTATATTCAAATTTTATATTTTTCATTTTCTTAATATTTAATATTATTTTCCAGAATTCATATTTTTCCTTTTTTTCTAATTTTAAAATTACATTTATATATTCAGTAGTTATTTTCGTATATGCATTTTTTCCATCAGCATATATATAATATTTTTCTGCATATATACTAATATTTTTCTGCATATATACTAATATTTTTTCTGAATATTTAGTATACAAAATTGCATATAAAGTAAATATACTGAATAGAAGACAATAATTTTTATTCCACTAAAAATAAAAATTACAGTAACAAAACCTCAAATAGATCAACTCTATTATACAAAAAAATTCTGAAAAAAAAAAATAAATACACATCCAAAAATAAAATTAAAAAAATTACAAAAAATATTTAAATCATTTGGTAACAGGCCCAATTAAGCCCAATTAACTTCAGTATACCCTCCTGGAGACAATTCAGGTCTTGACCAAAAGGATGCAGGACAGGTAGAGGTTGTAAATCCATCAGTATACCAAATAGAATGCCTTCACGTAGCATTTCCAATATCAGCAAAATTGAGAATAAGGACCTAAGAATCAAATGAAAGGGAAAAATTGGAAAATTTCAGAAATTCAGATTCACAAAAATTGCAGATTTACAGAACCAAATTTCATAAATTCAGATTCACAAAAACATTCTAAATCATGAAAAATTAGAAATAAACTAAAGCCTGGGGAACGATCTTGTTGACAAAATAGTGTCTGATAATCTCCTCAACACTAAGATTAAATCTAACAAAAAAAAGGATGCAATCGCTCGAGATCTGTAACAATTTCAACCTTGAAAAAACATCATAAGCTCAAGATTCAGCCAAATCAGATGAAAAAATCAAGAGAGATTGTATTAAGCATGTGGAAACCCTAATCTGCAAGAGAGAGGCAAAATCTGAATCCCAATCTGTGAGAGAGAGGGGAAAGAAAAAATACGTATCTGGACACAGATTTATTCGGCAGCGAAGGAAATGCTTCGTCTTTGTGGAGGGGGCATCGATTCTGTGGAAGCCGGGGCATGGGGTTTGAGGCGGCGACAGTCATAGATCTGAAAACAAGGCCGATCGGAAACCATGGAAGCTCGTCTCCTGAATCCGCTTCCAAACTGCTCATCCAATGGGAACCGTCGTTTGAAACCTTCATGCCTCCTGATTTTGGCCGATTTTGGGGGTGGTGGGGGTGTCTCCGGTGGGGGCGGGGGTGGGTGGGGTGAAGAGAGAAGAAACACGATTTGAAATGGTGGGTGAAATAGTGGGGAGGGTTAAATATGCAGAGAAGAGAGAGGACGGTTTGAAATGGAGAGAGAGAGAGAGAATGTGACGTCAGTGAGAGAGGGGATGAGATTTTAATGTGGTGTGTCAGATTTTTATTTGGATGGGTTCCATTTGTGACCCTCCTCGTAACAGGGATTTTTGGTGTTCCTCTTGGTAAAAACATTCTTATAAAAGATCTTATATGTAACTTACCCTTTATTTTTTAATAATACAAATTGATTAATTAATTAATTGATTGAGATAATATTTTTGATTAAAAATATCTTTTAAAAAAATTTCAATGAAGATGCACATATTACTTCACCATATGTATACAAATAAAATACTTATTAAAAGTATTTAAAAATATAAAAAATCGAAGATTCATAAGAGAAGCATCATAAAAAAAAATTTAAAAAAATTATATCGGGCCGGGCTGGCCCATAAAAACTAGGCAAAAGCTGGACCGGGCCCAAGTGGCCCATCGATAATTTTGAGTCCCGTCCTGGCCTTAAAATTGGGCTTTTTGGGCCGGTCCAACGGGCCGAGCCCATTTTGACAGCTCTAACCATGTATTGGGATCATATGCTCCTATTGATGATGTTGGACTGGAACATCATTTCCCTCAGGTGCTAGGGGGTCTTTTACTCTAGGAGAAGGCACCTATGAAACAAGTCGTGAAATGATAATTGATGACATGCACTTTGAAGATTTGGCGAGTTTGGGAGAAGATCTTTCAAGGGGGCTGAAGAAAGTCATTCTCCCATTCCTGAAGAGGTTGTGGAGAATGAGATAATTGGACACAAATAAGCTGAGGCGGCAGTGATGGAGAGGGTTTTTATCGATCAACTTTGGATGATATGACTGAATGCATGAGATATGGAATCATTTCATAGACCGACAAGTCGGTAACGCTATCCAATTTTGTTATGTCCAATATCTCAGTAAAAATTCATACCGATGCATTGACTAATATCAAAGATAGTTCTGCAAAGCTAGGACTGCTTTGTTGGGGCCGGGGGTAAATGAACTTGAGAGTGAAGTGATGAAAGAGGAACTTAATAAGTAAAGGTCTTTTTGAAGACTCCCTCCGACGTCCATTACTTTGCCCCACAAAAAGATGAGAAAGCCAACCAGCTACTTCATATGGTGGCCATGATCTTGATATGATGGAACACGGCTTAAGGTTTTCTGTTACATTTGAATATCACACAGTTGCTTAATTTTTGGGAAGTGGTTCCTATGCAACTTCATGCGAACTCACTGCTCCAGATTGTAGACTTGATGATTATAGTTGGGAGTGACTGAAGGAATGTAATTCTCATTAAATAACTGCAAATTAGGTCAAAGATATAGTAATGTAAATGTCTTAATCATAGGCGATCATCAAGGGATTAGATAGCTACGATCATGGAATTAATGTACACCTATTAAAACCTAATATACACAATTACGAACTAATATTTACATAATTATTCTATCACTTCGACTCAGTTGAAATGGGAGGTAGACGGACGTTGAGACTGTCCCAAAAATCTTTAAACAATACAAGAGGAAGTCCCTTTGTAAATATATCGGCCACCTGATATCTCTATGGCACATGCATTACCTGAACCTGTCCCTTTGCAACCTTTTCACGAATAAAATATATATCCATCTCAATATGCTTCATTTGTTGATGTTGTACAGGATTCTCCGAAAGGTAGATTGCACTAATATTGTCACAGTATACCAATGTGGCTTTGGATATAGGACAATGAAGCTCCACAAGCAAGTTACGTAACCAACATGATTTGGCGATGACGTTGGCCACCCTGCGATACTCAGCCTTCGCACTCGAGTGAGAAAGTGTCGACTGATATTTAGCAGATCAGGAGACCAAATTATTCCCAAGGAAAACACAATAACCCGACATGGAGCAGCGAGTATCCGAACCCCCTAGTCTGCGTCGGTATATGAGTGTAGATAACTTGTTGAGGATGGAGAAAGGTGAAGGCCATGTGCTAGAGTACGCTGAATGTAACGGAGGACTCATTTCAAGGCAATTATGTGCACCTCCATCCGATTATGCATGTACAAGCAAACCTGTTGAACATCATACCTGATGTCAGGGCGTGTAAAAGTAACATACTGTGCAGAGTTCCAGCAAGACTCCAATACAAAGATGGGTTACCACATGGGGTGCTCGAATTTGCCCCCAATTTAGGTGTGATGTCGACTGGAGTGGAAGATGGTTTACAAGACGACATGCCCATTCGGCCAATGATCTTCTGCGCATATTTCTGTTGCGAATATTTCTGTTGCGACAGAAATAAGCCACCTACATGTCGATTAACAGTAATTCCCAAGAAATAATGCAACAAATCCAGATCCTTCATTGCAAACTCCGAGCTTAGCGATGTGATTTTTGACTTACACAGGGCAACGAAAGAGGCTGTCAAGATTATATTATCATCATACAAAAGCATAAAGGTCATATGTTGATCTTGGTGAAGCACAAACAGTGAATGGTCCGATGTACTTCGGACAAAGCCCAGAGTAGACACAAAATCTATAAACCATTTATTCCAATCCCGTGGTGCCTGTTTCAGCCCGTACATTGACTTCTTCAACAAGCATACATGAGTATGTTTATCTGGATCACGGTAACCTATAGGTTGGTGCATGTAAACGGTACATGACGTGTTCCGTGTAAGAATACATTTTTCATGTCTAGTTGATGAATTGGCCAAGCTTTAGAAAGAGCCAAGCTAAGCACCATGCAAATTGTAGCCGGTTTGACGATCGGACTGAATGTATAACCACAATCAATGCCAACCTGTTGTGTTTTACCATCACCTACAAGACAGGGCTTTATGCCTCTCAAACGAACCATCATAACGTTCTTTATGAGCAAATATCCAATAGAACGAATGATATTAACATTAGGGGGATTGGGCACCAACTCCCATGTTTTATTAGCAATAAGAACATTATATTCGTCATCCATAGCCATTTTCCAATTAGGGTCCCTTAGGGCATACACAGGGTTACGATAAAGAAGGGATTTTTGGACAGAAGTATGAAGAGTAAACAATTACTTAGGGAGAAAGATACCATGTTGACTTCGTGTGACCGGTCTCTGTGGGATTGGAGGGATCGGACACACTATTGGAGGTGGGGAGCCGGGAACAGGATTCGGAGGTGTAGATGGAGATGATGGTGTTTCCCTTAATGAATTTGTTTGATGATCCACCACGTATGGGGATAGATCATCCAAAAATTCATATGAACTATTTGAATGGGTAGGAACTTGAGAAAAAGGAAATTGTGTCTCATAAAAAATCACGTGAAGACATGTAATGATTTTCTTGGAAGACAAATCATAACACTTATAACCACGATGATTAGAAGGATACCCTAAGAAGATAATGGTGTGGAGCGAGGTTGGACTTTGCGTATTGTAGTAGATAGAAAGAGAGGATAACATAAGCATCCGAAGACCCGAAGATGAGAATACGATGGATCCTTATGATAGAACATTTTCACAGGAGAGATATATGCGAACTGTTTTTTGGGAAGAATATTAAGCAAATACGTAGCCATTTGGAGGGCATGATGCCAAAATGGCGTAGGTAGAGAGGCATGAGTAAGCAAAGTTCAAATAATATTATTAATTGTCCGAATTTTGTGTTCAGTCTTCCCATTTTGAGATGAGGTATAGGGACACGAGAGACGAAAAATCATATCATTAGTTTTACAAAACTCCCAGAACGACCCATTGTCAAATTCTTTCCTATTGTAACACTGTAATGCTTTAATTCTCCAGTCAAATTGAGTTCGAATATATGCATGGAAAGATATAAAAGTAGGATAGACTTGAGATTTATTAGACAAAGGAAATGTCCATAAAAAATTTGATTAATCATCCAATAACAATAGATAATAACGGTGACCCATAGAACTCAAAACCTGTGAAGTCCACAAATCACTATGTATTATATCAAATGGCAACATAGTAACAGAAGAAGAAAGAACAAATGGAGATTTAACAAGTTTCCCAAGAGAACAAGAATGACAGCTGAATTATGGGTTTGAGTACACATAATAAATTTATTTTTTGTAAGAGACTCGACAATAGAACTCCCCTGATGGCCTAACCTCTCATGCCATAGGGAGGATGAAATAGCAGCAAAAGTCGAAGGGAAATGAGAACCCGGTGTTGCAGTGTTGGCCGTAAAGATAGGATAAAGGTCGCTTTGACTCTGACTTCTCATTAAAACTTTCCCCGTCCGGAAATCCTTAACAGAAAAACCAAACGGATCAAATTCGACAGATACCATATTATCAGATGTAAATTTTCAGACCGAAACCAAAATTTTGATAATATGAGGAGCATGCAGGACATTCTTTAATAGAAATGGTGGATGAGGGGGAGAGAAACGTGTATGCCCATAACCATTAACTGGAATAGAATGATCATTTCCAACTAATATACCACGATTAATGCTCATATTGAAATAAGGCGATAAAGTACCTTGGGAGGAAGTCATATGCGACGTGGCTCCAGTATCCATGTACCAATTCACATCCGGAGGAGTAAGCCCGAGGGTGTACATTGTTGCCTCAATATCTGTGGTAGAGGGAGAAGTTGTAGCTGAGTACGCCTGAGGGCGGGGACCAAGAATACCAGATTGTGGAGATGGTGGTCTGGAGAACGGGTCAAGCTGCCGAGGCCACGGAGTCGTAGGATAGGGACACAGAGGCATGGACCACGGCAATTGCCATGACCATTGTGGAGGTCCACCAGACCATGGTTTCTGCCACTGGTGTTGTTGGCCAGGGCGTGAACTACTCAGATGTTGCCCTCCTCCCTTGCCAGGGTTCGTACCTTTGTCGTTGTTGCGCTTCATTTGTCTCTTACCCCTAGACGCATTAGCCACCATCGTTGTACCAATGGCTGTCTTTTTTGCAAAATCGACCTCCTCAAGAACAAGCATTAATCGGGCCTGATAAAAGGGAGAAAGAGGACTGCTTTGTCGAAGAAGTGTACCCACGCCATTGTACGCATCAGTGAGTCCGGCAACTAACTGAAGAACCAGATGGTCATTAGAAACCGGAGCACCCACATTCTTCAATTAATCAGCAAGAACCTTAAGGCATTGACAATATGCAGAAGCAGTCGGAAAATTCTCCATGTGTGTATGAGAAAATTCTTGTTCAAGCGTGACCACACGAGAACCCTTGTTGTCCTGGAAAATATCCCGCACCCGATCCCACACCACCATTGTGGTAGAATCAGGTTCGAGGATTGTATGCAGCAGATCAATCAAAATTGTGGAGTAGATCCACTGGAGAACCGTGGCATTGAAAGTATACCACAATTCCTTCTCATCGCCTGTAAGAGCACGTGGATTGGAAGCAGTAGCGGATGAAATTATATGATTCAAAACCCTGTGTGATCGAGCATGGATTTTGAATAGTTCTGCCCAAGTTGCATAATGGACATTCTCCATGTCAAGAATAATCGAGACATAATTCTTGATATTGGTGACAACAAGAGCTGGATGGAAAGAAGATTTGGAGCTAGATATTATAGTCGGCGAAGAGAGAAAAGGAAAATAAAGTGAAGGAGAAAATGTTAGGGAGCAACAAAAAGATGGATCAAGAAAACCCTAGGTCTCGTGATACCATGAAGGAATGTAATTCTCATTGAATAACCGCAAATGAGGTCAAAGATATAGTAATGTACATGCCTTAATCATAGGCGATACTCAAAGGATTAGATAGCTACAATCATGGAATTAATGTACACCTATAAAAACCTAATATATATAATTACGGACTAATATTTACATATTTATTCTATTAGTGACAACCTCTATTGCATGCTTCCTATCGGGGAGATAACATATCTCCTGAAACTTTACAACAATTGTTGAAGGCCCGAACGATCAAATATACTGATAAGCTCCCAACAAAGATGAAACTCTACACGTTGATGTAGTTTTTCATTAGGGAAACTAAAAGGCATCTGGCTACGAGGAGAGGGGCTAACTCACCATCCCAACATCATTCCGGGAGAAGTAACCAAGTAAGTTTAAATAATTTCTTGTATGCTAATTTGGACTGACTTAATTTCTCCTTGCCTTTTGCAGAGTACATCTTTCTGGCCGATGAAGATCTATTTTGTGATTTCCATCATAAAAAGGAAGGTAAACCACCCTTGAGCCATCACGAAAGGAAGTGAAGTTATGCAACATTGATCGTCTTTTCTCACCTTCTTGTCATCTCGATATTCGACTTTTGGTATGATTTCTAACATTATCATTTCTAATATATTTTTCTCAAGCTATGTATTTTGTATTGACCCTAAAACCTTATAGATTCTGAAATCCCCATCTTCTCAGAGTGTCACGTGCCACTGATGGAGTAAAGAAGATCGGTAAAAAAGGGTCTGCTCCTCGCCAGATGGCAAACTGAAGATCTCTACGACCTCCAACCACAGTCATCACATTTGTTCTCAATGTTCTGCTAATTTCTATGGTGCATGTGACCTCAGGGGCATAGGATGGGCAAGTGCACTACCTTCTAGCAGAAGGCATGGAAGAGATGAAAAGGGTCAAAGTTGACTAGTGTTGATGGTCATTTTTTGTGGTGGAATTTAAGTGGCTAGATATATGGAGACCAAGTAATAATCAAAGGATAAAATAATAAGAATTGAATACTCTTAAATGCTCCATCTACAAACACTTTTGATATTCAATGTGTGTGTTTCTCTAGTTCTTCAAAATGTGTTTAATGCTCATTTGGAAGAGCTATTTATAGTTACACTCTCTTTGACTAATAATCATTAAACATCTGCATTTAATGTTGACTTGGCTATCTTATGTATACCCTAAGCTACTGAAAGTTGTGTCAGACCTCCTAAAATCTGGCACGCCACTAACTGTGAATTGCTGAATATTTGAAGGTGTTTTGCCCCCACTGCCATAGCCACTTCTAGTCTGTTTATGAGGGCTTCATATTCGGTATTGTTATTAGTTGCATGAAATTTAAACCTGGTGGCAATAGTGAAGGAATGACCGATTGGACTAATTTGAACGATGCCCATTCCCGCTCTTTTCCCCGTGGAGGAGCCACGTATATATAACTTCTACAAAAAATTATCTATCGTAGACATCTCTGTGGGGAAAGTGAGTTTGACGATAAAGTCTGCTAGTACATGTCCCTTGATAGCTATTCTTGGAGCACATGTGATCCCATATTTGCTGATCTCAACTGCTCACTTGAGGCCTCTGCCCACTGTGTCTGGCCGATATAGGACTTATCGCAAGGGCATCGTAGTTAGAACTTCCACGTGGTGGTCAAAGAAACATGGCCTTAGATTTCTCAAGCTCATGAATAATGTCATTGCCAACTTTTTTAGAGATGGGTAGCATGTTGGGGAATTTCGCGGATGCCCGGATCTATTTGGGTTATACACCAAACACAAATTTAAGTCTACAACTAATATCATGATTTAAACATAATTAAATCAAATAGTTAAACACCCAACAACAGTGTGTGCATGCAAAACATATGACAGTATAAAAGCACATAAATCCCCACACATGCGAAACTAAGTGGTTTAAGTGAATTATACATATTCCTTTGACAAATTTGTTTGAGACCAAAAGGAGTCCTTTTGAGACGCTTTAGGAAAGAGTAGTATGTTGGTGGCAGTCCAAAAGGTCCTTATTGAGTCCCTTTGCTTTGAATCCTTCTTGCACAACCCAAAAGACCTTTCTTGAGACCCTTTGCTTTGATTCCAGTTGATCAACTTTATCAACCCAACAAGTCTTCTCAAGTATTCCCTTGTCCTTACTTGTACACCCGGTGGGAGGTCACATGAATAAAAAAATATTTTTGTTGCCCAATTAACTTGGAATTTTTGAAATTTTGCACCAAGAAAATTGTGTTCTTGATGCCATCTCATATTTATAATGAGAATTCAAGACCTTGAATATCTTGAATATCAAATATTACAAATCTTGATTATCTTGAATATCATATATTCTAATCTTGATTTTCTTAAATATTAAATATTTTATTCTTGATATTTCTACTATGATATTTTTGAAATTTTATACACATATTTAATTCAATGAGATCTTGATTTTATTAGATATTCTTGTATTCAAAATACATATCTATTTTCCATAAAATTCTCTCATGAATTTAATATTAATTTTCGAAAAAAATAATAATAATTGGGCATAAAATATTTCTTTTATTTTAATCACCTTGTTCATTTTTTAACATTTAATTGGGCTACTTGAGGGGCCTTTAGGAGAATTAAGATTAGACCTCCCAATGGACCTTGAATTATAACATTGAGTCCAATGTCATTCAACCCATTAACATTAATCTCAATTCACTATAGGATTAATGTTGCACTATCCATCTTAACCCATATTACAATCATATGGCTCCCGGTCATTATTTCCTGTGTTTAAGATTCTCTTGTCCGTTAATTAATCAAGCCACGGAACGCTTTAATTAATTTAACATCTTAACCTTGGAGTAAGGACAACTCTTCTTTATCATTATACCGGAAACAAATTTCACTTGCAAGATTTAGTATGACGAACGTTTGGAGCTCACCAAGGGGACTAATCATGCAAGACTCTCCAAGCACATGTTCCACTATATTAAATCTTAGCAACTGTCATGGTGTCGTCCAAGATGCAAAGTATTGAGTCTCATTGACTCTCTACCCACAACAAATTAAAGTGTCACGCACTGATTACACACAGTCCTATTTAAGGGACAGAGGTTTAGAAATAAACGACCACTAAGGTCTAATTCTTCATCCCATAAATCAGTACGGAAGAATTACCTCTTTGTATGTCCTCTTCAATGCATCATCATGCACCAGTGTAATTCCTTGGTCAAATAAGTCAATCTGGGATCTACACATCAATCGTTTACTAATGGGGTGTTCAAGTCCTATCTAGGTTGTGAAGTTAGTACTTGTTACAAGACACTGATAATGTGATCTTGCTGTGAGTTATCCGAGGATCACCACATTTATCTGTAGTGTAACTTGTACTATTATATTTGAATGGATTGCAATAAATAAATAACATTCATATTATCTAAAGCACAGTGATAAAAGATTTATTTCAGATAAAGCTCAAAGATTCAGTTTAGTTATACAAAGTAAAAGCATATTTTTTAGTATAACCCTAACATAACATAATTCGATATCGTGTAGGGTTTGGCTGACATAATAAATAGGCAAATGATTTTGGCCCTCTGCCCGTACTAGCATTGAGATTATTGTCGCATTAGATGCGGCCAAGTACAAAAAGAGCTTCTCTCTAGAACTTGCTTTGCCCAAATCTGCATATATCTTGTCAAAGGATTTTTCTTTAATTTCCATCACATCCATGATCTCTTGGGTTCACAACTTGAGGGTGGGTCTATATCCATCCCTTGAATTATATCATTCCTAATAGAAAGAAAAATTATATTTAAATTAGTTTTTTCATACTGCAAATAGGCTCTTGCGCCCTTCTAATTTCCCTTAATAGTACCCGTCTTCCCAGAGGGAGATGGGAATTTGATACAATATTAGTAAGTTGAGGTTGCATCCTCAGAATTCATGCTCTAACACCGTACCTGAAAAACCATTAATGATCAAGGGCTGTTCGATTATTACAAAATTAAGTTGCTTTGAGGATTTCACCTCCTCGTCAACACCAGACACTAGTTCTACAACTATTCTAACCATCTCATAGGACTTCACCGTAGCATTCATGAATCCTGACAATCTGGTTCAGGGCTCCACATACTTCTCAAATGTGGGATCCAGCAGATCGAAAGCAGTTTTGAAGAGAATATTGCAAAAGGCGCTATTATCAACTAGTATCTTGTGCACCGTCACACCTATTACGTTGATAGATACAACCAGGGCATCAAAATTTGGGCAGACCACCCCAAATTTTTCGTCATCCCAGAAGGTGGGGAGGTTAAGTTCTTGTATGGTCATGTTAACAGATAAGGTTATCCAGTAAACGTCATCCATAACTCGCATCTCATTTTTTTACTGATGGTTGGATAACAACATTGAGTAAAACCTCCATTTGGCGTGATCATATTAACTACACGCCTCCCTCCCTGCTCTGGCATAGGCAGGTGGACCAACCCATGCTCTGGGTTGGCTTTAATTGATAGGGTCATCGGGAGGATGATAGTGAGGTTTGAGCACTATTTGATCTCTTCACAAACTCATCTAGATGTTCTTCCTCGTAGAGCTTCCATAGTTGCCTCAAAAGGTAACAACGGGTGTTAGTGTTATGGATGGATTTCTTGTGGTAGTGGTAGAATTGGTTCCGATTCATTAATGTGGGGTCCTATTGGATTCTGCTCAAGTTGCGGTCTAATAGCTTCTTATCGCGGATCTGATTGAAAACATATTCCGAGGTGACCTTCAGTTTATTAGCAAGGTTCACTTCCAGGTGCCAAATGGCTTAAACGGCTGTGAGTTATATTATGGCAGAAAACTTTTTCTGGGCACGGGATTTAAGGGCCAGCCTTTTCCCATGACTGTCTTCTTGTCGGATCTGACGACCTTTTATTTGCCTAGGTTCTAGGCTAAAATGTTAGCATTAAACACAATCGTGCTTGCCTGCTACCTAAACTCTGTGTAAGACTCTAGGTAATTCTGGTTCACCGACTTCCAAAGCTTTGTGTTCATTGCCTCAAAAGGTCACAACAGATCGCCGACCGCTCCTAACACCTTAACCTCATTGCTCGATGTCTCCTTTTCCAAGATACTATTATCCACCCTGTCAAGATATGCTATGTCTGACTCATTTTCTTCTTTCTTGATGTTTACCATGTGTCTACTCATCGAAGCACTGTGGTCAAGAAATACTTAAGAAATATCCCACATAACTGATGGAAAGATTGAATTGATTCGACAAGCAACAAAGTGAACTAGTGGTATGCCCAATCCCCCAGGGTAAGGGAAAATATGCAGCATTGGGTGGAGTCAGTAGCTCCTAGAGACCATGTAGGTTGAATACTTGCTCATATGAATAGTAGGGTCAATCTTCCTGTGGTACTAGCCTATTGCCCTCACACTTATCTTTGGTTGGGCCAGGGCCTGAATAAGCATTGAGCATAGAGAGGAGTTGGGCAACTGCATTCCTACACCCAAGCCTCCACATCTATTCATTTTCTCTTCTAAGGCTTTTAAGGCCTTCATCACCTTGGCCATTGCATTGGGGGCAGCATCAATGGTCTGAGATGTAGGCTGGATGGGGGCCGACTAATCCACATGATCCGACCTCGTCAGTCCCTGGCTCCGGAGACACTGGCTGACCAGTACCCTCAGCACTGAGCTGGTTTTAGATTCGCACTAACGGGGAGCTCCATAAGGTTTCCCAAGTATGAAAAAGATGAATGCAACCCTTTGTCTAGGATGTAAAATGTAAGTTCGCTACCTCATCTAATCTTTATTTCAGATTTATGGGATGAGAAGAACTATGGGAGATTGTTGGCCCACCTTGCCCTATAGGTTGATATCTTGTGTCTCCTTCGGCTGGTGTTGGGTTGAGGGTTGACCCTCCAGAGTTGTGAGTTGGTGATTGGGCAGCCATAATCTTTGTCTGTCGCCTTTGAATGACAACCAGTGCGGTCTGGATGTCTTCAGGGGTCCACATCTGGGTGAGGAACCTGAGATGATCCCCTTGCTCTTCTTTATCCTAGTGGATAGCCTCTAGTGTCTTATTGTCAGTTGTCTCCTCAGGATAACATTCTTCATCTGCTACATTGCAATTTTGGAAAAGTGTGAAACGATTTTAAGATAAGAGAAAAAATAGAATAATACTGCTTTGAAAGCTCCTGCCTAGACAAACGGAAATACTAGTAGAAGACCTTCTAGCGCCAAATTATTGATGGTCATTTTTTGTGGTAGCATTTAAGTGGCTATATGCATGGAGATCGAAAAAAATAATAGAGGATGAAGTAATAAGAATTGAATGCTCTTGAGTGCTCCAACTACTCAAACTTTTGATATTCAATGTGTGTGTTTCTTTGGCTCTTCAAAACGTGTTTAATGCTTATTTGGATGAGCTATTTATAGTTACACTCTCCTTGTCTGGTCAATATTAAATGTCTGCATTTAATGTTGACCTGACAATCTGACTCGTACTCTAAGCTACTGATGGATGTGTCAAACCTCTGTACCCAATCCTCTCATGTCAAGTGGCACTCTAGTTTACCTAAGTACACTTAATTCCCTATATAGCTAATTGAAACTGCCACATCTTGTTGGTCCCTTGAACAATTTAAAGAAAAAAACTTAACAAGTCTAGAAGGGGGGTTGAATAGACTTGTTTTACTTTTAAAAAATTTGTAAATTTTTAGGCCTTTAACGAAAATTTCAGAGGACTCGAAGTCTTCTAATTTTGAAATATTACAGAAAAAATAGTTTTGTGGCAGCAATGTTGTGCTGAAACGATTAAGTAGATTTTTTTTTAATTTAGGTGGTTGTGCGCAGATAAGCAATATAAAAATAGAGAAATAAAAATGAGTGCAATACACACGATGTATAGTGGTCCGGATCTCAATATCATACATCAACTCACCTTTATCCAACTAGAATAGAGGGACTATCTTCTCACTTTCCTCCTTCCTTACAAACTGAGAGTAACACTCTCTTACAAATTGCTAGTGCGAATAAATAACTAGCTTTCAAGACTTCTTCAAAGTCGTATAAAGAGTATGTGTTTAAGAGTAGTGTTGTTATTCAAGCCGAGCGAGCCCGAGTACCTAGGGCTCGGCTCGGCTCGGCTCATTAACCTTATCGAACTAAAAAGAAGGCTCGGCTCGACTCGTTTATTTTAAGATTAGCTCGATAGAGCTCGAGCTCGAATTTTTTATTTGTAAATTTTTGTATTCTAACATATTCATCTCTAAATCATCAACAATTGATGCACAATAACATAACCTGAAATTATAACATGAATAACTAATCCATAAAGCAAAAAACATTAATCCATCGTCTTAGAAATCTCATATTACATCTACGATTCAACACAAATCTACAAATAAAACACAAGTTTGCAACGCATAATTAAGTTTGAATAACATCAACATAGAACATGATGAATCATTGTTTTTTTCCTGCACCACTTCACTTTTAGCTCACACTTGATCAGGGAGTTCAATTTCTTCAATATCCAATTCCTACAAAATATAACAACAAAGTCACTATATTAAAAATACATATAAGACAATATGAAACTTGGAAATGAATATAAACAATTAAGCAATTTTAAATACATTAGAAGGTTTGTTTGACTTACACGAGGCCTAGTTTTTACCCCATGAACATTGCGTACCCAATCATTACCGCAAAGAAGCATTTGCACCGTCTCAGCTTTCATAGAAGATTGTCGATCATCGACTACTCTACCATCAGCACTAAATGTAGATTCAGAAGCCACAATTGTAACTGGAATGGATAGAATATCACTTGCCATCCTTGACAATATAGGAAACCTCAACCTTTCTGATTTCCACCACGCTAAAACATCAAGATTAGCAGAGACATCACGACAATTGTACCTATTTTCTTCTAAATACACATCCAAATCCAATTTCTCCGGTGGAGTCTTATCAATTTCAGACACACGCATTAGAAACTTTTCCTTACTAGTAAGAACATTAACTCCAAGTTTCTTACCAGTGGCTGCCCGCTTGGTCAAAAAATCCCTATTTTGTTGACTTAGCAACTCATGAAGGAAATAATCTACAGCAGCAACAGCATGTGTCATCCAGGAGTATGTCCGTTCAAGTTCTATTGGATTCATTTATCTTTATCCAGAAGTTTGGTGTTCAGAAAGCTTTATTAACTGGTTTCAATTTGAGCATGACTTGATCAATGTTTCTTATTGCATGCAAGTAATGAATGACTCCTTATAATGAGGAAAACATTAACATATAAAACGTATGGTCTTATTAAGTTTTAGTAATTAAGTGTGTTTAATTGGCAGCAGCTGGTTTAATTAATACACAAAATTAGTCAATAATTAATATTGGAAAAACTACAACTTGCGGCAGCAAACTAAATGGTAGATCAAATTTAACCATCCTAGATTGAATACCAAATGGCAGCATGCAAGTAATGAATCACTCACTGATATAAAATGGCAACCACCAGAAGATTAAAATGCACCCAAAATAAGACTAATAATGTAACTATATAAACCTACACTACAACACAAGATTTGATCAAATAGGGAATCCAACATTATATCTTTATTTAGTTATGTTGATCAAATAAGGAATCCAACCAACACTGCAACATAACAATATATGTATGTATGATAAGCCAACATTATAATAGCAAATAAAGAATCCAACATTATATAATAGCAAATAAGGAATTTTCAACATTATGATAATCTAATAAAATACAACAAAACTTGAATAGATAATTACCACTTACCAGTAGACAAAATAATAAGTGGTGAAGAGTTGACGTATTTGGAAACGTCAACAACTCAAGCAAATCTGCAAACAACAATCCAACCATAAGAACAAACAAAATACATTATAAAGCACACAAAATTTAAGGGCATTTCTGCAATTAATTCAAGCATTAGAAAAAATCTAGGGTTTTAAATGAATAACCTGGCGTCGGAGGTGCAGGGCATCGGCGATGGCTGGGAGTCTGCGGTGGCGAGGTCGGCAGCGGCTGGGCGACGGCAGTGACTGGGCATCGACAACGGATCTCCATTCTGCTCGAAGGCTGCTCGCGGCGAAGGCTGGGCGTCGCGGTGGCTGAGCGTCGCGGTGGTGGCTGAGCGTCGCGGTGGTGGCCTGGGCTGGGCGTCGCGGTGGTGGCTGAGCGTCGCGGCGGTGGCCTGGGCTGGGAGCCTAGGAGTAGTTGGTCGCATAGAGGGCGAGAGATGGTGTGTGTGTGTGTGTGTGTGTGTGATTGAGAATTGAGATGGGTACTGTGTGTGGTGTGTGTGAGATTTGGATTAGGGTTAGAAATTAAGAATTTAAGAAAAATAATACTCCCTCTGTCCATGAAAATTAGTCTACCTTTTTTGCACGTGGTTTAATGCAATATGTCGGAGGGTATTATGGGGTATTGTGAAGTCCGTTCACGAATTTAAAAATTATATATGAAAATACTATATGCATACTTTTCATACACAATTTTTAAATTCGTGAACGGACTTCACAATACCCCATAATATCCTCCAACATATTGCATTAAACCACGTGCAAAAAAGGTAGACTAATTTTTGTGGACGGAGGGAGTATATATTTATGAATTTACAAAAATATCCTTATACTTTCGAGCTTATTTGAGCCTTAACAAGTAGCTCGCGAGCTAGCTCGGCTCGGCTCGTTAATGTAAACGAGCTTTATTGATACTCGAGCTCGGCTCGTTTAGCTATTCGAGCGAGCTGAGTTTGAGCCTTAACGAGCCGAGCCGAGCTCACGAGCAGCTCGTTTATTTTAACAGCACTATTTAAGAGTATGTTTTTTAGTGTGAAGGAATTTTGACAGCATTTCTGCAAGTTTCAATCGTGTGTTCTCTATAGAAATCCTTCTTCACACTCCTATTTATAGCACTCAAAAAGTAGTCGTTTTGAGTTGACTACAATTTGAAATACCTATAAATCCAGAGTCAATCCATCAATAAATCAATGAGATTGATTGATCCTGTCTGATTACAGATATTTTTCTTTCCATAGTTTCGTCCAATCTTCAATCAATTTGCCCTTGACTTGATTCTTGATTTGATTTGCCTTGATTTCTAGAATCATTTAGTCGTTTGAAGATATTCATTTAATTCCGGCTGCTTGAGGTATTGTGCAGCTCTAAATAGGTTGATCTTCGAATCAACAGATTTGTCCTCAGCTGATCTCCATACTTTATCAAATGAGTCATCAACAGAATACGTGTCTGCTTGAGAACGGCGTATCAGCTGACCTTCACACTTCAGTTGATCTTCTTCTACGTTGTTGATTTGACTCTAATTTGATCTAGAGATCAGACAATCTTCTCTTCAATAAGTCTCCTGATCTTCCTGGTCTTCAGAAGGTCTTCTACACATAGCTAATCTTCACGGCTCAACTGATCTTCACTTCAATCTTTAGAACTTCAGCACAAGCTAAGGTTAGAGAGCATTCAGCTTCTTAGAACATCTAAGTTGGTCTTCTTCTTCCAGAGAGTCTTCGAATCTTCAACAGTTCCACCTTAATAAGTACTTATCTAATCCTAAACTAAGCATCAGCTAACTGACATGTTCAGTCGGTCCTATTACATACTATGCAGTTTTTACATCATCAAAACATCTAACAACATATCTTAACACATCTCCTCTGCATGAAAGATATTTTCCTTCTTCTACATAGATCCTCTGCCATACCTAGGTCGAGGCTGAGCAGAGAATGTGTGCCTCATTTTACCCGCTTGTCGCCTGACCACCCAGGATCTTGCCCACTATTCTTGGCTTTTCCATTGCTAAAGTTCTTCCAACTTCCCACCTTCTAGGTTCCATCATACTTTGCCTGCTTCCCGCTCCATGTTGAGCTCTAATTTTTCTCTGTGGTGTATCTTTTTCTTTGTTTTGCCTGTTAGTCGCATGCCAGGTGGCACGATTGGGATCGGGCACAACAACGAGCCCTCTCACCAGCAATGTGATGAGTTCCCTCGCCAGTGCTGTCATATCTGGCCCGTGCGTCTGGAGAACATCATCTATTTGGACATAGTTTAGAATGAGCCCTCGGGTCCCAACCCTATTAGGTCGTCAATCTCTGTGGGGCCATTTGATGTACGTGACCCGACAAAACTTACGAGGTAAAGAGTAAACCATTACCTTGTGTCTCTAGTCTTACTTCCCATGGGTTACTTATCTATTTCTTTTGTCTTTTCAACATACTTTCTGGGTCTTCAGGCTTCCCCATGACTACCTTACCAACAGGAAAGTCACCAACTGCTCGAACCTCCCGAGCACATTCATAGGTTGATGCTGGATGCACTCGTGGATTGGATGCATGAGCACAAAGCCATTGCGACCTCGGATGCCATCGATGCCCCCCACTTGACTGCTATGATCCTGGATCAGCAGGCGGCAGTCATGGCTCAAAAATTTGTCCATGTTGAGGTATACAATATGATGTTTAAGAGAAAATCCAATATTTGTAGAAGTATACAAAGGTTTTAGGTTTTTATCTAAGTTTTTCCGGCAAGTGTTCTTCTGAGTTTTGTTTCGAATATTTTGTGCTTTACATTTGTTTTGGATCCATTTATTCGATTAGGTTCAGTTTCTACCTTTGTACTTGAGGCGAGCTCGGTTCCAATTCCTAGTAATTCTATTTAGAAGTCTGGTGTTCCACGACAAGCATTATAAATAAAAGTGGTGCATTATGTTCCAAACCAACTATATAAATAAAGGAATGTAAATTAAAATATGAAGTAGACTAATTAAGTCTCTTGTGGACCAAGTGCACCGTACAATTTAAGTGTATTTTTAAAAAGTTATACCATTTATTACTGAAAAATTACACAAATTATTACTAAAAAGTGTATCTTTAATTGTGTAACATTTCAGTAATAATATGTGTGACTTTTCAATAGTATTCTATGTAACTTTTTAAAAATGAATTAGAATTGCACGGTGCACTTAGTGCATACTATGGCTATAAAGTAATATTTATGGATGGATGATTTGTTAATGTGTAAGGAATAATAGTTTGTGTTATTGGTAGTAATCACAATATTAAACTTGGACTCGACATTGATTATGTACTTCCCGTTCCCACGTTAATCATGTAGTTTTATATTCAACAGATTTATAAATCTATTTAAAAAGAAAATATATTATACATATATACTTGTCAAAAAATATTTAAATTGAGTTAATTGAAATTATAAATTATTATTATAGGGATTAGAGATTTATAAGTTCTGTAACTTTGTTTCATTTTGAAATTAATTGATCCTTTAAATTATACATTTTGATTTTGATCATGTAAGTTTAAAAATATTTTAACTTTTAAAATTAAAAATATTTTTAAATTTACAGGATCAAAAATAAAGTGTGTAATTCATGTGGACCAAATTCAAATTTGTGACAAGTTGTAAATCTAAAAAAACTCTAATCCAATATTCTATGTATGCATTTCATAAATACAATTTTTTTCTTTTACCGACAATATGCGGGTTTCTTTTTGCTAGCTAGTTACTTATAACTATCAATTTAATTTATTGATTTAATGAAGGAAGGGGTTGATTTGTTCTCATTAGAGCCCAATTTAACAAACGGCATTACTAAAAGCTCCTTTGTCATCTCCAGTCATATATAGGGCGTGTTTGAAAGAGATTAAAAAAGTGTAGAATCACTTTTTCTTGGGATAAGTTGGGTTTTACCAACTTTCAAAAAAAAGTGATTCTTCACTTTTTTTAATCATTTGCAAACACACCCATAAATATAGTAAAAGTTAAATAAAGCTCCTTTGTCATCTCCAGTTATATATAAATATAGTAAAAGTTAAATAATGGAGGAATAGGTATTGTATGAAAGTGGTTCATATCATGAACTACTTTTTAACAAGGTAAAAAAAATTAAATTCATAAATATAAATCTTATATCATAAAGTGGTTTATATCATGAAAATAGTTTATATAACACTTTACTATAATTGGAAAACGTAAAAAACACAAACATTGTAATTTTACATTGTTTTATCCCATCAAACTCTTTATTATAAATTAATTAATTAAAGTCGGCAATTTCCGCGTTATGAAAACTTGAGGATTATTGCAAAGAATGCAGGGAGCTTACACGCAGCGTATGGCCAACTGTAACCATCTTCGTTCAAAATAAGATGCAACAAAAACAAAACAAACAACACTAGTCCAGCAAAATATATATATAGATAGATATATATATATATATTAATTCTTTTGCCCATAAAAGTTTTATAGGAGAAATAACATGCAAAATAAGAAAAATAAATACTTCTTTCTGCCTCACGGGAATTTACACACTTTTCTTAATTGAATGTCCTACATAAATTTGTACATTAATAAAAAAGAAAATATTGATTTGTATGCGCATTCACATAATTATACATATATTTACTCATACGTCACTATTTTATATAAAAAAAATATTTTTTTCTTAAAAAATGTGAAATTTCAGGAATGCAAATTCCCTTGAGATTGAGGGAGTAATAATTAAGGTTTTGAGAGCTAATTTTGTAAAATTTTATACATGAAAAAAATAAATTAGATGGATTAATTTTGTGTATGTGTACTCAAAAGTAATGATATTTTGTGTAAATATATAAATATCATAAATGTGTAGTTTATGAAAAGTTTTTCATCATAGGGGTGAATGATTTTATTTTTTTTTGGACGAATCTACAAAATAAAGTATGAAAACTTTCTTTGGATAGAGGGGGTAGAATGTCCTTGACACGTTTAAAACAAGGCAATTATCGTGTAAAGGAATCATCTCATTCAATTAGGACCGTGGATGTAGGAGTTTGAATATTTGAACGATGTTAAATTGTTGTGTGCTTTTACTGCTTCCTTGCATTCTTAAATGTCATAGTTACGTGAAGCATTGAGCATAATTACTCAAAGTTGAACTAATCAATTCTGATTTCATAACAAAGCGCACTCTAATCAATAGACTTGAAAAACTAAGACAAGAAGTTTTAGAAAAATCTAAAATGATCAGAAAATTTTAAGGGCTCATAACTTTCGCACTAAGTCTTGTATAAATAGCTATCCAACTGTAAACTGAGAGCTGTCAGTATGTGAGTTATCTCACTAAATTTCACTGAGTACTCAGATCACTGCTTATTTGGACCATAATCTGATATCTCTAGTAGACTGAATTCAGGATCATATCAGTTTAACTGAACAGTAATTTCAGAGATTTTATAAAAGATTCGGCGTAGGTATTCTTCCGTACACATAATTAGATCCTTTGGAGCTAATATTTTTAAATTGATGTAGTGTTACCATTTTTAAGATTTTGAATTCACGTTGTTATTAGTAAGAAAAATGTTGCTTCTAGGAATACTAATATCACAACGTGCCTTATGATATCTAATAAGATCATGCTTGAAACTAATTAATCTATTCAAATTTGTTTTACCGATTGATTTAATCTAACCATTGATTTCTTAAATTATAGTTAGACTAAGTTTTTTGTGCACAAGTACAATGTGTAACTCAAGTTCATTTTTAAAAAATTATTAAAAAAATTATTAAATATTTTTCAGTAATAATACATATATTTTTTTTAATAATAAATAGTACAATTTTTTAATAATATACATGAATTGTATGATACGTCGGAGTACATACAAGACTATAGCTAGTTATATATGATCTCACGCGGTAGATACATAACGTGAAAATATGGATGCTTGTAATAAAAACATACTCCCTCAGTCCCAAGATAAACTTCACACTTTTTTTATATGGACGTCCCAACTCTTTCTTCATACCCCAAAAAAAGAAATAACTTACATTCACAAAAGTCAATAAAGTACATTTTTTTATATTTTATTATTTAATTTTATATTTATATATTTTACTTTTTTTTAATATACGTAAAAGTCCAATTATAAAGAAAATGTTGGGATGGGGAGTAATTACGTGAAAAGGTCCAATTCAGTTGACATCAGAAACTTTCAATTTGGATACCCACAACTAGTCCACTGGCGCTGGCAGCCCCACTCAAAATTCAAGTGTACGGCTGCCCAAATTTGACTTCATTCCCACTCACTCTTCTTATAATTAAAAAAGATAGCAGAAATGCCCTTGAAATATATAAGCACAACTGTCAGATTTATTAGATACAGATTTAAGACCCAGTTTTAAATGACGAAAATATCCTTAGAGGATCTGCATACGAGGCCAGCAAGTTTGAATAGTGTCAGCTCGGCTCGACTCATTAAATTTATTGAACTTGGCTCGCCTCGTTAAGAAGGGCGAGCTCAAAATCGAGTGCGACTCGGTTTGAAATTGAGATCGACTTGGCTAGTTTAGCTAAAGTTTGAGCTCGGGCTCAAAATTTACGAATAAAGCTTGATTGAGCTCGTCAAAACTCAACTTAACCTCAAATATTCTAAAAAATGTATATATTTAATTGGTATTATATCAACTACTCCATAATTCAACATATTCATATTCTCCTATTTCAATAAAAATTAAATATCACCAGTTCGTCAAGATAAGTAATTTGAGAATTAGAGTTGTATTATTATATAAAATATTATAAATTTATATCCTAAATTTTATAATATTTACAAAATAATATTTATTTTTTGAGTCTACCAAGTAACTCGTGAGACTACCGAGACGAGTCGAACTCATTAAGCAAACGAATATGTTTTTAGCTTGAGCTCGATTAACACATTGAGTCGAGCCTTAACGAGCCGAGCTCACAAGCTGTTTATTAGCTATGCAAAAATCTCGACTTAATTATTCACAACTCCAATTAAAAATTAACATTTTATTCTTATTAGTAATATGAATTAAGCTATGCATACAGTTTTAATTTATACTCGTCCCATAAAAATTTGCAAACTTTCTTTTTGTGGTGTTCCATAACAACTTGTAGGCCCAAAAATGATATTTTTTTATAAACTCTACCTTCATAATATTTATATATTTACAAAAATACAATTACTTTTTCAGTTTTTTAGTCAAAACTACTCTCAATCCAACTAACTTCTTTACTTTATACATAAAATTTTAACACTACTTTTTATTTTTGTTAAATTTTCCTTTCTCAAACAATTTCCATAGTTTTCTGAAGAGATCATAACAGCCGCTTGTATTATGGCCGGGATTATCGGGATATGATTACTCTAGAATCTTACCGATATAATCCTTAAGAAGTGGCCTCTCACTTCTCTACTTGCCCAGGTAGACTTATTATAAATGTTCACAAAGCATCTCACCACATAACTATATAACTATAAGTCTATTAAGGATTCCAACATTTACTTGTTGTGACAAATAAAAGTGTATAGGTCAAATTTAGGAGCTTTTTAAACAGTCTCACCCTCCACTATTTCTGGATTATGCATAGTGTATCCAAGTTTCCATTCGTCAATATCTAATATTGAGTTGTCTTTTGAACTCAATGTCAAGGTGTCAATTTATCACTTGTACCTGAAAATGGAGTTGTTTCAATTGAGACATCTTTATTCAATCGGTATTAGCTTATATCACTCATGATCTTTTTTATCTTATCTCTCAATAATGATTTTGTTAACGGATTCGTAAGCATTTGATTTGTTGGGAAATATTCAAGTATATTTTTTCCCTTTTTGACCATACTTCTTATATGATTGTATCTCATATAAATATATTTTTTGTGATCTATACTCTCTCATTCTTTGCATTGTAAATAGCAACTTGATTATCACAATACAAAGTTATAGGACTTATATAGGGTCTAAAAAGAAGTAACTTTTAAGAATCTTCTAAACCATACATATATATATATATTATCAATAAATACATTTAATGATACGAATTTTCAACAAGTTTTGCAATAAACTTATTCAATTTGTGCGTAATAAATGTCTGACTTTTGACATTCACCACTCTACATATTTAATTGTGGGCCATAATTGAACACTCAGCAAACATTTAAGAAATTCAAATTTTCGATCTCAAAACGCTTCTTCTATAAATTGATCCCAAAGTACAAATCTTTCGTCAATCAAAAACAATCTTATCCAAAATCTATCACACTCACAAATACCACCTTGGCCATGAAAACTATGTTGATGTTTCTTATGTGTGCAATAATGGCAACGTCAATTGCACACGCCCAAAGCCCCATCGGATTTGTAAATGTCAACGGCACTTTGTATTGCACGTTGGATGGCGGTCCGGCCGGCACGGCTCCCGTTTTTCCAGGTAAATCTTGCTATAACACTACCGCAAATGTCCATTTGAATAACTGTGTATCATGGTGCAGGTGCATCAGTTGAAGTGTCATGTACATCAAATGTTGTAATAGACGCCCCAATGAATGCGACAACAAATTCTAATGGGGCTTACTTGGTGATGATCTTCCCTCGTTCCAATGGAACGGTTGCTGCGATCGTCTCGAATTGCCGCCTCTTCGTCCGCACACCGCTCTCCGACTGCAACCCAACCTTGCCATCCACCTCACTTGTATCCAACTTGCAGTTTGTTAAGACCGTTTCGTTTGGATTTTTGCGTGTGACCTACATGGTCGCCTCGGCCTTCACACTTCAGTCGAATTAGCTCCATCATTTGTAACAAACTATCCCTTGTGGGTATGAATAAAGAATCCCTACACAATACTGCATCTACATGTGTCTCAAAATAGTGGTTTCTTTTTTCTTCCCACAGTCCACTTTTAGTTTTAAAAAATTATTAACTTTTCAATTTTAGTCCCATAAAATACATATTATCACTAAAAGATTATTAATTATTATCACTAAAGAATGTGACTTTTTCTATTAAAAAGTAATGCAAATTTATTTATGTATAAACAAATTTTACATTATAAATACTCACCGTTAAAGGGTTATGAGATAAAAATGAATATTCCTTCAAAAAAAAAAAAAAGGTCTTGAGGTTTTGGTAAGATTCCATTCAAAAGTTTCTACCACCTTTTCCGAGGTTTTAACCATACATGATATAACTGTAAATTTTGATCGACACAAAAAATGTATAAGATCCAGCATCTTAGCAAATATGCAAAGCTTTTGGACAAAGGAGAAATAGAATGATAAAAGCCATCTTGCCATCTTAGACTAACAAGGTAGATGACAAACTTGTCACAACACAAAATTGCACTATCCGAGCCACTTTAAAGTACAACATACCACGAGACATCCTCATCTCAGAGCTGTATCAGACAGGTTAACAAACTGAGCTTGAACCATGAGATCGGGATCCTATTGTTCTCCTTCATTCTGTTCCACGACCATACGCACCTGAACTTCACTAGAGAGTTGCATTAGCATCAACAAGACACTGAACTCAAATTAAACAATTATATATCCCAAGCCGATGGACCTCCCAACCCAATTTCATCAACCTGCGACAACTCAAGAGCAGAAGGATCAACAGTGCGGTTCTTCTTCTTTTTCTTGGTAGGATGAGTTACCACCCCAATATTTGCTTCAATAGCTTTAGCAGTTTTCTGGTCTAACTTATTGCCAGCAGACCCCACAAAAACTTCACCAGTCAAGAAAAGATCCGTAAAAGGACTTTCTGAACTGTCAAATATATTCACTTTATCGCCTTTAAGATTTTTACTTGATTTCTTATCAGCTTCTTTTTCCCACTTAACATCAGGTTCATCAGCGACTTGACTCTTTTTCTCTTTCTTGTGCTTTGGTTTCTTTTCTTCCTTGGGATTTTCACCCTGAGCTCCTGCATAATTGGTGATTCCAGATTCCTCCTGCTGAGCTTTCACCTTTTTCTTCGCTGGGTTATTGGCATTCTCTACAGAATTTACATCTTTTTCTTCCGGTACTTCTTTCCTCTTACCCCTTGAGCCTACATGTCCAGGATTGTTAAGATGATTATCCATACGCAGAGTTCTTATTTATCTATCATTGAATGAACTATCTTACTCAGTTTGAACTGCCGACTTATTACCTGCCTCCACCGAGAAGTCATCAGCTTTCCCATGCACTTCCTTTGTGGCGATTTTGTCAATTGGTCTAGAATTGAAGATGTGTAAATTTGGCAATAGTTTTTTTACCTGGTAAAGCATTGTTTAGATTGTCAAAGATTTGAAAGTACCCTGATATTGTACATATGTAAACCTTACTGCAGCAAAATAAACTTACTTTCTTCAGTAAATTTTCCTTCTCAGCAATCGGGTTTCCGTGTAGATTCAAGTTTCTCAAATTAACTAATGAAGAGAGCACCTGTAATTGTAACCATTAAACCAAGTCAAGCAAAGAGCTGATATCATCTAAGAGCAGAGGAATATGTGATTATGGAGACCAATTTGGCACCTTTAGATCTGACCAGTTGATGATAGAGTTGTTTCCCATGTCCAGGTTTTGAAGTTTCACTAGATGTCCAAAATCACTAGGAATAGTCTGGAAGATGGACCAAGAATTAATAGCATCATTGGGAAAACAACAGCAGGCAAACGTTAACAAATTATACAAGACCAAGAAACTCATTTTGGCGATGTTTGATTTGTTTTGGGATATAGTATGGTGAGATTTAACTTTATGGCAAATCAATGTGCAAGAGTGAATGATGTATTATCATATTGTTGTTAGGTGTGATGGCAATGATTAGATGATGTGGGTTATGATTTAAAAATATTCAAGTGTTAAGAGAGTGATTGTATTGGAAAGTGTGATAGTTGGTGTATATGTGTTGTAAAGGTGATTTTTTAAAACCAAATTGCAAAATTCCAAAATACAATCATATTTGGATTTCCAAATCAAAAAATCACCAAAAGGATTATAGAAACATGCTCGAGTGTCAACTATCCGGTTACTTCACAAAATTCGGATATATCATACCATGATTTCATTGTGGGAAAGGCGAAGCTCTTTTAACTCTTGGCAGGATTTCAGTGATGAATCAACTGTTTGCAGTTGACAGTTAGAAAGAGAAAGCTGTAAACAGAAAATCGCAATTAAATCATCCTATTTGGCTATCCAGAAAACAGAATAATTCACAACAAAACAAATTAATGATGAGCATACTTTGGTGATTGATTTCAGTTTGACCAGTGATTCACCAAGTGATCTGATTGGGTTCCTGGAAAGAACTGCATGGGCATGATTAGTAAGAAAAATGAAGTAAACTAGATCAAATGTATGGAATAACATATTAAATGGCCATTGAACCTTAGCTGACATTTGTTGAATTGCCAGGAAACGAGGAACATCTCAAACCTTTGAACACAAAGAGAATTTTAACAAAAGGGTTCGAGCTTTAAAAGAAACTCCATGTGGCTTTTATCAAAGGTCCGAACCAGGTTTTATATTATAAGATGCAAGTTTCCAAACTAACTTCAGTCTTGCTGAAACACCTACTTAAGGACTAAAGACTATCATTATCCAAAAGGGAATTGCTGTACAAGGTCTGGTATAATTATATCCATTTGTTTTTCCACAGGGCTTTTCAGTGGCAGAAGAAACAAAAAGAAAAAAATTGAGACTAATGAAGTTCTAAAATTAGTCAAGACTGCATGCTGAAATTGTTTTAAATAAATTTACTTGCCAACCTCTTAGCAATATTTCAATTTAATATCAAATTCTGGAAATTCCAGAATGTGAAAATAAAACATTTATATCGATTTTGCATCTCATCAAAACCAATTCTCATAAACCTCTAAGCAATATAACGCACCAAATGCAATTATAGTCTTTTTATCAGCTTTCTTTCAAGCCCATGTTTTAGTATTTCGCCTCTACACATTTTTAGTCCCATATCCCATTAGATATTCACTTGTGACTAGTTTTTATAAGAAATAATACTTTTATTAAAAAAACGTTAGTCAGTACCAACTAATTCTCAGATCGCATATATTAGTGCAATTAAACAAGGGAGCCCAGTACTGAAGCACATAGCAAGCTCAAATTTGGTATGATATCGAACACAATATACTAAATGATCTGGAGTCTGCACGGATGGAGAGCATGAGCCTTCACTTTGTAGTGTCTCAAGCACTAATCTGATTAGGTTTGATGAGCCTCTAATTGAGCTACAATGGTTATATACTACACATTATAAAGGTTGCCTTGCTCAAGTGAAACCAACTGCTATTTACCAGTTTTTCTCTTAATCTCAGAGACAATGTATTGAACATCCTAACAGTTAATTGATTGACTACAGAAGGCAGTAGATCTTTCAAGAACTTGAATAATTTCTTTACGGTGTTCACAATGGGTCCAGAGCTTTGATTTTGATGCTAGGTTATTTCTTGAATACACCACCATGAAAACACAGGACAATTTGATTTTTCATCATGAAAACACTAGATAATTTATATTTTTCACCATGAAAATTATAACAGATTGCATGTCAGAGACTTACAGAGAGAATCTATGAACGTTAATTGGAGGTGGTGGCTACACAAGTCTCGTACTCTATAATGTTCCAAATGAAACAAAGGAATTGGATATAAACTTTACTGGTAAATATACATAATTTTCTAAAACTAAATGAGTAGACACCAGGAACACTTGTTTCATGTTTTATCTAACACTTGTTTCATTACGTAAAAACTTGAATAACAAAGTGGGAACCAAATAAAGCAGGAACTGAAATATCAAATTAAGGCTCAAAAGTTCATCCTTTAATATGCATATTCGGGAGGATATACCTAGAGTGTTCAACTCTTTCATCAGATCAAGCTTGCAAACTAAACTGATCTCATTGTCTGCAAAATGAGGAGAAAAAGGCAATCAGTGTAGGCATGTAATATTCTGTAGTAATGTAAATAATAAAAGTCTTGCACTTTGCAAAATACAAACCATTCAAAATCAATGCACGCAAGCTTGCAAGAGATTTCACCTCGTCCATGGATTTAAGCTTGTTTTTTCCACCATTTAATACCTTCACAGGAAATTACAAGATAGCTTTAAAATATTTCAAGTCATATTTCAACAGTAACCGGAATTGAATTCCTATTAACCACCAAAGTTAAAGCTATATCATAATGAAATTGCCCCTGGATAAGGTCAAGGTGTATAGATAATAAAAAGATACAAAAAGATTCCTGATATTACAAGCTGGATATTTGAAATTAATTTATAGGTTTACGAATTGTTGGACAAAGGTAATCACTTATTCTATTGATCTCAGTTGTAACTTATAACACACACACCCCAATCATATATGGTAGACAAGAAGAAGTTCCAGTGACAAAAAAAAAACACAAGAATATTACTAATGGCTCCACTTCAAACAATGCCATTAAATCTCTATCATTGAGTATGCGTAATGTGAAAACTTCGGAACTGGGATTAAAGATATGTATGAAGAATAAAGTCAATTTCAATAAAAAACCATAATCGGACTATTTTACAGCTCTTCCACTAGAATATGGTCCTACGATGTGTAAATCAACTGGAAAGTATGGAGTGAAAATTGCTCTAGGAATTATACTCCAGTTAATGAACTCCAGCTAAAGGTATAAATGTTAGCAACACTATATGATTTAAAGGTGTCCAATACCTTGGATGAGCAAGTCAAAACATTTCTTTCCATTTGACTATACCTCCGAAATCTAACACAATTACGAAAGAACAATCTAGCGAAGGGATTACAACGTATTGATGTATTTGCTTAAATAATAGAAATTTAAATTGAAATAGAGAAAGTAAAAGCTGCAAATAAGCAATGCCTAAACTTAATCATAACAATGAAACTTTGTCTACAGATAATGACAGAAAACGTGTATGCCCTCAGAATGCTAAAGAAGCAAAAAATTCATACTTTAATCAGAATGCGAAATGAAAAGGAATAAGGATATAAAGAGAACAGTATGCTCATATAATTTTTCCACCTACAGTGAGCTTTGTGAGGCTTTCAACTCCCTTCAAACTCTGAAGCTTGTTCTGTACAACTGACAACCACTTCAAATTCACACACGACTTCAAATCCTGGAAATTTAAAAATATTATTCGCCAAAATAATCAAAATCGAAAATAAAACTGCAATTATCTGAAGTTTAGATTAGTACCTCAAGCGAAGTCAAATTATTGAAGCCCAGGTCCAGCCTTTCCAAATTCCTGAACTCTTTCAAGCACGAAACCTATTCAAATCAAATTCATAAAAAGAGAAGTAAAAAAAAAATCATGAATTTACTTCACATTGAATTTCTCAAAGAGAAATAAAGAAAGAGATGCATTACATCGGAAAGGGCTTTATGAGTGAGAGTAAGTGAGACGATGGAGTCGGGGTCAGTTGTATTTTGTTCTTGCAAGATCTTGGTGGAGCTCAGCACTGTCATGGTTAGTTGGAGTTCCTAATAGCGTTTTTGCAAAAACCCTACTCTTTTGCAATGCACCTTTCGGTGGCTTAAGCCTAATCGGCCGAGCATCAACCCCAATTTTACGGGTGTATTTGTAAGTTATTTGTTGTTTTTTAGCACACGAATTAAGGTAAAAGTGAAAAAGTATAAGTCATGTGATGAAAAAAATAAAAAAATATAAGTGATGTGATGGAGAAAAGTGAAAAAGTAATGAAAATTGTGTAAATAAATAATAATAAAAAAGTGAATAGTAATTTTCAAAAAAGATAAAAAAGCAAATGATTAACATATAGTGGGACAGATGAAAATGGTAAAATGAGCAACTTATAGTGGGGCGGAGGGAGTATGATTTTAAAAGATTTTTTTAACAGAAATAATTATGCATATTTTAAAGATTTTGCAGAATTTAAATAATTTTTAAAATTTTGTAAGACTTTTTAAATTGAGATTTTAATAGATTTGATAGGACTTTGCAGAATTTTATAAATTTATGACATATGATAAGAATTCAAGATTTTTTCATATTTTCGAATTTACCAAAAAAAAATTGTCAAAGACAATTTTTTTCTATAGTATAATGTCCTCCTAAATAACATTCATCCACATATCTATAGTTATACTAGTTCTCTAAGCATTAACGTCATGTCGCTCTTACTCTTGAGTTTGAATGATAAGCTCAAAGTTACGGTCTTCATTAACTGGTAATGTTGAAGATGAAAGTTCGTCCACCAATTCATTTGGGAATTCATCAGAACAACATTATTTGCGAAAAAAACTATATAGAGTTGCTCATGCAAATACAAGTTTTGCTTATCATATATATTTTATATGATATACACGTGTATATATATATATATATATATGTGTGTGTGTGTGTGTGTGTGTTAAAAAATACCGAAATTAAATAATCAAAGCAATCAAAGTAAAGGATAACAGAACTCAAATTCCACAAAAAAATATTGTTAATGAAAAAATGTTATCTAATGACATATACAATACATAATATTAGTATTATAATAATACTAATATAAAAAATAAATATTTATCTTGTGTCACTTTAATTCTATTCTCTTTGTTTAGATCATTTAGTTGCTTAGAATCATGAGCGAACTCTTACATCAATGAAAAACGTACATGAACTCCAAATCAAAATTACAAATGGGGTAATATATTTTTTAAATGAACTAATATATATATATATAATGAATTAAATATAATAATTATTTTATTTGTTCTAATATATATGTATGTATATAATACTATATTAGACATCGTCACTGTCATTACTTTATCGTTGATGTTACTATTATGACTAATAAGAGTAACCATCGAATTAAATATAAATGCAAAGATGAAATTATAAGGTTTAAAATATTTTAGGTCTTAAAAATAAATAATCATATATAAATCAATTTGGGGATAAATAAAGTCACTAATTCAAAAAGTCCTCTGAAATTCGATAGGTTTTTATGGGATTATTGGTATTTATAAAATACACTAAAAATTCATCAAACTCAACATTCCTTTAAAATTCCTATATTTTTTAATACTAGTAGATTATTTTTAAGTCTTTTAAGATCCTCATTGAATACCAGAAGATTGTTTTTAAGTCTTTTAAAATCCAAATTGAATATTAGTGGATTGTTTTAAGTCTTTTAAAATCATGATTGAATAGCAACGGACTTTTTTAAAAGAAAAACAACCCTTTAAAATCCTATGAAATCTCAAACGAATACACACCTTTTATTTTCGTTGAGAAGTTGAGTTATAAGAAAATAAGATAACGTAAAAAAAAAAGTAAAGAGTGTGGGACACATGATTGTGTCATTTTTGTTGTAATCTTGAGAGGAAAGCGTAAAACAAAAGTAAAGACACAGTATTGATGACCCAGTTCGTCACAAAGTGACTACGTCTGGGGGCGACCAAGCCAGGAGATTATGCTAATATGAACTGCCGTTTACAATGATATGAATTACATAATACATAGAAATGATAAGTATAAATAGAATATCTAACCCTAAGTCTTGTGGGCCTAAAGCCCACTGGACTATAATATTTTATTATGTCCATATAATATATAATATATTAGGAATATATTATAACACTCCCCTTTGGACATAATAATGACAAGGAAGAATGCAAGTGCTACCAAGTGGAGTATTACAAATGGCCTCGAGGATACAATCATCAGGATTGTTTAACATTTGATACTCCCCCTGAAGATAACAACCTTCCAAGTCGACGCATCCCGATTTCGTGTACGTACTTTTTAAAAGTCGTTGTGGGAAGGGATTTAGTGAACAAATCAGCTAGATTGTCACTTGAGCGTACTTGTTTTATCGTGATCTCACCACTCTTCTGGAGTTCGTGAGGATAAAAGAATTTTGGGGATATATGTTTCGTCAAGTTCCCTTTGACATAGTCGTTGCTCATTTGTGCAATACATGCAGCATTATCTTCATAGATAATTGAGGGGCTTAAGTCAACAAAGGATACCACACGAATCGTGAATGTGTTTTATAAGGACTTTAACGACACACATTCTCGTGCAATTTCGTATAGAGCTATGATCTCTGAGTGGTTTGACGATGTGGTCACCAAAGTTTGTTTGACAGATCTCCATGAAATGACTGTTCTACCACAGAGGAAAACATAACCCGTTTGCGATTTCGCATTATGGGGATCAGATAGATAACCAGCATCAGCATAACCTATAAGTGTTTTATCTTGGTTTCTTTGATAGAAAAGACCAAGATCTTGTGAACCTTGAAGATATCGTAAGATATGTTTCACACCATTTCAATGTCTCCTCGTAGGGGAGGCACTGAACCTTGCAAGTAGATTGACTGCAAAGACAATATCTGGTCTAGTGCAGTTTGCAAGATAGAGCAGTGCACCAATTGCACTTAGATAATGGAACTTCAGGTCCCAATAGCTCTTCGGTATCTTCTTTAGGTCTAAATGAGTCCATTTCCAAATCAAGGGAACGAACAGCCATTGGAGTGCTTAGAGGATGAGATTTATCCATGTGGAATCTCACCAACACTTTCTTTAGGTAAGCTGATTAGTGTATCAGTATTCCTTCAGGGAAATGCTCGATCTGCAGACCGAGACAGAACTTGGTTTTACCCAAAGTTTTCATTTCAAATTCAGTTTTTAAGATTGAACTTGCTTCTTCAATCTCTTTCCTTGTTCCGATAATGTTTAGATCTACACATACACCGAGATGATGCAAAAACCATTAAGGGATTTCTTAGTAAAGACACAAGGAAAAGCCTCGTTATTTACGTATTCCTTCTTCAGGAGGAATTCACTTAGTCGATTATACCACATACGACCTGACTATTTTACGCCATATAACGAGCGTTGCAACTTAATGCTGAACATACTACGATGTTCGTTATTCCTCATTTGAGGAATAGTTAATCCATCGGGGATTTTCATATAGATGTCATAATCTAATGATCCGTATAAGTATGCGGTAACTATGTCCATTAACTGCATTTAACTGCCAAGGATATATGGCGGAACTTTATAATATTAACAACAGGAGAATTTGTTTGATTACATCAAACTCAATAATGGGTCACTGCGAAAAACCCTTAAGCTGTTAATCTCGCTTTGTATCTCTCAACTTCATTTTGTTTCGTATTAATACCCATTTATATCCTTCAGGGATAAAATGTTTAGGGGGTATATACGATAGAACAAAACAGTTTATTTTGCGAGTCTAGCTCTTCCATATTTTCTTCTTTCTATTGCATCTAGTCAAATTTAGATACTGGTACCAGATTTTAGAAAGAGCAACTATAGGTACGAATATGTTATCAACAACAGTGATATGTTTGTCTCCTGTGTTTATTTAAGATTCATGTAAACCAGATCTTGATCATTTTCCATTGATCTGGGTGTTCCGCAATCCTAGTATTTTGATTGCTATGTGCACGTGCTTTTTACTAGGATTTCTCGTCTTCAGGACGAATCTCTTCAGGAGATTTCATGAGTGACTGAATATATTATTAGCATTAATATACCATGGTTTTGTGTAAGGAGGTTCATTACGCTTCTGGCGTATAGGGGCATCCTTAACTATTCATAGTCACTTCATTTATAATCAGTAATGCATTTGATAATGCATCTGGCAGATTACTTGCTGATTATTGCAAGTTTATTTTCTTTTGAACTTTTGGTTCAAGTTTGACTAGTGCGTGGGCCTAAGTATTGAAGATCTTTTGTGTTCCACGTAATTCCACGGCATTTATTAATTATGGTATTTTTCTCTCCCCCTAAGGCCGGAAATAGATCTTCGTCGAATGTGCAGTCTGCGAAATGGGCTATAAACTGATCCCCAGTTAAAGGCTCGAGGTATTTAAGTATTGTGGGAGATACAAAACCGATGTAAATACCGAGTTTCCTTTGTGGGCCCATAGATGTTCGCTTATGTGGTGGTATTGGAACATACATTGCACAATCGAATGTACGCAGATGGGAAATGTTAGGTTCATTTCCACGCACGAGTTGAATAGGGGAATATTCATGATATGCAGTTGGTCGGAATTGGATTAGTGATGATGCATGTAAGGTTGCATGCCCCCAACATGAAACAGGTAAGTTTATTTTTTATAGTAGCGGTCTAGCGATTAATTTAAAACGATTAATAAATGATTCAGCTAGACCATTTTGAGTATGAACATGAGGGACCGAATGCTCCACTTTGATTCCCAGTGCCATGCAAAAATCATCGAATGCCTTAGAGGTGAATTTACCGGCATTATCCATACGAATGGATTTAATAGGATGATCTGGGAATTGAGATCTCAACAGGATGATCTGTGCAATAAGCTTTGCAAAAGCAGTATCGCGAGTGGATATCATCGTTACATAAGTCCACCGAGTGGATGCATCTATTAGGACCATAAAATACTGAAATGGTCCAGATGCTGGATGTATTGGTCCACAAATATCTCCTTGAATCCGTTCAAGGAATTTAGGAGATTCAGTTCTTACTTTACTACTAGAAGGACGAATTATGAGTTTACCCTTTGTGCAAGCATCACATATGTATTCATTAACAGAAGGGATTCTGTTGTGTGTTATGTTATAGCCAGATGAATTACATAGAATCCGACGCATCATGGATTGTTCTGGATGTTTTAACCGCTCATGCCATAATTTGAAAGAATTTGGATCATTAAATTTTAGATTAAGGGCTAAATGGAGATTTGAGGGTCTGATGTATGTGTAATACAAGCCAGACGAGAAAGATGGAAGTTTTTCGACGATGTGTTTACGACAATTTAAATAGTGAGTCATCAACAGATATTCACTATTGTCCTCAGTATTTGTTTCAATGTGATAGCCATTCTGTCGAATGTCTTTGAAACTGAGGAGGGTACGCTTTGATTGTGGAAACAATAAAGCATTCTCGATTATTAATTCGGTACCCATAGGTAGAATGATCGAGGCTCTTCCGGAGCCAACGATTTGTATGTCGTCATCGGAAATAGTAGTGACACTTCCTTTCTTTTCAGTTAATGTTTGGAAAAATTATCTATCTTTTAAGATAGTATGTGTAGTAGCACTATCTACTAAGCACAACACATTAATCTCCATAAGCACTTAAGTGTATGTTTGGATACGTTTAGATATGAGGAATGCTAAGGAGAGCCAAGATTACAGACGCTGATTGATCAGCCGCACAAGGGATCACTTAGGTCCTACTTTATCAAAAACGTATTAAATTTTGTAGTCAATAGTCATATGTTCACCCAAGAGGTCATCCTTTGTCTATGACAAAGCCTGCTTTGGGCAGGTCGATGTGGTGTGTCCCACCGTGATGAGCCTTCCCATTTTTGTCTTTTAGCATACGTTGATACGCCTCCACCAAATGTTTTGGTATACGACACGAGCGAGACCAATGGTCGTCGCATCCACACTTGTGACAGACTTGTTTGTTCTGTGCACGTGAGCTCGATAGTTGATCTTGAGGTGCATTCATTTCAGTTGCACTATATTGTGCATTGTTGCGACCTCGACCTCTTCCCCTACCACGGCCTCGACTTCGGGTCGATCCGCGTCCCCCACTCGCCTCATTTCCTTTTCCATGTTTACGGCCTCTAGAGTTCCTCTGAGTAGCATGCGCTTCAGGCACAACTTGTGAGCCAACCAGTCTAATATTGTGATTTTTCATCAACAATTGGTTGTGCTTTTCTGCAACTAAAAGTGCAGAAATGAGCTCGGAGTGTGATTGATACTCTTTGGCCCTGTACTGCAGCTGGAGTACAAGATTAATAGCGTGGAAAGTGGAAAGAGTTTTTTTCAATTAACTGATAATCAGTTATTGTTTCTTTACACAGCTTAAGATGAGAAACTATGCGATGTAGGGCGGAGTTGTACTCCGGTACAGACTTGAAGTTTTGGAAACGAAGTGTTATCCATTCATGTCTGGTTTCGGGGAGGATCACATCGTGTTGTTGTTGGAATTGATCCTGGAGGGATTTCCACAACGTCGATGGATCTTTTTTAGTGAGGTATTTGTTCTTAAGATCTTTGTGAAGATGATGTCTTAAGAAGATTAGAGCTTGTGCCATTTGTGCAGTTGTGAATTTAGATGGTTGTCTAGCTGTGTCGGTAAAGTCTTTAGAGACAAAGTGGATTTCAACGTTGAGAGCCCATGTCAAGAAGTTATGGCAAACAAGTGCCAATTCATTGAATTCACATTTAGTGATGTTTGACATGTTTTTGCTACAAAAATTAATAAATGGAAATTTATTAAAAATTATTTGTTTGTAGCATTTAATAATTAAGGCTCAATCATAAAAATGCTAAGACAAAAATTAATAATTAATTATAGGGGGTATAAATATTTTTGGGTGTATGACTTTTTTGAGACATTTATTAATGGGACTTTAACCCAAAAATAATTATTGGATAAGGCCTTAAAAAAATTTATGATTTGGGCTTCATAATACCATTATGAATTTTTATTAATGGGACATTGGGCCCAAAAATAATTGTTAGGATCCAAATTAATTAGGATCAACTAAATAAAATGCCCAATCAATTAAATTAAAAAAAATGGCCCAAGGCAGATTTTTTTTTTTTATTTAATTAATGGTTCGGCCCAATTAGGAAAACAGGCCCAGTTAAAAGCCCAAGAATAAATATTAGGAGCCCCATTTCAATTAAAAGGAATGGCCCAGTTACCGGCCCAATTTGAAAAAGAGGGCGGCCCATTTAAAGGGATTAGGGTTCAGAATTTTTAATTACTGATTGTGAGCCACGACATGGTCAAATGCCGATTTCTGCGGAGTCGTTCGCGAGAAAAACAGAATCAGGGAGGGCCACGTTGACGTCGTCGTTCACCGACGCGATGTCGTCGATCGGCAAACGCCGTCGCGCGTCTGGCGCCGTCGCAGCGTGTAACGAGGACTGCGCAACGTCGCAGCGCCCGGCGTCGCGCAGAGGCGTCTGAGCCGTCGCGAGAACGGTGGCCGTTGCCAACTCGCCGTCTGGTCGGTAAGCGTGCCGGTGTATTTTCGGCGTGAACCAGAAGCGCGCCGCCTCTCGCCGTGGCGGCGCAAGGGCCGAGCAGCGCCGTCTCAGGCGCAGTCGCCGATTATCACGACGCCACAACAGGGGCCGTCGTGAAGAAGGGGGACACCGCTGTTCGCGCGGCGTTCGGCACCTCGCCGTCGCGGACAGGAGCTGCGTCGCACACTAGATGTGGCGTCGCGCTTCGAACTGTACCGCCAGGCGTGGAGGTCCGCCAGAGGGACGGAGGCGGGGGCTGCCGTTCGCGTTTCGCGAGGGAACGACGCCGTTGCCGGCGTGTATCTGCCGTCGCGCCAGAGGCGACGTCGGGCAGAGGCAGAGCGATACTGTTCACGAGGGTTCGTCGTCGACCGATGGTAAGGGTCGATTGGGGCTTTGATTTCAGAAAAATGAGTGTTTCCGATTTGTTTCGGAAAAAGTTTCCTTTTTTTTTCAGAAATAAAAGGGTTTTCTCGAATTGGGTTTCTGATGTTGATTTTCAAAAAACAAAAGTCAACAATTTTAATTTTTTAAATGAAACATTGGGTTTCAGCATTTGAAATCGCGCAAAAATGATTTTGGATTTCTGGGATTTCGGTTTCTGAATTTTTTTCTTTTCGAAACTGGGTTTCGAAGATTGTGGATACAGGGTTTTGTTAGGTAACAAAACATGTATAAACATATACGTATAGAACATAGCATATGATTCCTAAAACCAGATATTCACACATTAAATCATCAATTCAGAACACAAATATACACATTTATTTGATCAGAAACGTTGCCATAAAAAAATCATATTTGGCATATGAATACCCATCATATATTCGACATGTAAGCATATGATTTGAATATTAATATCTAAACAGAATCATGAATTTAATAGCACAGGAAATTATCAGGCTGAATATGCATAATATGAGCAAATTTATCCGACAGCATCTTCAGCATACCTAGGCATGGATATTCATTAAAAATTTCAGATTAATATTGAATTAGAAACTTACTGTTTCAGCAACAAAATTAATATTAATCATGATTGATTTGATCCCGAAAACAGCTGGAGCAATCCTCTCGTAAATTTTTATTGCTCGTAGAGACTCGTGCTGATAACGTGTTGTAATCTTGAGAGGAAAGCGTAAAACAAAAGTAAAGACACAGTATTGATGACCCAGTTCGTCACAAAGTGACTACGTCTGGAGGCGACCAAGCCAGGAGATTATGCTAATATGAACTGCCGTTTACAATGATAAGAATTACAGAATACATAGGAATGATAAGTATAAATAGTATATTTTATTATATTCATATAATATATAATATATTAGGAATATATTATCACAATTTTTTTGTTGGTTCAATATTTTTAATATGTACATAGTAGCTGTGCTAGTAGAAGGTCGGGAGTTCGATTTCTATTATAAGTGTCTGCTTGGTAGCCTAGAAAAGGGCATAAAAACACGATTTTATGTGTTTGATATATCATAAAAATTTTCAATGAGTCCCATAAAAAGTCTGGCACACACATTACATATTTTCTTGAAAGTTATTGTTCCTCTTTAGAAATTGGAACGGACCATGAGCCCCCAATACAGTTTCCTGGCCAAATTCTTCCACCTCGACAGCAACTTTCGGTGCACTAGCAGCGGCGATAGCGCTGATTAGTCGATCTTCGTCCCTATGAGCTCCACTATCAAAAATTGGTGGTGCCGATGGATCGAAACAACCACTTGGTAGTGTTCCCCTTCGCCGTTGTTTTATGCATCTTCGTCATTTGGTAGATCTATTTTTCCAGCGTACTCACCCATCTCCGAAGCTTCGCTCACGCCTAAAGTCGGCCGCTGCGAGAAAAGCCACTGTCGTTCAATTCAACAAACACTAATGGCCTTAACCATTACAACCAGAACCACCATGGAAGATCTACACCACCACCTACAACCAACAAAGAAAGAACAGAGGAAAGGAATTAGGTTTTGCAATTTATTTAATTTTTCATATTTGGGTTTGTGGAATTGAGTTTTCTCCAAGAAATTAGGTTTGAATCTTGGATTTGTGTTCAATTTATTTTTCTACTAAATTAGTTTGAATTCATTTTTCTGCATAATTGAGTTTGGATTTATGTTTTTGCATAATTGAGTTTGATTCATTATTATGCATAAGTGAGTTTGTTGAATTTTAATTTTTTAACTTTATCAAATTTGGATTTAAGAAAGTTGTAAAGTGTTTGAAGAATTATTTGAAGAACTGTATAGAATTTTAGCAAATTTCAACTCCGACGAATATGGGTGGGTGGGTGAGTTTTGATTCCGGTGAGTATGGTTTCTTTCTTCAATTTCAGCGAGTATGGTTTGGATTTTTCCAGTGGAATGGTGGTGGAGTTTCGATTTCTTATCTTATTTTAATATCCACCAAATAAAATTTTGTTTTCTCTGTACACCTTACCAAACATAAAAAAAATTGAGTCTTATCTTAAGTAAATCATGAAAACATATAAGGACTCTATCATGGTCTTTTTCTGACAAGGCTACCAAATGAACCCTAATTATAAGTTTTTTAATTGAAACACCAGAAATAATTGAAATACTTCCTCCATTTTGAAATAAGTTTTGGAAAAATTATAAAATAATTCACAAAATTAATATTAATTACAAATTAATTCTATGTAAAAATAAAATATGTTTCTGTGGAGAAAAAACACTATACTTCTGTGTAAATATTGTGAACCAATTTATAAAAATATAGTCACTTTTTTGAACTAATATGCAAATGCCCCATAAGTTTTATATTGATTTTAGGCACACAAATTAAGATAGATATTAAAATAATAATTTTAATATAAGTAATTTGATGAAATAAATAAATAAATTGAAGAATAATAAAAATAAGAATAAAAAAGTAAAATAATAATTTTCAAAAAATAAAAAGTAAATGAATAATTTATAGAAAGAATGACCAAAATGGTAAATGAAAAACTACCTGCCCCCGACAAGAGACACGTAGGATTCTATTTTGTTTCCACATGAAAACATTTTCCATCAAGAAATAAAATAAAATAATATAAAAAAAAATAAGTCTATTATGCACCAAGTACACTGTAAAATTCAAAGTGTATTTTTAAAAAATTATATCATTTATTATTGAAAAGTCACACATATTATTATTGAAAAGTTATACCATTAAACATACACTTTTCACTAATAACATGTGTAAATTTTCAGTGATATTTTGTGTATATTTTTTAAAATGCACTTGAGTTGCATGGTGCGATTGATGAATACAAGATTAAGGCATATAAAAATATAGATACATATTACATATATGCATACGCTGCTAATCACAGTAGATTTCCCAAAACCTATTAAAGAAACATGAAAGAAGATTGACAAATCCCTAAATGCAGAGGTATGTGATCTAAGCCTATAGGAAATTCTTTTGAAGAAAAACAATTACAGCAGAGATATGGAAGATGTGGTTGCAGTTCATTCTTTTTTTCCACTGGAGTTGTAATTTTCCTGGCAATTTGCATTTCTTCAGAGTTCTTGACAGTCATGGTTGCAATGCGGAGGCGAGATAGTTGTGATACGCTTCGGAGTTGAGATGTACCTGGCGGTGTCGGGGAATTTGGTGTTTAGCAAGTCGGCAGACAAGATGAAACCATTATATCACGAGTAACTCTGTTGTGCACTACGTGCATCGTGCAACTCAAGTATATTTTTAAAAAGTCACAACATTTATTATTGAAAAGTCACACGTATTATTATTGAAAAATTACACCATTAAATATAAACTTTTCAGTAATAACATGTGTAACTTTTCAATAGTATTTTGTATAACTTTTTAAAAATACACTTGAACTACACAGTGCACCTGATCCATACAAGATTAAGGCTTATATCACATTTTGTATTAACTAAAGCAATAACTGAAGGTATCGAGTTTTATATCTATAAATTCATCTCTTCCAAATTTTATTAGTATATCAATTATGATTGCAAATTTATGGACCGCGTGCGATGCATGTGTTAATAATTACTCTCTTCATTCTGATATAAATTTTTTGTTGCTTTTGAGTATACGAATTAAGACAATTGTTAAAATAATAATTATAGTATAAGTGATGTGATGAAAAAAATAAAAAAGTAATGAAAAATGTGTCAAAATAAAAATAAGAATAAAATGTGAATAATAGTTAAAAAAAAAAATGGAAAATTTATAGAAGGACATACCAATATAGTGAAATTGAAAGTTTATAAAGGGACATAGGGAATAGTAAAAAATAAAAGTAAGAAGATTTAGATGAAAGAAAAACTCTTTAGTTGTTGTGTTTTTTTGTCACGGGCTCACCGCCGGTGAAGAAATAAAGGGTCACCACCCCATTAACACCTAGCGCTCCAAGGCCCCCACATACGATGTGGTAATAGTTGATGGCGAATATTCTTCCCCTGCTCATGCCGAAAACTCCTCTTGTCATCCTGATGACATCTTCTTCCTGGGGTGGGCGCACCAAGATAGGTAAAATGTTATTTAATCTCTCCCTTTTGATAACTCTCGTCGCTATTTTTTTAACTTTTTTGTTTGGAGGCTGATGGTGCCTTTAACGCTGGAGGTACTCAATTTTCTGGCGCTCCGCCCTTGTCCTGCTCTCGATTTGCTGTTATTGGACTGCCTCCATCAAGCATACTAGAATTATTATCCGTGTTGAATATAAGTATTTATATGGAAACCAAATAAGAATAATATGGTGAACAAGATTAATAACTTAAAGGTATTCGTAGAGACCCATTATTGATTTTAATTTGATCAAATATATTTTTTTGTTATGAACGTAATAAAGTTTCACTACAAATTATCCTTGGCAGTTATATTGAATTTAGGAATGTAGTTGATAGACCTTGTAAATGCATATTCATACGGATCATTGGATACTAATGCATATAGAATTTAGGGTTAGTTACTATGGGGTGTCATCTCTAAGATGTGTTTACTCTCAACACACAAGCAAATCCTTTTTCACCCCTCATTACCAAAGTATTTACAATTATGTCATTAATATAAGGTAGTGTGGGGTGGAGTGGGGGTAGTATGGGTAGGTTACCCCACTGGCGGTTCAGATCTGTCTTGTCAAATAAATCACACCAAATAAGATTAAATAAATCCATTCACAATTCTCTCCATTCTCTCTCACCTCTCACTTCCCTCTCTCCACTCAAATCTCATATCTCTCCTCTCTCTCCATTCAAATTTCTCATCGGAGTCACAGCCGATGGTTGCATGGAGTCGAAGTCGCGCCCCACTCCATCATTGGAGTCGAAGTCGAGCCCAACTCCTTCGTCTTCGTCTTCACGACTATTGTCGACCTGGGCCGCCATGGACGAATTGAGTGGGGAGATTGAGAGGAGATTGTCGCAGGGAGTATCGATTGGGAGTCAGAAGGTGGGATGAGAGAGAGAGTGAAAATCTTGAAGGGCAATCTCAGAATTTTGAGGGCTGGAAGTGAGAATATAATTGGTCATATTAATGATTTTTTTGATGAAATTGTTGAAGGGAGGAAGAAGCTTTTGGATTTCTGCAATCATAAGTAGAAATTTTCAACATTTATTTTATTGTGAAAAAAAAGTTTAGGTGGAAAAAAAATCAGTAGTTGTTTGACTGTAACTTTTTTTATACTCTCTCTCTCTCTCTAGCTTGGCCGTTTGGTTTAAGGTTACGATGAGCAGCAGTGGAGCTATAAGGTGTAATGGAACTGTGTAGTATGAATGTTGATTCGATTATTATTTGGTCACCAAAAATGTTGTCTGGTGATGGTGAGGGTATTTTTTGTGTGTTGTATATATTTTTTTGGGTAGGATGAGTGAGGTGTTTCCATTGGTGGAACTTGACATTTTGTGTATACTTGTCTGGTAGGAATTTGAACAGATATAGTTTTGCCCTCTTTTTTCTTACTTCTTTAATTTTTTCTACTACTGGATTAGGTGTTTCATCCTATTCTTTCTCTCCCTCTCTCTATCTATTAATATTTCATATAATCAATTTCAACAATAATATTGTTGAATTAATTAGCATATGCATGTTTTTTTCAAAAGTACATTGATTTTAGGGATCTTCAGTACTTTTTTTTGTACCCATTAATTTGATGTATTTTGGTACCCATTAATTTGAACTTGTAACTAATTTGAAATTTAACTTATCAATTATTTGATTTGAATTTTTACTAATTTTTTTGCACTTATAAAGTGCTGTGAAATTTAATATAATTCATTTTTTACTTATATTGTTGAATAATAAAATTGTTGAGATTTTACACTTATAGACATTTGAACTTTGATTATTTTTTTCACTTATGAATTTTCTATATTAATGACAATAAGAATATTTGGAACATGTTTTATATTGAACTTTGACAATCAATACATTTGAACTATATTTATAAAATTTGAACTTTTACGTATTTTTTGAACTTATGAATGTTCCGTTAATTTGAATTAAAAGGTTAAATATTCAAAAAAATTATAAAAATTGAGAGAAAATTGAATACGAATGAATTCATACAAAAATTAAAATTTTAGTATAACATTAAGTATTAAAAGTTTAAAATTATTATAAAAGGAGGAAAAAAATGAATTCAAATGATTTAATAAAGAATATTATTTTAAAATTAAAATAAAATTGTAAAAATGTTAATATAACATTAAGTATTAAAAGTTTAAATTTGTTATAAAAGGAGTAAAAAAATTAATTCACAAAGAATAACATTTTAAAATAAAAATAAATGGTAAGTAATAAAGTGTATATAAAATAAGAAAATGGAAAGAAAAATGATTATGAGGGTTGAATTGATTGTTGACAGATTTGATTGACAAATGAGAGAGAGGAGAGAAGAGAGAGAGAAAAGAGAGTTGTTGGAATAAATTTATAATTAAACTTTGACAATCAATGAATTTGAACTATGATTACGAACGTTTGAACTTTTACTTTTTTTTGAACTTATGAATATTTCGTTTTATTAATAATTAATAGTATAACTGAAAATCTAGTATATTTTAATAAAATAATTATAATTATTATTAATTAAAATTAGATACAAATATTAACAAATTATACAAGTAAAATTTAGGAATAATTACAAGACACAACACTTTTAATGCTCATATTTCCAAACACAACACACATAATTTCATATTTCCAAACACAATATTTTATCACAAAATACAACACTTTTTCCATTAATAAATTATTTTTCATAAAATTGCATGTCATTACTCTTCATACTCTCTCTCTCTTATCTCTCTCTCACTTTTCAATTTTTTCTCTCTCTCCTCTTTCTCTCTCTTTTATGTTTTCTTTTTCTCACACTCTCTATATTCTCTTCTCTCCCTCTACGCCTTCTCTCTCCTCTTTCTCTCTATCTTTTTTGTTTCTACCCTTTTTCTCCTCTCTCTCTTTTCTGTTTTTTTATTTGTGACTTGATGAATCAGTCAAATAGCACAACAAACATTCAGATTTAATATTTCATATTTTTTTAAATATACCAACAATCAAATTATATTTTTTGAAAATTTATATTTTTTTTACAAATTTCATACTTCGTATTTTATTATCGTAATTCTTCAATTTTTCAGTTTTTTTCTCTCCTATTTCTCTCTGTTTTCTGTTTTTTTTTTCTCACGCTCTCTCTCTCTCATCTTTTTCTCTATCTTTTTGTTTCTACCTTTTTTCTTGCTTTCTCTCTCTTCTCTTTTTTGTTTTTTTATTTTGTAGCTTGATGAATCAGTCAAATAGCACAACAAATATTCAGATTTCATGCTTCATATTTTTTTTTAAATATACCAACAATCAAATTATATTTTTTTTTATAAATTTCATACTTCGTTATTTTTTTATCGTAATTCTTCAATTCAGAACAATTAGCCATATATTCAGATTCTAATTCTATTCATATTCAACTTTCAAAATATGAATACTTCTAATTTATTTCTATATATATTCAGATTTCAATCCGTGAATACTACTAATTTGTTGTTGCATATTCAAATTCTAATTTCAAATATCTGTTGCATACTAAAAAAAATTTGAATACTTCAACAAAAATTGAGTCAAAATATAAAATTACATAAATAATTATCAAACCACACAAAATCCAAAAAAAAAAAAAAAACAATCAATCTCCTCATTTAACAAAATTCTTAGCATTGTTCACGAAGAGGTGATTCAATAGCATTTCAGCTGTCAATCTGTACATTGAATTCCTCATGAAACACCCTTTCAGAAAATCCCTAGCCTCATTTGAGATCCCATCAGGGATTTTAGGTGATTCACGCCCTTCCCCGATCTTTTCAAGAAGCTCCTCACTGTCACGAAACTTAAATCCACGTAAGTCTACCGCGCCTCTGTCGCACCACCGGAAAGATGCGTCCATCGCCGCCGTGCTTAGTCATGGCACGTGCACCGGAAATCGCAAATCTTCATTCTGTTTCCGACGCACAACCATCCTCTGTCTCGCACCCGTCGCTGCAAGCCGACATCACAACCAGCCTCAGCGAATCCGGAGCTCCACGCCGGAAACTCACCACCGAAAACTGATGCTCTTCCGCACCTGAAACAACTATCGTCGTCGTTCATCTATCCGTCGCTGGAATCCAAGCCCATAACCATCCTATTGCTGGTAACAAAGAGGAAAATTTAGTTGGGCCAAGTTCCCTTTAATCCCCAATCTTCGCCCTGAATTTAGTCAACAACAACCCTTTATTTCAAAGATGTTGTACGCGAGAGGAATGAGAGAGAGACCGAATTAGAGAGAGGGAGAATGGTGAGAAAAATGAGGGATTTTTTTTTTTATATTCAAAATTGGATGATTTGATGGTTGCAGGTGAAAGTACCCATTTTGTGTTGCACTTTGTAATGTTAATTTTTTAGTGTTGCACTATGTAATATACCCTTTATAAGTGTGACACTATGTAACTCACCCGTAAAATTTATTACATAATTTACAAATAAAACATGAGCATGAATTATATATACAACATTGCATTACTATAACATTGAAATATAAATAAAGAAAGTAAAAATGGATCAATCACATGGGAAATATAAAAATAGTACACCCTCCGTCCACGATAAATGGTCCATGTTGCCTTAAGCGGTCGTCTAAATATGGAAAAAGATTGAAAAAACTAATTCAATTTAAAGGCTGGAATCGAAATGAAAACTTAGGTAAATCGAGCATCTCCACAAAGAAATTTTTAAACACTAGTCAACCAACTTAAAAAAGTAGGGTGCTTTACGTATTGGTTCAAAAAATCACTATATTTACAAATTGGTTCATAATATTTGCAAGGAAGCATTTTTTTTTTTTTGCACGGAAGTGTTTTTTTTTTTTTTTTGTATGGAACCAATATGTAATTTGTGTGAATTTGTTGAACCATTTTATACTTTTTCCAAAAAATATTGGATAGAATATACAAGGATAAATTTCATTCACTTGGTACACCAATGATTGTTAGTACCCTTGAAGTGGATAAAAACCTATTTAAATCTAAAGAAGATAAAAAAATATATATATACTAGGATCACAAATTTTTTACCTTAGCGCAATTGTCTCATTATTTTATCTTAGCTATATAAATTTAACAACTATAAGAGAACAAAAATGAAGGATGTTCCTTTCTAATATATTTTTAATTGGTTAGGATTTAGGATTAGGATCCGTCATTTATATTTTAAAGGGTGATTTACGTATAGGTTCAAAAAAAATCACTATATTTACAAATAGGTTCACAATATTTGCACAAAAACATATTTTTTTCTGCACAGAAGCACATTTTTTTTCTGCACAACACCTATTTGTAAATATAGTGACTTTTTTTAACCTATATGTAAATCACCCTATTTTAAAACACTTTATACATGTAACTAATATTTTCTCTCTCAATCTCATTTTAGTTATTACTTTTAAAATTTAAAAAAATTGACAAATTTACTCTCCAACAACGGAAAAAAAGATGAATGAGATTATGAGAGCGTGTGAAGAAAAATCTATTATTAGAAAAAAAAAATACTTCCTCTATCCCAACTTTTTTTTTTCATTATTTCTATTTTGGGATGTTTTAATTCTTTTTAGTCTACCTTAAAAAAGAAATAATTTACACTGACAAAAGTCAATAAAGTACATTTTTTATATTTTAGTAGTATTAATTAACTTCACACTCACATACTCTATTTTTTTTTATCTGTGTACTCATGTCTTTTGGATAAAAGACCCTAAATGGAGAGAGTAGTAAATTAGAGAGAATTGTAAGAAATTAGCAAAATCAATGATATCTTTTCCAAAATTCTAAGTTCTAAAGTGACAAAAACAATATGAAAAGAAAGACTAACAACTAGTGAAAAAGAGAAATAAAATAAGGATTTATGAGAACATAAATAATAGTTGAGAAGAATTATTGGAGGATGTATTAATCAAAGAGGGTCAAAAAATAACAAAATTATACTCCCTCTGTCCCAAGATAAATTTCACACTTTCCTTATATGGATGTCCCAACTCTTTCTTCACACCCCAAAAAAGGAAACAATTCACACTCATAAAAGTCAATAAAATACACTTTTTATATTTTATTATTTAACTTCACACTCACATACTTCACTTTTTCTTAATATGCGTGAAACTCCAACTATGAAGAAAATATTGGGACGGAGGGAGTATGATTTTAGGCATAAATAAAAAAAAAAACTAACTGTATATAGAGAAATTTTAAATCTCCCGAGCTTTTCCCCCGCCCCCTCTCACTTATTTATTTTCTTTGTCACTAAGGGTACGTTTGTTTTGACACTAGCTTGAATGTACGTAGAACTTTGCGATCACGCTCCACACGTGTTTGAGATTTAACATTCGAATTTTACATTCCAAACTCAATCCACATATAAAAATACCTATTAAACCTATTATTACTCTTTCCAACACAACACTCATAAAATACTTATTATACCTATTATTATACCTATAAAATCAATCATTATCACACTTTAATTTGACATAAAATAACATCCTACCCTACTAAAATTCCAAAATAAACACACACCTATTCATCAAAGTTTTCACATCTCAGAATTTCAAAACCATGACTTGTTATGAGCCCTTAAATCCCAAAACAAACGTACCCTAACTTACTATCATATCTTACACTCATTATTTTATTATATCCTGTGTCAAAAGTTCAGGGGTAATTTAATACAAGCTCAGCAATAATGTTGTATTGCTATAAACCTAAATTAGTGGTTCTAATTTTGCACTACAGATTTTTGAGAAATTGAGTTTGTAAAGCAGGGAAAATTTCTTCTCCGGCCATACACCGTTCACAATGTAGAATTTTTTATTTAAAATTTCACATATATAATCACATTCACATCAACATACATACAAGCTGAAACCATGCATGTGTTTTAATTAAAACAATAATACTTAATAAAGTCAGTGGTTGCGAAGAGCGACAGCAGAGAGCACAACCAAGAAAACCAGGATGACTGCCGCTATGAAGGACCCCACCACTGCTCCACTCACACGCTGGCAGAAGTCGTCGAACTGCTGGCAAATGGCGAACCAGTTCGTGTTCGGGTTCCCGTTGTGCGCCAAGTACACGATGGCTGCCGCAGCTGATGCTGCCGCCGTAGTCAGGGCCACAACCACCTGCCCCACCACACTTTTATAATTACAAACCCATAATATTAACCTTTTTGTTCCAAGTATTTATTCCGGACACGAGGTAGATAAAATAGGAAATTTTAGAATAATTGCAGGGTCTATTAAAAAATTAAATATTATTTATAATTATGTTAATAAAATAATATTCTCTAAAAATGAATGAAAATAAATTTAGGCGAGTGGAGATAAATATTAGAAACAGGTAGAGTAAATTTTTTTTTTTAAATTACAAACTAGTCCAAAAAATATTGCTAATTATAAATTGGTTATGTGGAAAAATAAAATATATTTTTGTACAAAAAAATATTTTAAATAATTTAGATTTGTACATTTTTAAAATATTATTTCAAATTGATACAAAATTTTCTGTAATAATCGAGTAAATATGAGTTAAATAATATAATTATTTTTTTTGCATATTGTACCAATTTGAAAATAGTGCTTTAAAATTTACCATTTTGTAACTGTCCCAAAAAATTATTCCATCCTTCTCATGACTACTTTCACACATGTCTTATTTGGACGTTCCAACTCAATTTTTACACAACTAAAAAAGAAACCTTTTATATTCACAAAAGTTAATAAAATACACTTTTTCTTATTTTATTATTTAACTCTAGACTCACATACTTATTTTTTCTTGGTTCGCGTGCCCATGACAACTATGAAAGTAATCTTGGGACAGAGGAAGTATATGTATGTGCAAATATTTTGAATGAATAATAAATATGATCACTTTTATTAAAGTATCTCATATCGGTAGTGAATATGATTTTTGTTGGCTGAGTTTATAAAAGTGAGTAATCCTCTCAGAGTCTCAATTATAAATGATCCCATTTTATTAGTAATAAACAAGAATGAGTAGGTCTCTTGTGAACTCGAGTTCACATGAACTTGTATAGGAGTAATCACTATCACTGTTATTCATATATATTATCATTGTTAAAAAATATACTTGATTTTCTAACAGTGATAGTGTATATGCATAACAGTAATATTGAATATACATAATAGTGATAGTGTACACACATGATAGTAATAATTGAGTACCCGAGTTCACCGTGAACTCGGGTTAATACAAGTGTTTGTCAACAAGAATTGGGATTATATATCTCACAGTGTCGAGGATGAGGAGGAGAAGCTTTACTCCGGCGGCATGAGGACGGACAATGGCGACAATGGAGAAAGGCAACGACAGAAGCAAGTAGCCGCTAGTTACACCATTCGCCACCACAAAGAATCTGCGTGATTTTTTATGTCAAATTTATAAAATGCATGCATGATAAAAATAAAGAAATGAAGAAGTACGTGAAGGTGGGGAGGTCATCGTAGCTAGCTTGGAACTGGAAGAACTGGGTGAAGAAAGGAAGTGTCTGATCGGTGGTTCCCATGGTGGCAGTGGCGGCTAAGGCAGCAACGAGGGCGCAAATTCGGAGAATAAAGTCGAATATGGAAACTCCTCTCTTCAATCCCCGTTGTGGTGGAGTGGCGGCGACAACGACAGCTTTGTGCTTGGCGGAGTTGGACTGATCTGGAATGTTGATAGTTGCTGCTTCAGCGGTGCTCATCTTTATTTAATTTGGTAAAAGGAAATTTAATTATGTGATAGAAGAATAATGAGTAATAAATAATATATATATAGGATGGGATTGGGAGGAGTAAGAGTTTAATTTGGAGTAGGTTTTTGGTGGAGTTGTTGCAAATTAACTTACTAAACTAGCTCCACCTTCACTTGTAAGAGCCTCCAACATCATGCATGCGTTTTCACGTTGACAAACTACTTTTGTTGACGAATTATTAGCTCTAATTCGAACACAAAGTATTATGAGGATCAGTTTTATTGTGATTCTTATTTATATTTTGTTTAAAATTTAAAAACTGTTTTTATATGATTATAACTTTTGATTATATTAAATTAAAAAATTATCAAACGCTCAACATTCACCTAATAAAATTTGTAAACACTTGCCACTTTCACTATTAAACAATTATTCCAACAATCACTAAATTAAATCACTCATAAAAATACATATATATTTTTTTCAAACACAGCCTTAGTCTCCTCTCTATCAACGCCAGATCCGATGGATAAAAATAAATCAGTAAAAACAGAAACGATCTAACCAGCTCAACAGTTTTCAAGTTTTGGCTAGTTCAACCAGTTTCAACCTACAAGATAGTTTTTTGAGTGCATTCGGACAAATTACCACGATGATTACTGATTGCCCCATCTGATTTTGAAAGCATTAGTATAAACAACTAATACACTTTAGTGAAACAATTAACATCCTTTAAATCAATTTTGGAACTTATTCACACAAAACTTTGGAGACGAAATATAATAATAAGGCCACAATTTCAACAGAGGATTGCGTAGAATTGGCAAGTTAAGTTCCATCCAAAACAAATAATGCAAGAGCTCAACTAGGCAGATATAATAACTTGACCATATCGCCTCAACAAAATTTACAAGCCGCGCCATCGAAGATGACATTTATTTGATAAGTATTGCCCCCAACGGGTGTAAAGAATTGCACTAGCAATGGAACTCAACGACGTATACACGCTGTGGTTGTTTCTCTATATAACACCAAACATTTAAACAGGAAGAATACGCAACCAGACACATTCGAGATAATATATGGCGTGAAAATGATCCTATGGTCGTAATCTCCATCCACGCTCAGCAAGCGCTTTATGCACCTGACTTGCTGCCTCTGCAGTATCATTTAATGGAGGGTAACTCCAGCTTTCGGACATCTGAAATATCAAAGTCGGTTGGAAGAAAGAACAAAGTTAGCAGCAACAAAACAAATCTAGTTCATACAATTGTAGATTAAATAGCATTAGTACTATTTCAATATACAACTAATACTTTTCATCATATTGAGTTGATACTTTTCATCACATGAACTGATACTTTTTTCGACCATTTCTTCTAATGTTTCATGAAAAACTATAAATAAACAGCTTGTTGAAATTTTTAGTCAAAATCTGGTGAAAGTGTAGGTAGGGCAAGATAGAAATTCCCATTATTTACTTACATCCTCAAGACCTGTAAATGGTCTAACTAGACCTCTTTCACTCAGCTTCTTATGGAACTCCACTAACTTCCAGGTACAACGTTCTGCCCCGATAACATAAACAGGCTTCCTGTAGTCATCAAAAGTCGGTTACACATACAGGCATACAGCACCATCAAGAACTGATATCGAGCATTACCCTGTGCTGCAAGCCTCGCTCAACATACAAACTGAATCAGCAGTGACTACAAATGAATCAGCCCAAGCAAGATGCCCCAAATGTGGATTAGGTTCTGTAATGATAAGGAACTCATTAATTTAGTTTCGAGATCTAAACCATTCATTATGTTCGATGAGTATGAAGTACCTTCACCGTTCCATATGTATATTTTAGGATGAGTTTCGAGTTCTTTGATAATAAACTTAGAAACCTGTTAACGAAAAGCCCATCAAACCATAAAATATAGTAGTAGGGAAATGATCAATTATTGAACAACTACAGTCATCACTTTCATCTCTGAAAAAGAAACTTCTGGATTCATTTTAACCTTTTTGGGTGTCCTCCTTGAAAAAGATATTCTCACACTTCCACAACTTGGGATAACATTGTGCAAAGATGAGATCAGCTGTTCAGCAAGGTCTGTGCTATATCTGCAGTACCCTATCAAGAATGAATCCAAGACTATGAACATCCATCTAAAAAGGAGTTTCCTGACTAAGTTCTTAACTTGCAGAACAAATACTCCTAGAAATAGCTCAAGAGGAAGAAGCAACCGCGGTAAACAAATGATTGCAAATTTCTAACTTCGTATTGACAAAAAGCAGGTGAAAGAAAGTATGATTTGACACAGCTTCCGAAAAGACAAGTGAAAATTTATCTAATCACACAAAGAGACTCATTGACGCATCGTATAACACACACATGTGCAAAAAAGTAACAGAAATATATGGATATTGGCAAGGAGTGGAAGTTCCTTAGTTGGTGGATATATGACCTGAAATTCTTTCTGAAAATATCAAGAAACAGGTAAATTTTAAGCGCATGTTATAAAATTATGCTAAAGCATATAGAGATGAAAGGGACCACCACTCTTTTCACTTCACCTTTGGGCAAGTCCATTAAGGCACCACATAAACCCCATTATATCTAAGTTATCTGGCATTTCACATTTAAAGCACTAAATATGTCATTGGTGAATAGTCAAGCAAACTATTTTTTTAGGAAATTAATTAAAATAGATTTTCATTGATTCAACATAAGCCAATTACAAAAGTGAGTTTGATTTAAACAAGGGGGTGATCATGGTGATCATTTACAATAGAAAATAATTTTCTACTAGCTTTAATTAATTAGTCATTTGAATTCGACTTCAGTTGATCAAATTATTAAAATCAAATCATTGATACAGCTAATAAAGTCAAATTCTAAAATCACGGAAAATGGGACACTTAATACCTAAATATATATTAATATAACTTACACATTGGTGAAGCAATACAATCACAAGTTTGGCGTCTAAAAGTGTGGTTTTCATATTAACTCACAAACCCTATAACAAATTAAGGCCGTCCAGTGAATGTGATTTTATGATCACCCTATTTTTAATAAAAACGAAAAGGGTACATCACCAGGATAAAGGAAGAGTAATTACTTGAGGGCCCACCAATGCTGACTACAAGCAAAGGCTTCGGCAAAGGTGCGAACTCATCATGCCAGGCATTAGCTGCACTACGAAGTAGAGCAGAATCAACTTGATGAAGTGCTCCTACTGTAAGTACCTGAGAAACGAAAACGAGCAGCCACATATATGCCGCCAGAAGTCAGCTACAACTAATCTCAGTGAGATTGATAAATTAGATACACATATAAGGTGAAGATACATACAACATGCTTGCCAGGAGGTTCGAATGGTGTTACCCATTTCCTGAGAAAACGAGGAACCTGCTCCCGTGCTTGAGGGGTCAACGGATAATAATCATGCTGTGGGGTTATCACCATATCGAACCTGTCCAAATGGGACCTCGGATGCTGAATCTGAAAAGGTAAAACATAATAAGATAATAAATCTTGTTTGCTTACAAAATAAAATAGAAGACATAATGAAACAATATTGACAAAACATATCTCTTCCCCTAAAGAACAATTAGAAAACTGCTAAAGAGCACATATTACAGTCTGTAAAAAGATATGCATTAGTAGTTATCTATCTCTCTCTCATTATATATGTGTGTATGTGTACAATTTGTATATGAACAGGCAAATCTTCTCAAGCATACTTCCAAAACGAGAGAACAAATTAAAACCCACAACTAAGACACCAAGGCAAAAGAATGAACTTATAACAATTTACTAGTTAATAACTAGCTCGCACAAACATTATTTTTTTCTTAATCTGAAAATGTAATATTGTCGAAATATCACAAGAAAAATATCTGTAATTTTTAAAAACTATCTGTTTCCACTTACAAGAAACATTAATGATGCACTCAAAAACATCCATAGAGATCTAGGATGCTATAGCAACCACTATTGGTGAAAAAGCAAAGAGTGAGCTAAATGAAATGCTTAAGGTTGTTTTAGGATTGAGGGAGCTGTTCAGAGGAGAAGAGCTGGGGAAGGATTTCAAATGACCCCAGACAGAATGGACTTAAATCCACCAAAATACTCAAAATCAAAATCAAAATGAGAGTTATGGATTTCAAACCCAGTGTAAAATGAATCTAACCAAAAAACATTAACGCTCTGTTTGTTTTGGGATTCACACGGATGGAGTTAGGACTTTGTGCTCCCCATCACATACGAGTTTGAGATTTAGAATCTAGTTTTCAAATCTTATATTCAATTCACACCTACAAATACCAATAAAACCTATCCTGCGAATACCTATAAAATCTAATATTGATTTGACATAAAGTTAAATCTCACCTACTTAAATCCCAAAACAAATACATGTTTTTACTATTAATACTTTACTCAAAATCCCTGAATTCTAAAACCTTGACTTGCTCCACACACTTAAATCCCAAAACAAACACAACCTAACAGATTTGACATCCTTTGCCCAAATTCGTCAATCCAAATGCAACATTAACATATTAATAGTTACTATGCATTTAGATGTTCCAGATAATAAAATGCCATCACTTTTCCAATATAATTCTGACATATAATGCCCATATGCGGCCAATATAGAAAGTCAACTCGAGTGTATAAGTGGCAGCAGGTCAATGTAGAAAGTATATGATGACCACAACATACCTCTTACAAGAAAATTGTAAAAACAGAATTCAGAAGAAGGTGTTGCATCCAAAATCTTTCTAATAAATATAAAGAGTTGAATCAAAATATTAGCTCTCAAGTACGCGGACAACATCAAACCTGGACGACAAACACATTCTCAGACGCCAATCTTTTAATTGAGCTTGCAATTGAAATTGTATCTCTGCCAGATGCAACCACAAGTAGTGGGCCATCCCTGAAAATAGTAGAATATGTAACTTCTCAAGCATCAAAACGATGAAAATAAACGGAACGCTTGTATCCTACCACAAAAGTAATGAATAATATCAAACATTAAGGCAATAATATAAATAGATTTTGCTTTTGTTATATGACTTTTTTAGACCAGGAATTAATAGAGAATGAACCCATGCACTATATCTTTAGGTCATAAAGCAGCCATTTCCATCTTGAGCAAACACCAAATCATGTGATTCTATTCTATGGAGGGTTGCCCCTTTTATTATCCATACAAGCTTACCTCATCATCCCTCAGAACCTCTGTCAATAAGTAATCTGCAGTGATATGTTTTTACTGAGGACCTTTTCTATTTCAAATTACTTCATAATTATTACGTAAGAAACAAAAAATAAGCTTACCTAACGTGTTTTTAAACATATACAGATTTTGACATGTCAAAAATATTATAACCTAGGTGTGTATCAATTATAAACAATAGTTTCCAGAATAAATCAAAACAAGCAACGACCTCATGAAAGCTGTCATCTTCGTTCATGGGGAATGGCAAAACACCAACCACCTCCACATCGCTGCTGCCGCCACCCTTGGAGTATGGTTGGTGATGCTCTGGGGTTGATGACCCCATATACCAAAATAGAGGGAAACAAGTGAACAAGGGGAAGGGGAAATGTTTGGGTAGCTCAAGTGCAAGGCTACCTTCTAAAGGTAAAAGCAAACAAGTGGACAAAAGCAAGGGGAGAAAAGGCTCAACTCTAAGACTGAGAGATGAAGATGGCAATGAGGAGGCATTTGATGAAGAGGAAGAGGAAGAAGAGTACATTGATGATGATGAGATGTTTAATGATGAGGAGGAGGAGGGTTTTGATGTTGATGTTGATGTTGATGAGTATTGAGGAATAGTTAACTTAGTGGTTTTAATTATAAATGGCTGTTTTTTTAAACATTTCATGGTTTTTGTTTGTGAAGAATAAACTCGTGAAGTCTATCTTCAGTTCTTTGGATAATAAATTTATGATATGATCAAAATAATAAAAGGAAGTAAGGTAGATAAAGAGAATTCTAAATGTATATTTTTCATTAATGGGAGTTGGGATCGTTTCTTTGTGTACATATGGCCTATTTATAGGCTTGCATGTGGTGATGTGGCAATTAATTAAGCTAATGGGCCTAATGAGCCTAACACTTGTCACTCTTAGAGCTTAAATACACTTAATAAACATGTAATGACTGAATAACCCTTTTAGCAGGGTTGTCTCTTCTTGTAGGACGTTTTAGGTGTTTTGTACAAGCAGCTTAGACTTGGGATGGGTTGTCTCTTATTGTAAACACCTTCTTTAACATCTAGTCACTCTTAGAGCTTAAATACACTTAATAAACATGTAATGACTGAATAACCCTTTTAGCAGGGTTGTCTCTTCTTGTAGGACGTTTTAGGTGTTTTGGGCGAGCAGCTTAGACTTGGGATGGGTTGTCTCTTATTGTAAACACCTTCTTTAACATCTAGTCATCTACCCAGTCCCCCACTGCCCCTACATTTTTCTGTGGACCATGGAAAGACCATCTACCAAACTGCGTCTTTCTAAAGTAATTCATATGAACAGAAAGCATATAACTATTCCATTGTCCTCATCCTTAAAACAATAGTATCACAAACCTAGTAAATTAAATATATATATATATATATATATACACATATATATATAGAAGGACTACTCAACTTCATGCAAAAACGGTAACCCTGGACATAAAAGTGACCACATATAAGGTAGATACAAGAATCAACACAGGAGAGTTATTCTACATCCATTTTGGACATGCGAGTAAAGGATAGGATGAATTTACTTCTCGTAAGTCTCTTTAGCCATTCTGACAATACTTCTAACATCAGCTTCCAACACAGATGACAAGCCTCCAGAACCTCCGTTCTCCATTGGCAAAAACCGTGTCTTCCCACTTCTAGCAATCAAAATTCTTGAATATCCATATATCTGGCTAATGATATAATACAATTTCTTATGGATAGAAACTGGAAGCCAGTGAAGCCACTCATTGATTCCTCCTGTGGGTCTTGTCACCCGCTGAACAACATAGGCATCACGCAGAAGTGACACAATTAATCACTCTCAGAAATTAAGTTCTACCATAATTTAAGCATGGTTCTTCAAATCAGATAGTGATAACTTTAACTAGGACACTTACAGACATACACTCAAGAGTAGCTTGCTTGTTAGTTTAAAGATCATTAATAGTATATTTCAGGATACGGAGTGGAGAAGAGCTTTGAGACAGCAGAAATAAAAAGAGATCACAATTACAAGGAAATGAACCACTTATAGCAACTCTTTTCCAAAATATCTTTCACTGGCAAACATTTCAGAATGAAAAATAGAAATAAGAGAGTTTCCAAGTGCACAGAAAAATGGTATTGAGAGAAGATTTTCAGGATGCAGAAGCAGATGACTCTTTTTTACTAGAATGATGGCTTCATTCAACCACTTTCCTCCTTCAAGCAAGGTTTGATAAGCACAGAGTAAAGAAAAAAACAGTTATATTCCTTTCTCTACATGTTCTCTTTGGTCTTTGATCCACTCAATGTCTTTCAAAGAAGAAAAAAAGAGAGACATTCAGTTATCGGGTTCCAACCCCCAGCACACACACACCCCGGCACATAAATAACACACTCTTTGGTAACTCCAGCAGAACCACTTAGAAGGAAAGCATGCAATCAGGAAGGAAATTGAGGATCAAGCTGAAACCACAAGTTGAACAATAAACAAACATCTTCCATCCCAATCAGAAGCCCAGGGTAACACAAATTGCTCAATCAAATTATATTATGCATTGCCATATCCAGAGAACAGAGGCGTCAACCATCCCATGACTCATAATTCCTTTTGCTTAACCCTCGAAACCGCATCACGTTGACAATGAATCACAAAATTCAACAGGGAAAGCTAAACAGAGCATGCAAACTTTAGAAGTGTTGTTACTAGCTAAAAACACGAGAAAGATACCTAAAAGAGAACTCTGGAAAGGGAAGAAGTAACTTACATAAAGAGTTTGCTTTTCAGATAAACCGAGCGCTCGAACCAATCCGACACTCTGGTTTTCCGACGCCGAAAAACCGTTTCCGATAACGACGGCGCGACGGACGACGCCGTAAACCCCACCTTCGAATATGTCAGGCACTCCACCCATGGATTTGGGGCTCCCGGGGGGCTCCGGAAGCGTTATTGGTTTCATTGAAGCACTAAAAAAATTCCGTGTGAATCTGATCAAAAACCCTAGGTGAGATTTAAGATTGGTTTATGTAGAGGTTGATTCAGTTGTGATGCATCACAAGTTTTTACAACGTGAGGAGAGAGAGAAGAAAATGAAATATAGGGCGTGTGCTGGCAAAAGCGGTTCCGATAATCGGATTGGAAAATGCCTTGTTCTTCACTTCAACTTCCCCATTTCTCCGGTTTTTTAATTTATTTATATTTATATTCCAAAGTTTTACAATTCTCCTATCTTCTAAATTTAATTGCTACATTAAAAAAATTGAGTATAATTTATACGAAAATGATTCATAATAATTTTATAAAATTATTTTAAAATATTAAATATTTGATTAAGGGTATTAAAATACTCTCTGTGTTCCAAAATTACTTTCACACTTTTCTTATTTGGATGTCTCAGCTCTTTTTTCACACACCTAAAAAGAAAACTTTTTACACTCACAAAAGTCAATAAAGTACATTTCTTCTTATTTTATTATTTAGCTTTACACTTACATACTTATTTTTTCTTATTTCGTGTGTCCAGGACTACCATGAAAGTAGTCCTGAGACAGAGGGAATATTTATCAAAAGTATCAAAGTTTGGGTCAATAACAATTATAATATAATATCATTGACCTAAAATTTTAATACTCCTAATCAAATTTTTTATATTTTAAAACTATTTAATGATAGACTTATCATGAACCATTTTCACATAAATTTTTTAAAAAAATTGTCTCATACTTAAAAATTTAAAAATATCTACTTTATCACTTTAACAAAAGTAAAAAAAAAATAGTTTATCTATAAATACTTTAAAACTAATAAATAATTCTTATTTTAAAATTTGTGCAATAAAGTAGAAATTAAGTTGGGGAATGAAGAAGCAAGGACAAAAATATCGATATCGGTAAAAAATATAAAATTTACGCAAATTTTGTTAAAATAATGAAAATTTAATGTGAAATTTTAGATAATGTTTTTACGGAATTTTAGACAATGTTATTACATGTCTTAATAGATAATGTTATTGCAAGCCTTAATACATAAATTTAACTGAAAATCTCAACGAAATGGGAATATTACGACAAACATATCAATAGATAATACATAAAAAAAATATAAAATGATACAACAACTGTTATAAATGTTGAATATTTGACAATTAATATCAATATAATGTCCTATGAGACTTAAATATAAAGTTATCAACCGATTTTAACCCCAAAAATAAAGTTGAACCAACTAAAATTGAGTGACTCCGCCCCGCTTTGCGCCGCCGTGTCGCCCTCGTCGTTGCCCCATTTGTGAAACCCTATAGGTCTTATTTCAAATGTTGAATTGAAATGTTGAAAGAGGGAGATGAGGGATTCAGAGAGACGATATATATCAAATGTGAACCTATTTGTAATAGATTTAAATGTTAGAACCTATTTTAAAGTCAATGGCTTTTTTGACACTTAGATGTAATAATCCCAAAATTTAAGTAAAATTCGTGAATCAAGTCATCAATTCCTAAATCATATGTTTTGATTTGAGAAGATTCCTGAATCAAGTTATAAATTCTTAACTCATATTATCAACAAATTAAATATTCTTTTTAAATAAAAAAATATCTTTAAAGATAAATATTTCAAAGTATATATTTATCTTAAAAAATTATCTAATTGACAAGATTTGTAGATATAGTTATTAGTTCTAAGATCAACAAAGAGTGTGTATATATGTTGTGGCGAGATGAATAGATCGCCACCTGAATTGTCACATGACCATAACCTAGAGCCAACCAAGACAGAGGAAATTCCATCAACATGGGGACGCAATCAAGGTGATGCAGTCAGAATTGTGCAACCAGAGCTGATCATCCAGAGGACCATGTGCACATGACTTGGAGCAAGACTAGGCCCCGAGAGCCCTTAAAGACCCAACGGCCACATGTCAGCCACATGTAGGGGTCCAAATCATGTCGGTGGATAGAAGCCTCCATAGCAGTGTGTCAGAGACAAGATCGGGCAGTAAAAAGAATGATTATGTTTAGGGAAGCCCACTTGAGGAACACGTGGCAGTAGAGGACTAGATCGTCGGGCCTGTTGTAGCCGTTATAGGCTGTGAACTATGTCAGATTTGGGCCACCCATTTATGTAATATGCACTATAGCCTCTAAGGCCATTGTAAAGTGATTCAAATATTTTTATAAAAGAGAGAGAAATAATACCCATTTTGAGGGTTTAGTGTGCATTTACTTTATTCGTATCTAATTATTTATTATATGTAGCAGCCACACCCAAGACCGATACAAAAATCACTATCAATATATGGCACTAGAAGGACGTGTGTTTGCTATATCATTGATTTAGTAGGGATTTTCTTCAGAATGCACAAATTTACAAAAAAGTCTGGGTCTAGTTTACTATTAATGGGCCTAAGTCTGGCCTGTTATCTATAAAAAAAACTTTATAGTAGGCTCGGTCTGGGCCTTTTTAACACCTAATAAAAAAAATTCATAACTTTTTATTAATTATTAAAATTTCAAAAATATACCTATAAAATTAACAAATGTCTCAATAACACCAATAATAATATTAAATATTTTTCCATTCACAAATAACATCGTTAATGCCTACATCAACTCACTAAAAAAACAATAACAAAATCATAAAATAGTTCAAAAAATCAATACATAAATGATAAATATTACTTCCAATTTTCTTCAACTACTTATAAAGAAAAATAAAATCACAACAAGAAAAATAAATATTCTTTCATATTTTCTTCAACTTACCACCTTTTGTGGCCACTGACCATGTTCCATTAGAACATCTATATATTAATTAATAATAAAAATGATAAATTATATCTTATAAATTAATATTTTAATTATATATTTAAATATTATATTATTATTATATATATAATTAAATAGGTCGGCCTGTTGAGCTTAAAAGACCTTTAAAAAAGCTCGGGTCTGGCCTATTTAATTAAATTAGGCTTTTGAAAAAGCCTAAACCTGACTTACTTATTAAATAGGCCGAGCCTAACAAGGTTTTTAGTAGGTCGGGACGTAGGCCCCTGTCGGGTAGCCTAGCCTTTTCCCCCCCCCCCCCTCCCCCTCTCAACACAATGAGCAATTTAGGTTTCACTCTTAAATGAGAATCCCAAAAGACCTCCAAGCTGCATTGGTCAACATCAAAAGAAGGCAAGCGGAGCTGCATGTGGAACAAGCTGCGACCCACCATTCTGGGGGACAAACCCCTGGACAGGCACTAGTCCGAGAAGAGGCAGGGCCAATACCCCCCAGGTATGATCGATGTGCTAGGAGTCAAGAAGATCTACAACCCATTAGTTTCAAGAGAAAGCTGAATGGGGTGGCCAACTCGCATGTTGTCTCAAGACGATGGGCAAAGTCAATTTTCTCTGGCCTGGAGAACTTATAAAAAACCCTAAGGCCATCTAGATTTGGTGCTAGCTCCAAACCACCCCAATAAGATGAATAGTAGATAAAATTTCCCGTGCGCGAGCGCCTAGGGAACGTTGGATTCAGGGTGTCAGCGAAAGACCATTTAGGTCAAGTGACACCCATCCAGCCCCCTCTTGTAGTGCAAGTGAACCACATTGTCAAAGTGCTCAGGACCCTTAAAGCCTTGGAAGAGAAGATCTCTCGTAAAGGGAACACGAGCTCGATAGCTCAAATCCCAACTTACCACTTTGCCTGCTACTCATCCAAGTTCCTACACAACCGAAAATCAATATTGCTATCATTGATACCTATAACGGGGAATCAGACACTATCACCCATCCAAACAAATATACGATATGTATATGGTGTCTATGTGTGCCAATAACGCCATTCACTGCAGGATATTCCATTAACAATGAGCGACGGAGGCCACAAGTGATATACCTAGTTGCCTGTAGGCTCGATCGTATCCTTCCATTAACTGGGTGGGTGTACTTTTCTAGGAGTAGTTCTCCTCAAAAGTCCCAAGACCTACTACCCGCAATCGTATGGGGAGATAATGAACCTGGCCCCGCATATCTAAAGCGGGTAGATTCCATCATTCTTCCAAAATTGGAAAACGTTTTCAATGAGAACTCAAGCCAATTCCGTTGCCAAAATTTGAAAACGTTTTCAATGAGAATTCAAGCCAATTCCGTCCATCTTCAAGCCATTAAAATCGCAGTGTATGTGTACGCTTCTAAGATAATATATTTTAAATTTTTAATATTCACACTAGCCCTTCCACAACCTTCTGCTCTGTCCTAACCAAAGCCTCGGAAATACCAAACCTAACCCTCACCAAGACCATCTAAAACTAAAACAACCACCACCAACACCAGGCCGTCATTTGTCATTTCCCCTGTCCCAAAAACCCCCCCTTTACTGTTATAAATTATCCTCGCAAACCCATAATTCAGAATTCAAAATGGGGAAAGAGAAAAAGTTCAGCTGGGGATCCGCCCTGGTCGGCGCGGCCGCCGCCGCCACCGCGGCGGTTGCCATCTCCGCGAAGCCTCGGGACCCCACCTTCCACCTCATCTCCATCGATCTCACCTCCTTCAAGCTCAACTTCCCTGCCCTCGACGCCGAGACGATCCTGACCGTCCACGTCAGCAACCCGAATATCGCCCCGATCCGGTACTCGGACACGGAGATGTCAATCTATTACTCCGGGTCGCTGCTGGGGAAGGCCCCGGTGCAGGCCGGGTCGCAGCCGCCGCGGTCGTGCCAGCTGCTCCGGCTTCCGGCGCGGCTGAGCGGGCTGGAGCTGGCCCACCACGCGAAGCAGTTCGTGGCGGACGTGGGGCGGCGGGAGATGGTGCTGGACTCGAAGGTGGATATCAGAGGGGCGGCGAAGGTGCTGTGGTGGAACCATAAGTTCAAGGTGCAAGTGGATAGTCACGTGATCGTGGATCCGGTTTTCCTAGATGTGATTGATCAGGAAAATAGATCTAAATTGGAACTCCTTGTTAATTCAGCTTGATAATTTTGTATTCTCATTTCATCTCGGAATTAATACAATGAAATTAACATTTGATTTTGATATGAACTTTGGGTAATTTGATTAAGATTTATCATGTGCTTCCGACCCATTTTTCTATTATTATCAATGTCAAACTAAAGTAAAAAATTATGATTTGGTTCAATACAAAACATTCAAGAATTAGGTCCTTAATGAATCTGATTCATAATGTTCAAAAACATTCGAACCAATCAAATGAAATCGAAGAAACTTCCGTTTTAGAGGTTGGACTGCCTTTTTTACTTTTTAATTTGAATTTTTATTTTTCAATGATGGTGATTTAGTGTCTGTTGTGAATTGACATACCAGATTAATCGGAGCATATAGACAAAATGTCGATTCAAACCCGCGATTTAACAGACGGTTTTACCCATTTGATTTTTTTTTTTTAAATTGTCTAATATATCAAGTGATCAGGCATAATTTTTCACTCAAAGTGATCAAATTAGCATTCTTCCTCTCTCAAATTCTCAAGTCCAGGATCTGAAAAGTTTAGTTATATTTATATTATTTCTATACATTATTTACACTACTACTAGTGTCATAGTCACTCTGTTTCATCCTCTATAAAAAATGTAGAAGCATTTTTTTTAAGTTAATAAGAAATCACTTTTTCAAAAAAGAAAAAGTGTTTCTCACTATTTAGTTGAGATCTAAAACAGACATTTAGTCTACTTCTACTTTTATCACTTCTACTACTCTCTCAAATTTTTAATTTCTATTATATAGTCTTAGTACTACTACTATTATACAACAAAGACAAGTCAATTATTCTCAAGGAACGACAAATGCAAAGCTTCCGGTTTCGATTCTACCACTTCCTTCCGTTCCTCTTTCTCCACCATCTCATAGACCACCACCACCACGATATCATACACAAGAAAATGAAAGTGATGATCCAAATGATGCAACAACACCATCACAATTATTTAAAAAAAATCTCGCATCTGATAATTTTACTCGCCACTATGAAAAGATGATCGATGAACATGATCCTCAAAATAATTTTGCTACTTGTCATTATTGCGAACGGTTTACAAATTTAAAAAGAGAGAGAGAGAGAGAGAGAGAGAGAGAGAAGGGGATGGAACATTACAAGTTCATATAAGGAAGAAACATAAAGAGTGAATTGGAATGACTTCAAGCCAAACACAACTACGAAAATATATCGAGTCCTCTAGAGATTGACTCAATATGAGGTACGTAATCCAATTTCTCTATTTAAATTTGATCAAATGACTTTTAGAAAGTATATGGCTAAATTGGTATGTGTTCAACATCTTCCCTTTACTCTTCCCGAAGAATTTATGTTTAATCAAACAGTTCAATTAGGTCTTCAATCGACCGCAAAAAATATCTCACATGCTACTTGCACTCATGACTTACTAGAGTTATTGGTGAAAATAAATATGCTTTGATTGCATTATTTACTAACCCAATGTTAAAAGTTTCTATTTGTGCGGATATTTGGAGTGATAATTCTAAAAAATATTCTTATCTTGAAATTACTTGTCATTGAATTAATGATTCATTGATTTTGAACAAGAGATTGTTATTTATAAAAAATTTGATATAAAACACAATGTCACTAATATTAGAGATAAAAATTGCATGATATTTAAATATTTTTAATTTGACAAATAAAGTTTTTTTATTGATTTTGATAATGCTAGTGCTAATACCGCTAGTATTGAAGATCTCAAATATGTTTGGCAACTGTGTCTTGGTGGAAAAAAATTCATAGTAAATGCATGTGTCACATTTTAAATATATGTGTTCAAGATAGTTTAGTTGCTTTGAGAGAACAAATTGCTCCAATTGAAGATTTATTATTTATATGACGAGATGTGGTGGTTTGATAAAAGATAGAAACACTTTTGTAAAAAACAAAATCACCCGATGTGTCAACTTGGTGGAATTCAACATATATATTAATATTGAAATAGTCTATGGAGTATAAAGATGCTTTATGTAAATTTTGTGCACAAGAAAATTTTATCTATCGTTTATGTCTTCAATATTGAGATCCATGCATAAACATATGTGAAATTTTAAGGATATTTAATGATGCTACTTTAGAGATGCCTAAAGTTTAGGCGCCTATTTCTCACTCCTGATCATTGTTGTAGAATTGCTTATATTTTATAGAAAAAAATTTGCTTACATGTTTGTGTGACTTCTATGATGACAAAATGGTTGAAATATTTTATTCATATCCTTAATTAATTTTTAGTTGCTAAAGTATTTAATCCTAGATATAGGTAAGAGGGTTTAGAAAGTTTTTTTAGAGATCTATAATAATGTTATTTATACAACAAATAATGTAACAAAATTTGATGATTCATTTAGTAATATTCGGCGTAATCGACAATCATCGTAGCTAATGTTAAATAAATATTATTAGATTTATTTATTAAGTATACATGTACACAACAAAATGCTGGTGAACAATATTCCTCTTTATTTTCTAGTGATCGTCGTACAGGTACTACAAGTGCAAGTGAAAATGGTAATATTTTCTATTCAAGTGTTCTTAATAATTTTATACATTCTCATTCACAATTAAAAGTATGATAATCTATTTCAAACCCTTGTCAAGAAAATAAAATTTTATCTAACAATTGCTTTTGAGTATCAACCTGGTGAGCAAGAATATCAACCAAAAAAAATTTCCCAAGTATTTCAAGTCTTAGGTTCAATATCTATATAACAAGCTCATCATAGATATCAAATTTTAGAGCATTAACCTACCTTTTACCTTGCTCACTTTGTAAAGATTAACACATTTAATTGGAAATAAAAAAACTCCCATAAACCTTATAACAATAGTGACATGATATTTTGATGTAGTTTGGATAGCAAACAAGTATTAGTTAGTTAGTTAATATTAATATGAAAGCAGGTTGGTTTTTGTGAGGACTAGAACTTAAATTTTTTTAGGGGTCATGCTTCTTTTGAGAGGATATCTGATCACAATGCACCTTAGCATATTAAAAATAATAACAATTCCAAGATACATATTTCTCCAACTGAGTTAGGATTTATGGACGTAGGAGCTTGAGTCTCTAAACAGCGTTAGAATCTTGTACACTTTTATATTGCTTTACATACTTGCTATTGAAATATCGTTGCATACATTGTGAAAAATAGCATCAATATTGAAGTCATGCATGAACCAATCAGCCTGAGTGGACACTATCCTAGGAAGAACATTTTTTAAGTAATCAGGAAAGTCTTTCAGAACACTAAAATGAGTGGAAACACTAAAGATTCACAATTTTTTAAACTCAGGCTAATTTTGATAAATATCCAACAAATATGCTCTTGAGCAATTAGTAGATGAGTTATCTGAACTGAATCAAACCTAAGCACACTATAACTAAGCTAATTGATTCAAGCTTAGGTCTCTCGAGACTGAACATCAGGATAACTTTTAGGCTAGTTGATTCAGTGATAAAGAAATCTTGCCAAAGATTTCATATGCATGCATCCCCCTATACACGTATTTAGATTCGTTCGGATCAACATTCAAAATGTCCAACACAAAACCACCACTATGTGATTTTTATTCCTCCATATTGTACATGTAACTGTATGATCTAGGTCTCTCCTATTTATTTTTTAACTCAAATTCTTTTGCAACCTTGGGGACTAATCTGGATCATCAACCTACAGTCAAAAATATTAAAATGCAACATTGAAACAAGAAAGGTTAGTCATTAAAAAAGAGTGATTTAGATGTTGTGTCCAATGTAGCAACATCAATAGGAACAAACTGGATAAACAAGAATATAACTGATGAAACTTGTAATATTAGTTTGTTCGTGGATACATATGTTTCATCAACGGATTGACTTTGAATTTGCTAATGTAGCTAGATTTGAGTATTTCGATAAAATACTTGCTAATATGGCTTATGTATAACAGCCCAAAGGCTTTGAAATTCCTGAATTTTCTAATCATATTTGAAAAATTAAAGATAACATTTTATGGTCTTAAATAATCTCTTAGGTCTAAATATGGAAGACTAATTGATTTCTTGCTTTAATTTGATTTTATATGAGTTGAACCAAATATATCTTTGTTTTATCAAACAAGCTGAAACATGATATCATGTTGCTGAAATCTATATTGATGACATTTTATTTAGTTTAACTTGTGACAATATGTTGAATAAGTGTGTGCATGAAATGACATCTACCTTTAAAATAAGCATGAAAGGAGATTTAAATTTATTTTTAGATCTTTTAATTAGAAGGGTATTTTTTTTTTCTCAAAGAAAAATATTTTAAAAATTTGATAAAAAAAATTAGTATGGAGATTGCAAAGTATATGCAAATAAAATTCTACTATAAAAAAGAAAAAAATGTTGGAGCCCTAAAAGTTGCCCAAAACAATAAATTTAGACGTAAAAGTGACCTAACTAGATGATCAAATGGTGAGCCCTAAAGTGACTCAAAATGTTCATGCTCAATAAGGCAAGAAGAAATAACTACTTACACACACACACAAACTTATATAATGATATATATGTTAAAAGCAGCTCCTCTAGCATTCAAGGGATCCACATGTCCTCCTATACAGGAGAGCCCTATGCAGGAGAGGAATCATCGGATTATACACCCATGCGGGTTTATGCATGTGTATGTGATTTGACGGTTCCGACCTCCTTGCACAGGACATTCCTGTACAGGATCTCCATCCAGCATTCAAGTAAATCAAAGGCTCAATTTCGAACTAATTAATCAAGTCGTCATTAGTTAGCACACTTTGCATTTCTATAATCGAAACATATACAACAATTTCATCGTGCTATGTGGGGATATACAAAGTATGATTAACCTTTGCTAAGAATACCAAAAGAGTTTGAGCATAGAATACTAAAAGTCTCCACCTTCTACCTTTTGTGATGATGAATTAATTGTCACTCACTCTTGTCTGTCATATACTGCCTAGACAATCACGTGTTGTGCTTTATAAGAAATTCATTTTTCCATATGTAATATAAGACTCACATATCCTTTTTACTCTTCAAATCTTTTTTTCTATTTGAAGTTGTCACCTTAAATGAATATTATATTCATCCAAAATTAAATTTAGATTTTTGAGTAAATAAATGGTGAACATTAATCTACTTAAAGCACAAACTTTATTATTGGGCTTGAGCCCTCTTAGGTTTTGGCCCATTAATTAAATTTTAAAGTTACACTTTTCCAACCCTAATTGTAGTCGGTAGCCTCCATATCTATATATTTTACTTCTCCTCTCAAAGTGAATATGACAAACGTGAGAGAGTAGACGGGCATTTAGTATTAGAGAGCAATCTTACAGAAATAGATTGTTTTGTACCTTTTTTTCTCATCGATCTAAAATCCACCAAACAGATGGTCTGAATCCTCGTCCTTAACCAAGTCAAGTGATCCAACATTCATATTTCAAATTTGTAATTTACATCCATTTTTAACAAATACACCATCATGTTAAACATCATGTTAAAATTGGTCCAACACCCAAATTATAAAATTACATAAACCAATTTCCAAGCACTTTGTTCACCCACACAATAAAAAAAGCAGTGATAGAGTTAAAGTTTGATAAACAAATTAAAAATAAAAATCATGAATTAATAATTGAACATTGAGAAATTCTATCAAATGGAAAAAAAAATGGTTTTATATATACAGTTGGATCAAACATGGACACATAATTAACCACAAGATCAGACAGAAACATTCACAACCTTCTTAAATTCTCACCCTCTAAATTTTGCATATTTCATGAGTGATCGATGAAAAACAAACATAAGATATCGCTGAAAATTTTCTATTATCCACAAAGACATTCACAAAAAAGCTGGTAATTAATATATCCTACCTAATATTTTACATTCGTTCTCCATTTATTTTATTTCCATCAATATCCAATAACCTGTATATCACCCGCAGCATCTTCACCTTCGCTTATATGTCAACATTTTCGTCTTCGTCTTCATCTTCGTCGAGAATTTCATCATCGGAATGAATGAAGTGCATCTTGAGACGTCCATTTTTGCGACATGCATGCAAGAATTCCTGAGTTGGTATCCTTATCTCCTTGAGGATGAACCTCCCATCTTTCCTGATTGATTTGAAGAAAACCCAGGGTTTCCCATTTCTCCCTAAACAAGAAATCGGGGGAGGCAGCGTCCCATAGTTTTTTCTTGAATATGTTCTCCTTGATTCACATTTATAATCTGCAGATTTTTTAGGCTTCCATTCATTGTCATAGTAATTATCAGCGTCGTCGAAGCCGAGCTCCTCGGTGCATGTCGACATACATTCTGAGTTCATGGAGGAAACACTGTCGTTGCGTTCGTGCTGCTTCTGATGATCAATCCCATTGGAAAATTCGGATAAAGATGAAGAAGATAGGGAATGATGAAGGAGATCATAATTATTATCCTTTTGGGCAAATATTTCTGTGAAGGAATTATGATGATGATCAACAGGTTTCCATGGTGGCAATGGCTTCTCAAAGATGTGTTCTAAGCCACCACAAGCTGCCATTTTTTTTATTTTAAAAAAGTGCTTTTCTCTCAAAGATTATATGTTATAAAGAGAATACTAATTTCTGGTGATTGTGTGAGGGAGAAATATAAGGGGGGATGGAGACGACCAAAATATTTGTGTTGAGAAAATCTTGCAACAATTTATGAATTGAGGGACGCACATTACACTATGGCTCATTTATTCAGGACTTAGTTTAGATGAAGCCACACATATATTAAAAAAATACTAATAAAAAATATTTGACTTTTTAATTAAAGAACATACTCATTTAATACTTTAATAATCTAATTAGGAGTAAATTTAAAATACAGCAATTAATTTATATTGAATGTGCAAAATTTTATTTAAATTTCAAATAAAGTGAAGAGCCAAAACGATATTTAATTTGAATTAGAGAAAGTATAAATAAAATATTGACGACTCTGAGATCCGACGTGCAATTTGTATCTCTTATAATATTTTTATCAATAACCAATTAACCACCCAAACACGTACACACTTGTGTTGCATCTTATAGTAATTTCAACACTTTCAATACACACACACATATATATATATATATATATAAAAGGACGGAGAATTGATTGTATTAAAAAGTGTGATGACATAAGCTTATTTTATTGTAGTGGTTATTTTTTAAAATCCAAAACAAATGTCACCATAGTGTGTAAAGGTTGAGTAATGTTTATCAAAAGTGATACGATTCATTGAAAGCACAAGTCAGTAACTATGTGAGCTTATACAAGACTAGTCGAGATTAAGCAACAACAGCAAGAATTAACAGGGGAAGTTATATGGTCAATGGGAGCTTACTTCGTTTAGCGCCAAGCTTCAAACCATTCCGTCATTGAATTTACACGGCTCAAGTTGCTCGTCCCTCTGCTCTTGTTCTCATCAATCCTCATGGCAGCATCTTTCTGGCAATCAATTTTCATATTCGTTTTCTCGACACATTTCCCTGCTCTTCTATAACATCTGCTGCTTTCATCAGATTCTCGAGTGCAAGTAGAGTGAGTAGGATAATCCTCATCAGGATCCTCTTCGACAGCAGGAGTTTGGAGATGCAATCTCCAACAACTCTGATTTCCATCATCATCAGAAGGCTCCAGGTGCGGTTGAACACAACACAGCTCCCTAACACTTTCTTCTCTCTCTCCTAATCTCTTCTCAATAAGAGTCTTTAGGAAGTTCATAACTTGCACTGCATGCATCAGTGCTGTCAATGGATCAGCCATCTGTCAACAAACCATATTAGCACATTAAGCAGGTTTAGTCGAATCTGAAAGTACACACTTCTATCAAGATTTTAAGTTAGGCAGACATCAGAAAGAAATAAAAGAAGTTGGACGCAGAGTAATTAACGACCTGTGTCATATTAGGAGCAAACACCATAGCAATGTTGTGTGCATTCATCTTATTTAAATGTTCCACTTGGACCACATCAGTCATTAAGTTGATAGCCCAATCCAACAGAGCGGCTTCTGCTGGGGGTAGAAGTCCTACCAGTGCATTACACGCCTCTTCTGACCGGCACTGCATTACGTGCTCCGGTGAAAGAATATCAAGTAACCCTCTGGGGAGTTCTCGAAACCACGCCTACATCAATTACATCTAGTTAATTACTGAATAAGCAAAACAAATTCATATTAGCTTTACTCTCTCATCAACTGGTTTCCTCATCATGCATTCCAATACTCAGATGCTATGTTTTTTTTACTTACTGGGTTCAAATAAGAGCTCATTGTAGATAGGCAATCTAATCGCCAGAATCTAAATCTCTTTAGTAATTACAAGATATAATCAAAACTGCAATTACCAAAACCAAAATGACCTATCCTTATTAAACTATGTATAGCACGATCCAAATAGCTTTTAAGGACATCTGTACATCAAATCCTAAGTAGCATACTGTGCATCCGAGAGCCAAGCCTTATGAATTCGTGTTTATATATTATGGATGGAGACAAGAATATTTATCCATATAAAGGTTGCAAGCGAACACTTCTAATATTCACTAATAATCAGAGTAGCAAAATCTATCCAAAAGAAACGTGCTATAATTACCTTGATCAGGCCCGCCAAACAGTGTATATCGGTGCCTTCGGGAACCACACCCCTGTTCAATTGGTCCCGTACAAACTCTTCCTGGCTATTTCCAGCAGTTATTCTGAAAATCCCCTCAGCCTGCATACATATAAATTTGTTACCACTGTGAAGATGGTGTAATCAGAAAATTAGAAAAGCAAGAAGTTGGAGTTCTGAATTCAGGGTAAACAATGATGCACCTGAAGTCCACCTTGAGAATACAAATGCCTTTGCATGAGCAGGAGGATAGTTGGAATGCTATTGCCTCGAAGATCATATGAAAGCTGCATTGATTCTGTAGAAACTCCAAAAACTGTGGCACTGTTCATAAATACACAGACCAATGAGGAAGGAGTATACGAATAGAAATGTTATTGATTTAATACCAAAAGATTCTGCACAGCTACAGGAAGATGCAGCTTCATATGAAGAAGCTAGAATGTGCTACAGTGGTAGGATTGGGAGGGAATCCCAAGTGAAACCATATCAACAGATTTAAGTGAACCATAATGGCATAATCAGAATTCAAGACTTCGTAGAATGCAGTTAAAAGGACAGGATAAAATAAAAGTAAGCACCAAAGGGAGGCTGAAATTTTCACATTCTTATATGAAGAATTAAGCCTTGTAAGAGATTTGAGATCCATCTCCTAAGGAAGGACCAGCTTGATATTAAAAAATATCCCGAGTACTCATGTTCTAGTTTCATTTCACTAGATGATAAATTATTATGCAATGCGACCACATCAGCAAAGAAGACAAACAATGATCATGATGCATATTCAAATTATCATAGATGGCACTCTTAACAGCAAATGCATTTAATGGCCTACTGGACAGGAAAAAGACCATGGAATCCAACAACTAAAATAGCAGTCATGCGATGTGGTTAACCTTTTAGATTTAACTATGGTAATAGATTGAAACTTAACTATCCATCAAATTGGTACGACTTTGGTGATATTATACACCTAATCCAGAGCAAGTCTCATACACTGCTGCACGGGACATAACCGTTTATATCCACTTTTGACTGTTCTATGAAAATCTAAAAGTAGTTATTACTTATTAATTATGTTTGTATACATCATATGCAGGTAGATAGAATCATTCAAAAGCAAAACCACTTCCAGCTCATCGACTAGTAGTTGTAGAAAGTAATTAATGCCAAAATTCAGTTTGGTAGAGTGACTCAAACAGATCATTCAGAAACACCAGGCAACAAGCAAAGAAAAGTTGTCCCAAAGAAACACAAACGCTTCAAAAGACCAAAACGCAGCGGAATTGTTAGCAAGATTAGCCTTCCGGTCTTGCTACTAAAACAATGGCGGAGGTCCAAAACACCATTTCAATACAAAATCTAAAAAGCAGGGTAGAAAATCCCATAAAACAATTCAAGATTCTTATAAGTACCTAGCACTTGGAGGCCTGGTGGGAAGCTGAGTCTCAAACTCGATAGGCAATCCTAAGAAGCCGTGGAAGCTATCAAAAGTGACATGATTAAGATGCTGTACATCGGTGGGACAACTGATTTCCATATGGCGGCTATGGGACTTGCAAGCCACCCGAAAACCCTTTCTAAAAAGAGTAAGCAAAAGTGCCAAAAGAGACAATTGATTTCTCCTATCCGAAACGCCGTCGTCCCCCACATACAATTGATCCTGATTTGTGGAAATTGAGGGGGAGGAGGAGGACGGAGAAGGGGAGTGAAGCACCTCTGTCATTGAAGAAACAATCAAGAAACCAACTGGGTAAAAAGAAGACTTGAGATTATTTTCGGTTATTTTGAACAAAGAATCAGACTCTGAAAAAGAGACAGTTGGAAAGTTTTACTTTCATTTTTAGCATTCACTGTCACATGTGTATATTTTTACTGTTAAAAAATTATATATATTTATATAACAGTGACAGTATATATGATTAATAGTAATAGTAATTACACATAATAGTGATACAAGTTTATGTGAACTTAAATTCACAAGTTGAATTTAATTATAAATAAAATAATTATTTATGAAAGTAATAATAAAATGATAATGTTCATAAATAGAATATATTTTATCTTAATATTATATAAAGACGAAGTTATGAAATCAATCAGAATGCTCAATTTCGAAATTCCTCTATTTTCATTAATTTCTGGCATTAAAAATTAATCTCGACCTTATAATTTAAATTTTTTAATCTTGACCGTACATTTTGATATTTTATAAATATATATATCTTATATAAATCTTATAGATATATTCATAATATCAAATTCTATATCTAATTTTAATATCAACCGTTCATCTTAATTTCTATACTTCTATTAATTTGAACTCCATAAACATTATTATTCTCATCTTTTAACCTTATTTTTTCTTGCGTCTCATTACTTCTTCTTATTTCTCTTTTGATATTTTTATTTATCGTATTCTGATATTGGAATTATTTGTTTATCTTTTTATATTCAATTTTTTTTTGCAGGTTCATATTTTACATCTAATAATTTGTTGAAATAATTTTTTTTCTATTGCTACACAATTTTTGTGGTTTTCTTTTGGAGGTAATGTTTAATTGCTATAATTGCAGATCTATTTGATTTAAAATTTTGATGTTTGAATTGTTTTCTTTTCTATTGTTACACAATTTCATGTTTTTTTAAGGTAATGTTTAATTGCTACAATTGCAGATCTATTTGATTTAAAATTTTGATGTTTAAATTGTTTATTTGTCTTTTTAATATTTTTTTTATGTTCTTAATATTCTAATATTATTGTTTTATATTCTATTTTAATTGCAGGTTCGTATTAAAATAATTGTGTATGCGCCATACATACCGTAAGTTATTTATAATTCTAGAACCAAAGATGTTATATAACATAATATTATATATGTGTTGTGCATGTTTGCATATTTTTTAAGTATTTAATTTATTTAATGCAATATTGGCAGATCTATTTGATTTAAAATATTTATGTTTGTTTTCTTTTCTATTGTTACACAATTTCATTGTTTTTTAGGTAATGTTTGATTACTACAATTGCACATCTATTTGATTTAAAATTTTGATGTTTGAATTGTTTATTTGTCTTTTTAATATATTTTTTCATGTTCTTAATATTCTAATATTATATTTTGTATTCTATTTTAATTGCAGGTTCGTATTAAAATAATTGTGTCTGCGACATACATACCGTAAGTTATTTATAATTCTAGAACCAAAGATGTTATAGAACAAAATATTGTATATGCATTGTGCATGTGTGTATATTTTTTAAGTACTTAATTTATTTAGGAAAATTGCCTCTACCATACACAACAGTAATCCACTTTTTCCCCAGCTCACAACCAAAAATATTATTACTACTATCTCTGCATATAGTATACCCCTACCCGAAGACACGGCTCCCCACCCCTATATATCCTATACCTATTAGTCAACCCCCCCTCCCCGCCCCCACCCCTGCAAACCACTCTCAATCTTTCCTTCTCTCTATTCCTGTAAACAAAGTAAATTTTCAAATAAAAAAAATAAAAAAAACAGAATATTCATAAGTGCAAAAAAATAAAGTAAATTTTCAAATATTCGAAAACAAGTTCAAATTCATTAATTGAAAAAAATCAAGTAAATAGTCGTTAAGTTCATCGTAAATTTCAAATCACACTGAATCAACGAAACATTCACAAGTTCAAAAAAAATACTTTTATTTGAAATGCGCATAACCATAGTTCAAATCAATTAATTGACAAAGTTCAATTTTAATTATATCTACTGCATTTGAAGGCAAGCATTCAATATAATATGAATTAAAGGGTGAAACTGAAACTTTATTTTTGATATACAAAAAAAATTAAAAAGTTTAACCTGATGAACTAATACAAAAAACAAAGATTTAGTAAATAAAAAATGAGAGAGAGAGAGAGATGAACACTGTGGCAGAGGATGTGTTGTCTCGATGGCTTAATGGAGGGTGGGTGTCAACGTGGGAAATGCAAAAAGAACGAAGGCCATATCATAGGAATTGCAGCTGTGCACTCCACAAATCTAAAGATCATAGGAACAAGTCGACATGTGTTCATGATCACAATTCTTTCACACTGTTCATAATAGTTGAAGCAATTAAATCAAAGCCACCTCCACTTCTTATTTCTTCAAAAGCCGAAAAAATTGAAAGCCACAACGAAGAAGAGCGCCGGAGTTAGCCGCATCTCAAAGCCACCACTGCAATTCGCCGGAGCTGGGAATATGCCATGGCCATTCACGCCGGAATTCGAATCCCTCTACCCCAGCCGCAACAATCACTCGCCGAAAAGCCCAAAGTCGATGCCTCTGCTCTTCAGCTCATAGAAAGTTTCCACTGGTGCCTTAAACAGAGCAGATTTCGTAACCAAGCTTATAGAAAGTATAACTTTTGTTGTAGAAAAAAAGGAAACAGAATTGCAGGGAGGAGTGTATACTGAATATAAGAGCTCTTTACGCCTCTGCACAGATTTGATTGACGTGAGTAGGAGAGAAAAAAAAAAAGTCAGGTGAGTTACCCAGGCTTTCCATAATGTCGGGGTATAACGGGTATTGAACTTATGAATTGTAGTGGGCAGGAAACTAAATTTTGTCAACGTTCCCGCAGTAAAACGTTTTCCCATATTGTACCCAACAGTCTTTGTCCCATTTATTTACCGGAATATTGTATATACGTTGTGCATGTATAAATCATTGATATGCGTATATGTTAGATTCAAAAAATCACACACACATAATAAATTAAGATATTATAACTCATTAATACACGTATATATAAATTCAATAAATCTTAACAAAATAAATGTTATAAAATATTATGTTCTTGATTGTTTTAATAATATTTTTTTTATATATTCTTGATTTTCTTTTAAATACTTATATAATAATAAAAATTTATATTATAAAATATTATGTTCTTGATTTTTTTATTCATATATTTTGATATGTTCTTGATTTTCTTTTAAATACTTATATAATAAGAAAATTTTATAATTCAAATCTTACATAATTAGGTGGATGTTAGCACATTCATATTTTAAATATTGTGTAAGATAGCCTCAAATTAATGAATTATATAAGTGTAGATGTATTATCGAATAAATCTATATATAAATATACAAGAAATTAAAATTTATTGATTCACATAATATAATCTATATTAAAAATATATTTTTTAATAATTCCACGTAATACGCGGGTTTACGTACTAGTATATATATATATATATATTACAAACAACAGTTGAATAAGAAATTGTACATATTTTTAATGGATGGATAGAATATTCATAACTTTTTAAAATTTATTATGTGAACTACTTTAACCTTAGGGAATATTTGTTTCAAATTTTTTTCTTTTAAGGAGATTATCCTCACATAATTGTTGAATATAAGAAATTTCAAGAATTGAAAATATATTTTTAGAAGTGTGTTGATACTTCAATGGAGCACCAAGAGAAATTGAATTATGTTAAATTGCGGCAAAAAATAAATTAGATAATTCAATATTAGACCTTCAGTACCTAATTCCTAGAAGAATCCCTACAACAGGTGATCGTCAAATATCGGCATTTGAATTAGTTATTAGAGGACATGAAACTAGTATTAGAGCTCGTGAAACTAATACTAGAGGGCTTGGAACTGTTACTAGAAAATGTGAATGAAGATCCATAGATGAGAGTTTTGTATTTTAAAAATCGATTAAAAATATATGAGTTTAGCATATACGTTTGTAATTGCAAAATATTCTTCTGTTCTCATCAGAGACTAGTGAAACAAACAGTTGTGGATTAACAAAGTCATCTGATTAAGGTATAAGCATTTCAACACAAAATTACGTCAGCCGAATTCATAGATGGAATTGATGAACAAGGCCTCATATTCGAGCTTAGACGAATGAACATATCATGTTATCAAACAAAATGCAAATATTTTTTTACTGGGAGTTTGTTTGCTCTTATTACGTCAAAATACTTGTTCGGAAATTCTCATCTTAATCCTGCACTTCGGGTTTAGTCTTCTTTGAACCCAAATACCATCCAATAGCAGCCGCAGCAGTTGCAATACCAGCTACGACGGCATAGTTTTTGTGGGAATCGGTTGAAGTTTTAGGACCCTCTACAGGAGCAAAGTTTTTTGTAGCATCGGCTCCAGCTACTGGGGTCGGAGTTTCATCCGGTTTTGGGCCCTATAAGCAATTACCATCAAATATGAAAATAAATTGGGATATTGTTAACAAGACAAATACTACTACTTATGTTTAGCAATAAGTGTTCATCTAAGATTCTAAATTATTTTCGTAATTATGTCCTTTAAACTATTTTTCCTGCATTTTTTTCCCAATTTACCCCACCTAAAAGTATTTTTAATATTTGTAATTACGGAATATTTTTAATTTTCAATTGTCTGTCTTTTTTTTTTTTTACATATCAGAAATTACTCTTTCCTTTAATTCTGCAAGAACAGAGAGTAGAAATAAGTGAGGATTCAGGAGACCGAGACATTGGAGAAAGAGAGGTTGATCGATGGTAATAATGTTCAAATATTAAGTTTCTTAATTTTTTTGTAAATTACTGAAAAGACACCTAATAAGAAACACAGGTTACATAATTGTATTATTATGGAAAGCGAGGACAAATATATAAAATGATCAAATTCAGTTTAGTGTGCATGATAATGAGATGTACATACCTTACGAGCAAGCTTCTCCAGCTTCTCTTGTTCCATTTTCTGCCACATTTTTTCAAAAAGGATCAGCAGTGAGAAGTATATTAGACAATATGTTGAGCTGTTATTATCTAATCAAACTATGCATTAGAACGAACACCGTCCATTCTTAAAAATAACCCAAGACAACCAAAGTCGTATATTCCTATCATTAAACAATTTGTCATGGATGTTACCAAGAAATGAATGAGAGAGATTTTGCCTTCCTCATGAAAGGAATAGCAATATCTTCATCATTGCCATTGATCAAGAGTACATTTTGTATATGATGACACAAACTATTATAACATTTGTTGACATTGTCCATAAACAAAATACTCATTATGTCAGTTAATCTCGTATATATACATGCAAAAAATGCCCCCAAATGCAATTTTCAAAAATATAAAATGTTTCTTAAAAATGTTTTTTTTTTTTTGGCAGCCTCTCTAGTCATATTTAAGGAAATAAGAGGTTAGTGATGAAATAAAGAGCCCAATGTCCCTTCCATAGCTCTTGAACAGATAATATCAATTTTGGTAAGGAGAGGACTTAAAAGATTAAAACTACAAATTTAGCTCCAAGAGCAGCACATAGCAGAATGACATCATTGATTAAGATGCTTTACTAAGCTTTTCAGGGAATACCTCAAACTACATAGTACTTGAGATCTAAAATGAAGAAGCACAGAGACAAATGATTACAATAATTTGGATGGATCGTGGAAACTTCTTAAGGAATATAAATTTTCCACTTAAAACAGCAATTCACTTGTGACATGAATAGATGGTATGTGAAGATATCAGAAAAATAAGTAATAAAGTAATTTTTCAATCAAAAATGAGAAGCAACTACATTTTGCCCTCTCTAAGACTGGCCAATAAGTGCCATATTAAACTCTCAAGGTCAATTATCTCATTGTCCATATAAAGATCCTGCCCCTTCTACATGTTGCTATTACCACAGTAGCTAACCACTCAGGATTTTACAAGATTTTAAATTAACTTTCTTACAGCAAATGTTCTACATGCATTATTAAAATTTACTGATAGCAGAAACTACTTTTTTGTAAGTATGCAACAGATCTCATAAAATAAATGCAAGATCACATAAATGGTTGTCAAAAATGAAAAATGAGCATATTGGAGAAACCTATGTTTCTGTCTTTCTGAAATCATCAAATACACAAATACCACACTCATGCAGTGTGATCATCACCATTACCAAATTACCACTTATACTTCTGTCAGAAACTTCAACTTGATATATCAAATAAGATGAATCTACTAACTCAATACGACGAACTGGTTATTATTGTAGTACCGGCACCGTGGCCAGCAGCACTAATCAGTATAGTTATCGTATTCATACAAATATGAAAAATAATAAAATACATAATATTAAAAATAAATCGCATGGTGTGCATATTTAGGTATACTCAATTAGTCATTTGGCACTGATTACTTACTATATCAAGTTTCCTGGCGTGTCATGATAATGTAATTTGGCTAAAATAAAGTGCCAAAATTAGAAATTAACCTTAATATAGATATTTTCTGCAGCCTTTTCCTCCTCACTGAGCATTTTTCCACTGCTTGATAGCCTGCGAGAGACATATCTAGCAGCAATTCTAGTCGCCATGGAAATACAAAATTTTCCTGTAAGCATGTGAAATTCCACCAAAGTCAACTCAATGTAAAAGATTTTCACCATAGACTCTACTAAGCTACTTTTTCCATCAGCATAGATCATGAATTTCTAAAATAGATAATTATCCATTAGACCAAAATGAAAAGTTTGAGATGATAAGTCAAATAATTTTTAACCATCAAACACATAGTAAATTGATCCAGTTCATTTGGTACATTCCCTTTGGCTTGCACAACGTCTAACTCATTTTGTTCGTATCAATTCAACAACAGTAGTAACTTTATTGTGTCTAAGCTAAATAAACTAATGTTATTTATGTATTATCTCTAGAATATGTTTTAATATTCTGAACACATGTTATTAGGCCTACACAAGACAACAAAAGGAGATCAGATGAATCATTGTGCTCGAGTCTGAAAGGATGGTGCTCACAAATAATAGTAAATGGAAATATAATTATCCCCTAGGTAAACTTCTCTGATAAGCAATTACAGGTATAGGTGAAAAACTTCATATATGGAGATGTAAAGGATTCACCATGAACCAAATAAAGAAGAGCTGAAAGGGCATTATTTCTGATCATATTAAAAAACAAAAGTTCTGGGAGGCAAAGCCAAGGCTGTTATTCAGACACATAATACTCAACGTCTTTATTTTGTGGTCTACCTTTTAGCATGCTTGAGCACATGATGACATTCATAAATCAAGAGAAATGTTTAATATTGAGACCGCATAACCGTATATGAGCTTCATAAATGTTTTACATGTGCAGATTCTTTCATAATACCACAAAAACCAGATGTGCTCCCAAGTCATTCTTGATAATGTAATCATTCCTTGGCAATAGGTTGATACATATTTACTATTAATTTCCAAATTTCAATGGACCCGTGAAAAGAAACAGCAGTATAAAAGTGTAAAACTCATAAGAGTCACAAGTATTTTAAACATCAAGAGAATAGGATAGACACACTGTTTGCTTTGCCATTAAATTCTTCTAAACAACCAATACCCAGGCAAGTAATTAGACATTTATGCTTCGCAAAAGCAACTATAGTTCATACTCACACAACTCAAACCACCGCATCTGCGAACATATGCGTCCGACACCTTCGGTGAATTGAAAAACACAACAAAATCCACAGCACATTAAAAAAAAATCTCAGAAAGAATCCTCAACTTTTAAATGCAGTCAAACGAATACCAATGACTGCCAAGTAAAATGATTACATAAAGCATCACACTATATTGCTCGGACTCGCCCAAAATGAGAGAGTACCGAATACGTACCGGATTCTTCAAGTTTCCAGCGGACTCGGCAGCTTCGGTAGATTGATAATTCTGTAGATCGCCAATTCAATTTTGCAGATCCCCGATTGATGGAATGGATAACCGGAATTGAGCAGTGAAGATGATGAAAGAGAAGTTTGAGAACGGAGAGTAGTGAAACAGTCGTGTCGTGTGAATGTAATTAGGGTTTTAAATAACCAACGTTTACAGGTTTACTTGGGCACCTAACATCAGCGAGTAAACCGGGTTTAAAGCTAGGGGTGGGTGATCATTTTGGACCATTTTTTAATTGAACCGAAATAATTGAAATTTATAATAAAAAATCGTGATCGAACCAAACTTTTTTAAAATCGAAATCGAAAAAACTGAAATATATTTCGGTTAATCCGGTTAAAACCGAATTTTTAAATATATTTCATAATTTATGTATAATCTAATTTTTCAAGCATTTTTTTAAATATATTTCATAATTTTATGTATAATCTCTCTCTTTTCCTAAATGAAACTAGGATTTTGAAAGTAGAGTTAATAAATGTTATTAAAATAACTCATATATATTATTTCGCAAAAACTCGTGTGCATGCAAGTGCATACTACGCACTTACTTTTGGGCCTAATTTTTGCCCAATTCGATTATTTATTTTAATTAAGGCCGGATTGTATTTTCTTTTTTTTAAGAAACCGGCCCGATTGTTTAGTTTGTTTAATAATTGAAAAATACGCGGATCTAATCCATACCCGTTTTCGTTTGAGTTGGATACTATTTTTACTTCAGCTTTCAAATCATTTGTCTTCTCTCTCCCACGATCTTCTCTATTTGTTTATTCTCTATAATATCAAATTCTCTCTGGCGATTCCATTTTCGGCGGTTACGGAACTTCGTTTTGGCGTGATATTTCTTCGTATGTTGTTTTTCAATGTTTGTTTGTTGTTATTCAAGTGCATCGACATGTATTTTTTATTGTTATTTTATAAATCATGGAGAATATTTATTTTTTGAGTATTTAGATGTGTTTTTGTTGTTGCATGTTGTCGATTTTAGGGTTTAATCATGAAGAAGAGGAAGAATGTTGACTCTGAAAGTGTTTCAAAGAAAAAAATTGTTTATCGTCGGCGGAAATTTCAGAAAACGTCTCAAGATGTTGCTACGGCTATTGTTCCTTACGTTCCTCCCAGTGATAAATCTGAAAAAGAGATAGAGAAACAATCTTCTGTTGTTCCTGTGAAGAAGGAGAAGAAATCTGATAAAATTTCGACTTCTTCTGTTGTTGTTCCTAAAGCTAAATCTCGCTCTGAAGATTTGAGTCAAAAGTATGTGTTTCTTTTTATTTCTGTTGTGTATTAATGTTTGATCATGTTTTAATTTAGAGTATTGGATTTTGTTCTTTGGGTATTCATGTTTTAACTTAGGGTATTATTTTTTGTTCTTTGGGTATTTATTTTTTAACTTAGGGTATTATTTTTTGTTCTTCGAGTATTCATGTTTTAACTTAGGGTATTATTTTTTTCATTGGGTATTTATTTTTTAGCTTAGGGTATTTATGTTTTAACTTATGAATTTTTCAATACCTGTAGTGTAGTGTACATAGTATTTATGTTTGAAGTTAGGGTATTGTTTTTTTTTCATTGGGTATTCATTTTTTAAGTTAGGGTATTGTTTTTTGATCCTCCGGTATTCATGTTTTAACTAAGGGTATTTGTTTTTTGTTGTTCTGGTATTAATGTTTTTACTGAGTGTTTTTATTTTTTTCTTTGAGTATTTATGTTTTAACTTATGGTATTAGTTTTTTTTCTTTGGGTATTCATTTTTTAACTTAGGGTATTAATTTTTCCAATATAATTTATAATTATATTGTTATTTGTGCAGCAAATTTCTAACACAGTGTAGTCCCAGTTCATTAGCTCTATTGACTGGATCATTAAATGAGAAACAAAGAGAAGTTGTTGAGAGTATTGGGTTTGGTGGATTGCTTCATGTGAAGATTACTAAAAATTTTAGTAAAGAGATGTATTTCTTTTTAGTAGATAATTTTAATGGAAGCAGTCTGATGTTTACATTGGATCAATTTAGGCATTTTTCAGTTAGTGCTGATGATGTCTATGATGTTCTAATGATCCCGAGGAATGAAGGCAACGATGTTCCTGTTTACTCAAGGTCAGATGATTTGTCTGCGTTTACTTCTTTTGGGGAGAGGTTTGGTATTGCTACAAAAACTCAGATATGGAAAATTCCTCCTATTATATTGGAAAAGTGTGGTGATGGTGGTGATGATTTTAAGAGAATGTTTGTTCTCTATTCTTTATGTTGTTTTCTTTGTCCTTCTGCCAATAGAACTATAAGTTCTTATTTTTTTAAAGCTTTAGAGGATGTTGGTAATATTTCAAAATATGATTGGTGTACATTTGTTTTGAGGAGGTTACGTGAATCTGTTTTGACGAATCGAAACAATGGTGTGAAGAATATCAGTGGTTGTGTTGTTATTTTACAAATAATATATTTGCATCGTTTGAAGTGGAGAGGTGTGTGTCAGCCTAACTCGATCCCATTGATCAAGCACTGGACTGATGAGAAAATTAGGGAGAGGTGTATACAAGAGGCTATTGGTGGACAGTTTGGTTCTGGTGAATTAGTTGTTGATGTTTATCCTTTATCTGTTAATGGAAGCCTGAAGAAATCAGAGGCCCAATCAAAGGCTCATGAGAAGAAAAATGTTGGTGATGATTCATTTGAGGTATGATTCATTTCATCTTTGGGTATTTAATAAAATTCTCTTTGTGTATTAATCAGTGGCACTTGAGGTATTTTTATTTTCTTTTAAGGTATTTTTTTTATTCAATTGGTATATATTTCATTATTGTTTTTTGTAATTTTATTTCAGGATATTAAAGTGCTTATGCAGTCAATTGAACAAGATGCAAGAGAATTTTCTTCGAATTTTATGGTTAAGGTTCAGAAGCTGTTGGATTACATTGACACTACGAATTCAAACAGCTCACAATTGGAATCTACGAGTGGATCTGATGTTTCAGAAACTCAAAATTTTTTTATGAATCCAAAGCTTCATCGTTATGTTGATATACTTGTTAAGTATGTGACGATGATGAAGGAGTTGGCTTCTTCAGCTCCAAGTTTTGAATTGCTTACACCTGAAAAAGTTGTTTATGCAACCAATTTAAGTGGTGATGAAGATACTTGGTTCCCTGAGGGGAATTATGCTGATATTGTTGGAGATGGTGTTCATCTTGAGAAAGGGAAGGAGGTTTTGGGTAGAGAAGAAATTGAGAAAGAAGGTAATGTGGGTTTGAAGGAAGGGAATGTTGATGTTGAGAATGTATCAAAAGAAGCAATTGAAGGTGTGAATCAAGGAAGTGACATTGTGAAACAAGTAATCAATGCTGACAATGCTGGTAAGGTGTCTGAGGTTGTTTCGGAAAGAGATGTTGATAAAAGTGTGGAAGGGAAGGAAATTGTGAAGAGTGGAATTGGTGTAGGAAATCCTGTAGAATTGAATTTGTTACCGTTGGAAAGTGAGGTTGATGATTTTTTTATGATCCCTGTGGAAGTTGATGTTCCTGTTGAGGTTGAAGAGAATTTGGTTGGGAAAGTTCTGAAAAAGTTTGAGAGAGTTGTTGATGATCCTGCTGTTGTTGATGTTGAGTCACAGAGTACTCCAAAGGATCTTGTAATTTTGAAAGGGAAGGGTAGTTCTTTGGGTAGTGCTGATGAACAACTTGATAGTGCAATAAAATCTATTAGTGTGAAGAGGAAAGATGTAGGTGATGATTTGGGTAGTTTGTTTTGGAAGATTGATGCTGGAAATGGATATGTTTCGAAATTGGTTACGAAACATAAAAAATTCTTGAAGAATATGTACCAAACTCATTTGGAAGTTGTTGATTTTTGTTTCTATGAAGGGAAGGGTGCTGTTCAAGTGTAAGTAACCTTTTAATATTTGTATTTAAATATATATATATATATTGGGTGTTTTTATATTAAAACTGTGTGTTTGTCTTCTTTTAGGGACAATTATTATAATCACAAACATCATATTTCTATTTATAAGGATGGGATGATGACATTGTTGCCGAATGAAGAGATTGATATTTCTGTTATTAATGCGTGGTGTTTGGAGATTAATGGTGAAATTATCTCTGATGGTAGGCGGAGCAGATTCTGCTTTAATCTCAATCACAGTGTAAGTTTTTTTTTTTTTTTAGTGATTTTAACTTCAGTTATAGTGTTAGTTCTTATTAATAGAAGTTCCAATATGAAAGATTTCAATGAAATGTACTTTATTTGTGTTTTTCTTGTTTTTGTTCTGTGTTTTTATTGTTTCTGTTTTTGTATTTCTTAGTGTATTAGTATTTTATGTTAGTGTATTTATGGTTTAGCTAAGGGTATTAATTTTTGTTCTTAGGGTATTTATGTTTGTTCTTAGGGTATTAATTTTTGTTCTTAGGGTATTTATGTTTGTTCTTCGGGTAATATAAATTGTTGATGGGGTATTATATTTTGTACTTGGAGTATTTCTGCTTTCTTATTGGAGTATTATTAGTTGAACTTCAATTATAGTCTTAGTTATTATTAATATAATTTCTAATATGACAGATCTCAATGAAATGTAATATATTTTTGTTTTTTCTTCTTTTTTATGTGTTTTTATTGTTTCTGTTGTTGTTATTGGTAGGGTATTTATGTTTTAACTAAGGGTATTAATTTTTGTTCTTTGGGTATATATATTTGTTCTTTGGGTAGTATAATTTGTTAATGGGGTATTATATTTTTTTACTTGGAGTATTACTATTTTCTTATTGATGTATTGTTAATTGAAGTTCTTATACTTCTCTTCTTCTTTTTTTTGTAAACAGTATTTGCTGGCACGAGTGATGATAGATAAAGAACCAATTGGTGCTGTTTATGATGATATTTGTGGTATCTGGAATGAGTGGGTATCTCTTCATGAAGACTCATTTTTTAATGCAGATATGGTTAGTTTTTATAATATTATTTTCTACTTTTTTTAAATAAATATTTTGTGTTAATCAATGTTTTAATAATTATTTTTTTTGTCTTTCAGATCTTTGTCCCGTTTTGTATTCACAGTCATTATGTTGTTTTTGCAATTAATTTTGTTGACTATATGGTACATATTTTGGATAATATGAAACACGAAGAACATGTCACTGTTTATTACAACTCTGCTAAAGTATTGGTAAATTATTTAAGAATTTTTATCTTATTTCTTTATATCTATTTTTTTTTGTATTATTAATTAAATTTTGTTCTATTTGGTTGTTTTATAGTTCTCCATGATGTCAAAGTATTTGATATCTAAGAAGCATCCGAGAGCAGATTTTAATAAGTGGAAATCTGAACAAGTTGAGTTGAAATGGCAGACAGGAAAGGCTGATAAAGATTGCGGTGTGTACATGATGCACCATATGAAGCATTTCAGTGGTTTTGCATACTCTTCACCAGACATGACAAAGGTATTCTATGTATTTTATATATTATTTAGATTGAATTTTTTGTTATTTTCTTTATTTGTAACTTTTTTTTTATTCTTTATTCATTAGGCTGCTATTCGGTTACTTATGCGGGCAGAAATTTGTGCAGTTTTAGTTCTGTCAAACTTCAATGAATCTAGGTCAAAAATCATACAAAAGGTATATGATTTTTATAACAGTAAGCCAAGTTTGATTGAGGGTTTTGCTTTAGAGAAGAAGAAGAAAGGTGAGAAAGCATTAGAAGTGAGGAAAAAGCGTGCAGCTGATAGCTTAAAGAATTTGGATTCTAATTTGGGAAGAGGAAAGAGGAAAAACAATTGATTGATACATTTTGTTGGTTTTGTTGGGGTTGTTTACTGAACAATTTGTCGGTTAACACATGATTGTGATTGTTTTGGTGGTTGAGGTTGTTTACTGAACAATTGATTGAGGTTGTTTTGGTGGTTGTTTGTGGTTGTGTTGGTGGTGATTGGGTTTTTGGACAAATATAACATATGTGTGTACATATTATATGTGTTTATATTAGTGGAATAGTTTTAATTTCTTAGTATATTGATGTGTTTTTTGGTGTTTTTATGAATTATCCTTTTGAAATAGTTAAAATATGTGTTGTTAATGTTATTGAATAACTAGTTTATATTTTTTAGGTATTTTTTAACTTAGGGTATTATTTTTTGTTCTTCGGGTATTTATGTTTTTACTTAGGGTATTGTTTTTGTTTTTCTGGTATTCTTTTTTTAATTTAGGGTATTATTTTTTGTTCATAGGGTATTCATTTTATAACTTAGGGTATTGTTTTTTGTTCTTTGGGTATTCATTTTTCTAACTTAGTGTATTGTTTTTTGTGTTTGTTTTTTTTCAACATTATTTAGGTTTTTATTTATTCTTAATTATTTAATTTTGATTTTCTTTTAACTATTATAAGTACCCCAAGAATAACTTTGAATAATGATTACCCGAATAGTAATTATGAATACCCCTTGAACAATTATCAGTACCTCAAGAATAACTTTGAATACCTGAAGAACAATTATGAATACTTATAGAACAATAATGAAATATTTGTATTTTATTTAATTAAATTATCGTATCGGGTTATAAATTATAAATAGCTAATTTAATTTAATAATTTACTGTTTTAAAATTCTACAAATTATGAATATTTCAAGAACCTTTTTGTGTATATGCATTTTAAAATACCTTAAGAATAAATTTGACTATTTGAAGAAAATTTATAAATAATTATAAAACAATAATGAAATAATTGAATTATATTCAATTAAATTATGGTATCAGGTTAAAATTATAAACTATAAATAACCAATTAAATTATAAATTTAATTTAAATTTAATAAATTATAAAAATTTGAAGAACCATTTTGTGTATATGCAGATTAAATTTATATAAACAAGAATAAGTATGAATACCCCAAGATCATTTATAAATACCGCAAGAATAAATTTGACTACCTGAAGAACATTTATGAATACTTATATAACAATAATGAAATATTCATATTATATTCTATTAAATAATTGTATGAGCTTATAAATTATAAGTTTCTAGTTTAATTTAATAATTTGTTTTTTAAAATTCCACAAATTATGAATATTTCGAGAACAATTATGTGTTTATGTAGATTAAATTTATATAAACAAGAATAAGTATGAATACCTCAAGAACAATTATAAATACCCTAAGAACAATTATAAATACCTATAGAACAATTTATCAATAACACTAATGATTATGAACATAAAATTAATAGAAAATTATAAGATAATATTAGTTAATAATTATAAGCAATAATACCAAAATAATTAATGTTCAGAATTATCCCATTGTACCTAAAGCAATTAAAAGGAAACCTCTCATGAGGCAAAATAGTTATCAGTTTGACAAAATAAAAAACATCAATTGTTTTTAACAGTTGCACGTATGAGTGTATCAGATACGAACTCATACTCCACCATGCTTCCAACTGTCACATTGTTCTCAATCAGAAACCTCTTCCAGCCACTACACATTGAATATACTCCTCCTCGCCTTATCCTTACTTGAACAGTCCAAAGCCTATCTTGTTCATCTTTCAGAGTTATCTCAGATTTGTTCCTTAGTCCTGTTGCTATCATGAAGCTAATAGGAATGTCCTGCAACCAATTTATTGTTTTATATATTATTTAGATGTAAACAAGTTTTAAATAGTATGTACATGTGTGTATATGTATATAATTTTACCATCTTGTTGGCCTGGAAGTGGTAATCTTTGACCTCTTTTGTAAAAGCCAGGTTCATCTCTTCCAATGAAAGCTGGTTTTCTTCATTATCATCTTCATTAAAAGCAGGTTCATCATCATCCCCTCCTGTTAAACCCAAATTTTTAAAACACAAATGTTAGTTAATTAAAACACTTCAAAATGTATTAGAAATATGTTTTTATAATTTAGATGAATTTATGTTTTTGAAAATAACAAACCATCACTTGGGCAGTTCTTGCAGCATCCTGATTTTGAAAATACTATAACATGTAGTGTATTTGCATCAACCAGTTCAAAATTCAGGCAATCCAGTGTTTCTATGTTGTTATCTTGGACAAATGTTGGCCATCCATCATTCAAATAATGAAAATTTCCTATCTTGTCAATACTGACCCTCCATGTTTGTCCAGGTTTGTAGCTAGCTGTTAGAGTTACCTCAGTAGAAGATTCTTCAAACAAATTTTCAAAATTATCTACAAACATAGGAGGTACTCTCTGCACACAACATCAGGTAATTGTCATTCAATATTCTATACATTTTTATATATTATACATTATAAAAAATTTACCAATCTTGGAAGGAAGTACTCTTCATTGAACAGTATACGAACGAAATAAGTCATCTGTTTAATATCAAAAAATATTCATGTTAACATTAACATTACTCATAAACTAAAATATAGCAGCTCAATAACAATTTATTAATATTTTAAGAGTAATATAATTATTTAGGAATTTTAATACTCAAAGAACAAATATTAATACCTAAACATGATTTATTATTACCACAAGACTAATTCAAAGAACAAATACACAAAGTAACATAATTATTTGAAGAGTAACATAATTATTTAGGAATCTTAATACCCAAAGAACAAATATTAATACTCAAAGAACGAATATTATACTGTATAAATCACTCTGTACTTTAATAGCTATATTATTATTTGAAGAATATACCTGAAGAAGTAAAACTTGAGCATTTTTTTCATTAAATAAATGAAGTACAAGTAATATTCTACGAATAAGACAAACATGAATATACTTAAATGAACTAAAATATAGATAGATAGATAGATAGATAGATAGATAGATAGATAGATAGAGACATACAGAGAGAGAGAGAGAGACTGAGAGTGAGATAACGATGGGGTATACATGTTACCTTTGAATGTTATCGCGGTTTTGTCGTCGAAGATTCCGGCTCTTTGAAGTAGAAGTTGACTGTCGTCTTTGTGGTCTAGGGTTTGATGTTGATTTTGCTCTATATAGTAGTATATTATATTATTTATATTATAATAATATTATATTTTTATTATTATTTTTAATGAACCCTAATTCGTTTATTTATGAGTATTTTTTATTTATTATCTGTGTATTATATAATATTGTTTTAGGTATATTATATTGTTCTACTTGTTTTATTGTGTTATTTTATTATAGTTGTATGTTATTATTGATCTTCGAGTATTGATTTTTCATATTTGGGTATTAATCTTTGTCATAAATGTATTATTAACATATTCTTAGGGTATTCATATTTGTTTATAGGGTATTCATCTTTGTTCTTAGAGTATTCATCTTTGTTCTTAGGGTATTCATATTTGTTCTTAAGGTATTTATATTTGTTCTTAGGGTATTGCTGATATAAATAATAACAGTAAATTAATAAGCATGTGAAATAAGTTTAGTAACACATAAAAAAGTAACAATTCGAAATCTATATATATAAATCAAACATTAAATACATTCCTATATCAAATTATATGAGGATTTGGTGTAATTGACCCATATTCTTTCATTTAAGATGTTTGGGATTTTGTTGTCTTTCTTTTTTTTTTTCTGCTGTGGACAGCACTCTTAATCCTTTGACTTCTTCCCTTAGTTACTGAGCGTTCCGGATCGAGAATTCTGTTTGATGTTTCAGAATGACCTTCAATGTCTTCTTGCTGCTTTGAATTTCTTCCATCAAGAACTGAACAAATCTTGTCATATCCTTCCTCTATGACTTCTCTCATTTCTTCAATATCTTCACTCATTAATATGACATTATAGTATTTTCTTATGATATCATGTCTCCAAGGGATTTTGTTTCCACAGTTTACCCTAATTCAAAAAAAATGTTAGTTAGAACCTGTATAATTTACTAATACTCCATCTTGAAATCAGACACACTCAAAGAATTAAAAATAATACTCTAAGAGTTATTACAGAATACCCAAAAATATAATACTCTAAGTTGTACCTGTTATCATTTGTTTCTTCAGCTGCAATCTTATTCCATACCTCTTCCTTTGCAAGTTTGGTCCATCTCTTCAAAATATAATTATCAGGTATTTTTTGTATTGAATGTACATTCATCACCCTGATGCAGTGATAGCATAGTATTCCTATTTCTTCAAACTTCTTACAATCACAGCTGAATAGGTTCATTGCAGTGTCATACACTACTCTGTTACTTCTTTCTTCCTCATCACTCTTGACATTATAAACCAATGTTGTGTCACAGAGTTCAGCAACCAAAGAAGATGCAAATATAGATTTTGAGAATTCTTCTTCAAATTGCTTAAATAAGCTATGGGTGTATACCTCTGCAGCATGCTTTATAACCCCTTTCATTCCAAAAGGAGATTCTGGTGTCATTCTAGAACAGTTGAATTCATCCTTTTTTTCTGTCCTTCTCCATTGACTTATTGTGTCATTGAAAATCTTGTAGAATTCTGTCAAATTTGTCTGTTTGTGAGCTTTGAATCCGATTGCATGATTTGTGCTTTCACTTCTTTGGGATGATCTTATTCCAGCAGAAAATATATTCTTACTCAATGTTGTACACCATTTTTCCTTAAGACTATATAGTCTCTTGAACCAGGTATTGTTTTCCAGTCCATAAGTTGATATCATGTTTTGCCAACTGATTTCAAAATCATTCTGATCAGCAGAACCTGATAAACAATAGTTAAAAGCATTTTTGAATGGGCCATCTCTCTTAAGTTCTCCAAATCTGGAAATTGCATTTTGTTGGAGATGCCAAAGACACAATCTGTGTCTTGTTTCTGGAAATTCCTGAAATAAAATTTCAAGTTACCAAAATACTTAAAGGCAAATATATTTATACCTATAGACTAATTAATTATACTCTAAGAACATAATAATATTCTAAGAAAAAATAGTAATACCTGAGAATAATATATCAATACCCTAAGAACAAATATGAATACCCTAAGAACAAATATGAATACCATATGCACAAATATGAATACCCTAAGAAAAAAGATTAATACCCTAAGAATAAAGATGAATACCCTATGAACAAATATGAATACCATATGAACAATATTTTTATACCTCAAGTTATAACTGCATTTGAATCTGACTAAGAATATTAACATGTGAAGAATAATACTTGTATATTCTAAGAGTAATATATTTATACCCTATGAACAATTTATGAATACTCTTTTTGATAAAATATGAACATCCTAATAAATAAAAAGTATTATATATTTCAACAATAATAGTATTAGAATACATTAAGAACAATATATTAATACCATACCTTTTCCACAGCATTTGCTATGGCTAAATCTTGGTCTGTGAATATAGTCTTGGGGCTTTTATGTCTCATTGATTTCTTGAAAATCTAAAAAAGCCACTCAAATGTTTCTGTCTTTTCATCTTATATGAATGCACAGCCAAACATCACATTTTTCCAGTGATTGTTTATTCCTACAAAAGGAGCACAAATGAGATTGTATTTGTTTGTTCTGTATGTGGTGTCAAAAACCATCACATCTCCGTAGATTTGATAATCTTCTAACATTAGAGAGTCTCTCCAAAATATACTAGAGAGTCTTCCATCTTCATTCAACCTAATTTTGTAAAAAAAATCTTTTTCTTCAGATTCTTGTTTTTCCATAATGTCAATTAGGTTACTGGCATCCCCTCCTTTAATTTGTTCCATCTTTAATCTGTTCACAAGGTTGTAATGATCCTTCATTGTGTGTCCTAAATTTTCTTCACCTCCAACTTCATGTGACATGTATTTATATGAGTCTATTATTCTCATGCCTGATGACAGCATATCCTCTATAACCTTGGCTTTTTCTGCTGTAATTTGTCTTTCAGAACGATGTAAATGGCCCCACTCAATCCTAGTTAACACATGATTGTGTTCTCTTTCATGTTGTACAACTTCATATGTTCCTTCATTAGTTCTCCTGATTAGCATTTTAGCCTTGCAATCTGTCCTTGTAATTCCAATACTCATTTTTCTTTCTGATGTTCCAGTGTCCGAATCACTATTATCCTTTCTTAATCCAGAACTAGAACAGACGAACAACTTGGACAATAATATACGTTCATCCCCCCGAGAAAATCTGTTTGTTGATTTTCTAACACTGAATCCCAGAGAACGTGCATGCATACAGTATAATTTATACATTTTATCTACTGTATCTTTTTCCACACCAAGTAAAGAACCTCTTATATCCCAGGAATCTGCTCTAGATTCTAATTTAGTATAGAAAATAATTTTATCAGTATAAATAACAAATATAAAATACCTGAATAACAAATATATAAAACCTTACTTTATTAAATAAAATTTCAAGTACAATTGTATTTGTAAACAAGTATCATTTAACAAAAATTGATGAAGAATTTATAAATACCCCAAGAATTCTTTATCAATACCCTTATTGTAGTTTATGAATACCAGTAGTGTAGTATATCAATACTCTAAGAATATTCTATGAATACCTGAACTTTAGTTTAGTAATACCTAAAGTATAGTTTTTAAATACCCTAATAATAGTTTATGAATACCCTTATAATAGTTTATTAATACCTATAGTTTATTCTATGAATTCCTTAAGAATATTCAATGAATACCTTAAGAATAGTAAATAATTACCCTTATATTAGTTTATTAATACCTGTAGTGTAGTATATTAATACCTTAAGAATATTCAATGATTACCTTAACAATAGTTTATCAATACTCTTATAATATTTTAACAATACCTGTAGTGTAGTGTATGAATACCTTTAGAATATTCAATTAATACCCTAAGAATAGTTGTCCAATATCATAATAATATTTTTATGAATACCTGTAGTGTATTTTATTAATACTTTAAGAATATAAAATGAATACCCTAAGAATAGTTTATCAATACCTTATAATATATTATTAATACCTGTAGTGTTGTATATCAATACCTTTAGAATATTCAGTGAATACCCTAAGAATAGTTTATCAATACCTGTAGAATAGTTTTTAACAACCTCATAAATAATATTACTAGAATTATTGAAGTACCTTCTTCGTCAATATTTTGTTCTTCTTGAACTATTAAGTTGCAATCATCACTTTGCTCTTGTTCTTCTTCTGGTTCTCCTGCTATTTCATGAATTTCTTCTTCTTCTTCTTCTTCTTCTTCTTCTTCTTCTTCTTCTTCTTCTTCTTCTTTTTCTTGTTGATTTATATATATATCATCATCTGCGTATAATAATTTGAGAAAGATATTAGTAAATATATATGTATATAAAGTTTATACGATTTGAGTACCTGTTTCATGAGAATCGGCCATAATCACGTTTCCTCGACTCCAATTCTCTCTCAGCTTGTGTAATTTCATTGTTCACGCGCATTTATTAGGTTAAAATCGGGTTAGACCCGAATTTTTAAAGGATCCGCGAGTTTTTTAATTGGGTTTCAATTTCGGGCCCAATAGCGAGTGCATGGTATGCACTCGCATGCACAGGAGTCGCACTCATATTATTTATATAATATAAATATAATATATATCATATAATATATGAGCAACACTTGTGTAGAAATTTCTACCGTAAAAATATTCATTTTTGAAAAATTCGCGGATCTAAACCGGGTCGGGTCATATTTGGATATTTTTTTTCAAAATTTGCGCAACTTGTAGTTCCAGATTTTTTCGCTCCCAGATATGTTACAATTTGGGCAAAGACGTGTTACAATTAGGCAAAATCTGTGTTACTAATTCTTAAAAAATTAATTTTTTGTACTTTTCAAGTAACTATAAAGAAAATATGTATTTCTGCAAGTATAAATATGTGTTACTTAATTTATTTTTTATTCTCCTTGTTGATTTATGTTAATAATATATTTTTTCGCTCCCAGGTATGTTACAATTTGGGCAAATGCGTGTTACAATTAGGCAAAATCTGTGTTACTAATTCTTAAAAAATTAATTTTTTATACTTTTCAAGTAACTATAAAGAAAATATGTATTTCTGCAAGTATAAATATGTGTTACTTAATTTATTTTTTATTTTCTTTGTTGATTTATGTTAATAATATGTTATTCATGTACTTAATACATCATTTAATACCTTATATATGTTATATAAAATATAATATATATTTTTATAAGGATAAATAAATGTTTGTGCATACAGTAACACACATTTGATCTTGCAGTAACACACATTTACTCTAATTGTAACACACATTTGCAGTAACACACATTTACTCTAGATGTAATACATATTTGCAGTAACACAAATTTACTCCAATTGTAACATAAATTTACAGTAATACATATTTACTCTAATTGTAACACATATTTGTTCCCTCAGTTTGTGTTATTATATGAGCATATATGTGTTACTATAGGATAAAATATATTTTTATTAAGAATAAATATGTGTTACACATACAATGTAACATATACATGTGTTACACATACAATGTAACATATACCTGTGTTACATTGCATGAAAAATATTTACTTCTACAAAAATAAATGAATATGTGTAGAAAACAACATTTAATCTGGTTGTAACACACGTTTTGCCTTAAAGTAACATGCATTTGCCCCAACTGTAACATACCTGGGAGCGAAAATCACAAGCTAAGCGAATTTTGGAAAAAAATACTCAAATTCGACCTGACCCGGTTTAGACCCGCGAATTTTCAAAAATGAATATTTCTACGGATCTTAGATCTGTAGAAATTTGTATATAAGTGTTTGTCATAATATATATAATATTTCAGTATTTTGGTTTTTACGGATTCATAACCGAACCGAAAAATTTCGGTTATTGAAATTTTTAACCGAACCAAATTAACCGTAATATTTCGGTTCGGTTCAGAAATTCGATTTTTCGATTTTTTTGCCCACCCCTATTTAAACCTACAATTAGGTGGTGTTTGTAATCAGGATATGTTTTCAAACTCTTTTTAAAGTATAGAATTTTTTTTTAAATAAATTTGATTTTACCAATTAATTTTTTTTAATATTTTTATTGAATTTGAAAACACATCTTAAATAATTACAAGCACTTTTATAATGCTTCAACCTAATTATACAAATTTTGATTCAAAATAGACCCTTAGAAACAATAAAAATAAGCTGGTCACGAATCTTAAAATTATAGGCCAAAATAAAAAATCTATTTGGCCGAGCATGATTGGCCCAGTGGGCCATTTTGGCTCGGGCCGGGATTGACCAATTTTATGGGTCACCCCAATAGTTTTTTTTTATTTAGAATATTTTTTATGAATTTTTTTTTATGGAACTTTTCAATGTTCTTATGAGTTATAATATTTTTCTTTTGAAAATTTTCCTTCTATTTTATAGTCATTTAAATACTTTTAATAACTATTTTATTTGTATAAATATAATTGAGAAATATGTATATTTTCATTGAAACTTTTTCAAAAGATATTTTTTAATTAAAAAATATTATCTCAATTAATTAATTAATTTTTGCTATTAAGAAAAGTAAATTGGATATGATTGTAATTCATATCAGGATATTGACACTGTTATTTTATTTAACTAAAAGTTTGTATGTTTGTTATGCATGAAATTTTGAACTTATGTAGAGGACTATTGGATTAGTTGTTTAAATTACTTAGAAGTTTGTTTGTTTGTTATGGATGATAATTCAAACTTATTTTAGACATGAATATCAAATCAATCTCTTTATATATCAACTTAGATATACAAATGTCTTAATTTGATATGCTCATTGTGATGTACAAAAATATTATAAATTTTGATGTGAGGCAATGTGAAATAAATTTAAAACAATACATATATAATAAAAGACTAAAAAACAGATTGCAAATGAAATTCATAACTTTTTATGTAATAAATTAGTCTTTCAATATTTCATGACAAAACTTCATTATAACTAACAAGTACTACAAGCAATAAAAAATTATCTTAACACAAGATCTAAAACAAGGCTATGGGCAGAGTACACAGCACCAAAGATTCTAAATATATGTATGAACTTAACACTCCTTTGGGGCAAACATGCACTAGAGAAAGTAAAAATGCTGAGGAAAATATTAGAGTAGTCAATATTGTAATTAATATTACACGAATGAATATTCATATCTTGCGCAGTTATATTATATGTAATCTTAAATTAAATGAACAAAATGATATGTTGTGTTTGCACCTGCACCTGCACCTGCACCTGCACCTGCACCTATGCTACACGATGGGGGTGAGATTTATCACATTCGACCCCACTTAACTGTGATGACTTACATTATAAGCTCATCGCGCACTATTTTAAGGCCAACCCAAAACCGGGAGGCGTGCCGTGACACAAATGCCTTTGCATACAGAGTCATATGGCAGATAGAAGTAGGAGACAATTAGTTCCTTATCATCATGGGAACAGACACCAAAAGCATCCAATATTTCATGTTCAAACTCGTTTGATGTTCTTACAGGTGGATCAGAGGAGATCGACGGGGTTCCTCATGGTCGGGTGTTTTAGATGATAGCACTTCGCGTGCACATCCAACTGAAACGGCAGTAGCTTTACAGTGAGTGATGGTTGATCCAATCCCAACCAGTGACATGCCACTTCACGTGATAGATCAAACCAAGTCTATGGAGTATTAGATGAGCAACTATTTTTACAAGGATGGAGAGAGACAGCGAGGCACTGCATTCAGTAAAAAGAGACACGTAATAATCACAAAGGCGACCTAATTCGAAGAAAATGAAGTATTTCACCATTAAATAAAATGGACATTCTATATCATGTCGAAATTCTAAGGTTACATAAGTGGCATCATAAATTGCATGCCAAAACTATTCACCAGAAATTAAAACATGTCTTCTTTCCCACACAAACTTCCAAATCCAGAAACATAATGATTACACGATTTAACAACACAATTCAGAGAACATTTACTTCCTATATCTTGACCGACTGCTACAAACAACATCCGCATCCTTGATTACCCGAGCCTTTGAGTTTCTGAAAGCATATCTTCTCTAGCACTATTTGCCATTTGATTTAGTGATATACTCTACCACATCACGATTGACCTCATCGAGGAAGGAAACGAATCCCATCACACTCGTAAATCCACTTCCCTCGACATCCTGTTCCTCTATAAGGTAGTTCTCAAATGGCGTAGCATCATCATGCGCTCCCTTAATAAAAAAAAGCTTAGGAGTAATAATTCTCTCTTGCTTCACTTTGTTTATGGTACTTCTCAAAAGACCTGGTTTATAAGATATACAAATCAAAGCATTTGTCAGTAGGGATAAACACGACATATCCCTGCTCGTACAGACTGAAAAAATCAAATAAAGTGCAAAGCTGGTCCCATAATTATTGGGGTATTAGCAATTTTAGTCCCAAAAGAATCTGTTTCTTCAATTCAGATCCTGTAATTTTTTAAAATGCTGCATTTTTAACCATATATTGGCAAATGTTTGGTTTGGGGATGATAATTATTTGTTATTTTAAATTTTTTTTTTAATAAAAATTAATATTTTGGGTTCTGATTATAAAATCACTGTAAGCTAAGCCAAGTAATTAGCCCAGTTGATAAATAAATTTCCGGCAGATCACGTGAGTTAGCCACACAAAATTCCTTAAACTTTGTCAATGTAAGATTGTAATTGCATCATCTTTATATTATGAGACTTAATTGAAAAGTAGATTTGCACGAGACTTAAATCACAAGAACCAATAGATACGAGACCAATTTTGTAATTTACTCAACAAAAATTACTTACAGTCCTGCGGCGGAGGGAAAGGAAGTGCAGCATCAGCCGTGGATGAATAAAACACAATCAGAGCTGTAAATGCATCGAGGAAAAATATGGGGCTACCACTTGTTATTAAGGCAGCACGGCTCAAGGAATGACGAGGAAATGCTTGTTTATCTGGAGTTTCGTATGAGGTTAACAATGGATATATAGCACGACTAAGTGAAGAAGGTTCCAAAGCACTGCATCAAAAATATGATTGTGAGTTCTACAGTAATTTATAGTGCCATTATATAATCAACTATGGGGTTATATTTGAGTATGATTGGCAGGAAGAACAAACAATATCATTCTCATCTTCCTTATGCAGCCAGAACCGGATGTGATTGTAATGATACAAACTCCAAAAATGAACTAAACTAACATGCAGGATTAACCAATTGACTAATTACTGCAAATAATTATCTTAAATTTCCTAGTTTAAATAATACTCCCTCCGTCCCAGAAAAGCTTTCATAGGAGGGAGGGCTTAGAAATTTAGAAAGTTGAGGTGAGTAGGGATTTGAGGGATAATTTCATAAAATTTTGTGCATATAGTGAAAAAAATAAGTTGGATTTTGTGTATGTGTGAGCATAAAATTAATACTAACATTTTGTGCAAAATTAAGAATCCTGTGAGGGTGAAATTTATGGAGAGGTTTTCATTTTAAGGGAGTGAAAATTATTTTTGGAAAGATGAAAAAAGAAAGTGTTTAAGCTTTCCTTTCAACAAGCAGAATGGACTATTTAAATAACTAACAATACCTGAACAGACACTGAAGATATATCCGGTAGTCCGGATGGACACCTTCTTCATGAAAGCGAAGCAGAGGATTTCGCAGCAAAGCAAAAATTAATCGGGGCAAAGGTTGAAGCTGAGGGCATTGGGTGAAAGCAACATCTACATGAGAAGGGCCTGAGCTTCCTCTTCCATATTCAGTAATCCTGAAAGCATCATTATACTGAGCCACGAGATTCACAAGCCACTCATGCAGTAAAATCCTACCCTCTCGAACTCCATTCTCCAAAGAGGATAAAATCACCTGAGATAATTGAGCAACGACAAGAGAAAATTGCAGATTTTTACTAGATTTAGTTGCAAGGGAAAACATAATAAAGGCTGCAATTGAATTACAGAGACCCACTAGTCCAAATAAATGTACAAAACTAAAGGAATATTTTATGTGCACTTCTGATGGAGATTTAAGATATGTTTTGAATTGTTGTAATTTATTATAGGATAACTTTTGATTGGTCACCTTCTACTTGTGTTTACGTGCAAAGCCAATACATAGGTACATATTGATACACAGTCATAAAAAAAATGCATTAACAAACAAATTATGCATTAGGGGTTCTAGATTCTTTTATATTCTCATGCCACTAGCTTAAATCTACAGTGAAGATGACCTCCACTAACACTTTCCTGTCAGACCCAAATCTTATAGAATTTCAGATAATAGAGAGAGTCGATCACAACCAGGTGGTTAGACTTTACCTCGTGAACAAGTATGGAAAGAACAACTTCAGAATCAAGACTATCATAAATCTCATTAATATTCCTTGCAGTTCCGAATTGCAACGTTCTAAGTCTCAGCCTCCTTTGCAGGGAATATGTAGTTCTGTGCAAATTAGATCATATAAACAAAAAATGGGATCACTGGAACAAATGTGTAATGATAGAAGCACTGGTGGTGAAGACTCTTAAATACAATCAAAAGCAAGGAAAGTTGAAGCAAAAGTAAAGTCATTTTTAGCTCAGTCCACAGTAGATAAAATTTATTGGAGTACAAAGCGCTTTAAATTGTGACAACTCATTCTGTAGGATCCAATGCTTTCGACAAAAGAAACATAAGAATATGTCTAAACTATTTAAATGCTAACACAAAGATGGCAGATGAAATAACAAACGATATTAACAAAAAACTTGAGAATAAACGTTAAGTTCAGTCATTCCATTTCTTGATGAACTTCTGAAATTTCTATGTGAAAAAGCATACAATTAACGAATTAAAGACTTAATGGGACAAATTATTAGGTATTAAAGGGTTTAGTTCTCATTATTGAATTGGAGGATCCAACAAAACAGAGAATGAAATTAATTTGTGATTTGCTACTTCATACATATTCAGGGGTTTTTGCAATTGATTATGATGTTGTAGGAAAATCAAAAGTGGTGAATGCTTGATAGGAAGTGCTTTTGGCCTAAATTCCAAGGGTCGGAAATATATGCTACACAATCACTTCTTAACAAGTTAACAGAAATACCCCTTAAAATTAAGTTATCATTAAAAAAGAGGTTAGAGTTGTAAATACCATTTATCCCCTCTTATTGAAAAAGTAATTGTTAATTGCCTGGTTTCAGCATAATGAAAACTAAATGGAGTTCTAGAGTTCTTTTAGGGTACGTTTGTTTTAGGATTAAGGGGGTCGTGGGAAGTCATGACTTTGAAATCCTGAGATGTGAAAACCTTGATGAATAGTAAAAGTGTGTGTTTGTTTTGGGATTTTAGTAGGGTAGGATGTTACTTTATGTCAAATCAAAGTGTAATAATGATTGATTTTATAGGTATAATAATAGGTATAATAGGTATTTTATGAGTGTAGTGTTGGAAAGAGTAATAATAGGTTTAATAGTTATTTTTAGGTGTGGATTGAGTTTGGGATGTGAAATCCGGATGTTACATCCCAAACTCGTGTAGAGACGTGATCGCAAAGTCCTACGTCCATCCGTGGTAGTCCCAAAACAAACATACCCTTAGAGTCTGGAGTTTTTAGTCCAGCAGTTTCTCTTCAAGCATGAAGACAGAAACTGATTCAAATTGATGATCATATTAACAGTATATAGAAACATAACTGCACACTCATCAGGAATATACAATGTGACAACTGCAGTAGAAGAAGTATACCTCTTTGAGAACTTTGAACCTGATATTGAGGGTTCATCTGGAGGCACAACTACTGTGTATTGAAATGCAATCTGTAATGTTGGAAGTTCTTTGCCGTGTCTGTAGAAAAATTGACCATTGTCCGATTTTAGGAAGATTTAAAAAAAAATAAAAAGCAAGTTATAGATATTTAGTTAAACGAAGAAAATAAGATTAGATGGTATGCAAAATAAACTTAAGATACAACCAGAAAATTCATAAAATTTGATTCACTGTGAAGTTTATATTATTGAAAATGGATACATCTATTTAGTCCATAAAGCAAAAAATGATTGCAAGTCAATATAATTGTGAAAATAGGGATCTCACAAAAGGAAAAGTTGGTTTCGGCATATAGGACTTTATCAAAAAGCAATTGTAACTCTTGCTAAGGAGAATAACCAGTTTTCTTAAGCACCAGTTTCTGGTGAATCAGAGAATAATGAGGAAATCTAAACATCAACAGGCAAGCGTTATGTTGTAAAGGCTCATTCAATGCTATAATCATTATAACATCATTCAAATTTCCATGAATGAAATAAAGGATAGGGCCCAGCCTATTTGCAAAAACAAAATGGCACACACCCCACTGTTTGTAGGTGTTAGATTAGTGCTGACTAAACACCTCTTCCTGTTTGACCAATTTTGGATGAGTTGTATCGACTATCGAAGACAAGTGTTAGAGTTGTTGAGGTGTGTGTAGTATGTTATTGGATTTAAAATAGTCCCACCCCAGTCCCCACAAAGTAATGAATCTAAACCTAAAAGAAACAGACAGTAACTTAAGAGTAATGGTCAACTTAAATACCAAAATTCAACCAGCAGCCCTTCCTTAGCAATCTCCAACAAGAACACTATTTATGAAAGCAAAAAATATAAATTATGGAAAGCAGAATAATTAAATTCAGTTCATCAGTTTACAAGACTTCCAACTACAGAAAACCTGGGCTCACCGTGTGTTCCAGACACAACATGGGCTATATGCTCAAGGAAAAATAAAATGAAACAACAAAAGAGATGGATTTTGTTACCTAGAAAATCCAGTATCATTCACAAAATCAAAGTCATAGGCATATGTAGCAAAAGAATCGCAGCAGATTATGTGTTGAACATTTTCATACTCCGGGTCAGGAAAGAAATGACCATACTGTAGGACCAGAAAGAAGCATTATTGTGCTATTGTAACAATATGAAAAAAAAATGGACATGAAAGGGCTGAATCTTACAGAATGGCCAACTTTAAATTCAGATGATGCTCTGACACGTAGAACACAGTTGAAAGCATATGGCCGACTTAACATTCGGTACCTGCAATCAGAAAATTTAGACCATTTAGTCTAGATTGAAAAAGGATAACCTATTAAGAATACGCAAAACCCACTCAGTCATGTATTGCCATATATCGATTTGCTTACTAACCTACTACTACACAATAAACTAAATTATATCATTCACAAGTTTGAGAATAATTTTGGAGAAGAGCTCCTTGCTCACATGTCTTGAGGAAGTGTTGAATCATCGGTATTTGAATATAGGAACAAAGAGCCTCCACTCTCAATGCTAAGAAACTTCAAAGATGCTAAATCAGTGTACTCATTTGTGACAGCGAATATATCAACACATACACCAGCTTGAACAGCAACAGCAGCCTGTGACGTATATATCATCAACTAGTCTTTTACAGAAAGCTATGGTTTATGCAAAACTTTCTTAGGTTTAAACAAATTACCAAATCTTTATAAAATGGAGTCTGTTCAGGGAGTAAAGCACGGTCGGCATCCTCTCCTTTACTAGCATACTGCTCACCATATCGCTGGGTATCTAGTTGGCCAAGGCCATAATCTGGAGGTCCAGATAAAAAGGCAAAAACTCTGGCTGCACTTCAGTTTAGGGGAAGAAGCACACAGAAGCAGAATCAGTCCTCAACTAGGCCATAACATACAGAATCAATAGAGACATGTAATTATAAGCTCTCACTAAAGTCGCACCCAATAAAGCATCAAAAGGGATGCAAGCAAATCACTACTCCTGTAACACGTGAATGTTCTTGTTTACCTTATCAGGATGTCCACACTTAATGTTCCCATACCAAAAATGGAAATAACAACACCCCACAACACTTTATCTTCACCCTTCACCAACTTCTTTAATTACACGAATTGCCAATGATTTTGACCCCACATCACTTGACAACAATACCCTTTAGTTTTGACCCCATATCCACTTTAATTATTAAAAATCACTTTTCTTAAAACATGTGCCCAAAAAAATGAGACCATTAAAAGTGGATGGAGCGAGTAACATTTACCTAACATGGTCTATCAGAAACAAATATAAAATTATTGTACCTAGTGCAAATGTATTCCCATACTCTGATCCAAGATATTTGAGGAGAGCTTCCATTGCCACTCCAAAGCCTCGTCCACCAAGTAGGACACCTTCTACTCCTTGACCAGCAGCTGTAGTCCGTTCCCATGAAGTTGTAGGCCTTAGAGTATCAAGCGCAGATGCAATACGGTCCTTACATGTATCAACCTACAAAATTGATACCTAAAGTCATGAGTATTAGCTAGCTCAACTTCAAGGCTTCAGCCCTGAATAGTACCAATACACCAAAGACAATCAATTAACATACTGGAGCCAAAAAGGAAAACAACGGCATGACATCTTCAAGCTCCATTGTTAGGTTGCCCTCAGGAGGAATAAATGCATTCTTGACCACTGGAATCGGCCCCTGAACATCATATAAACCTATTTTGTGGCTGAATGTAGCAAGACCGAACAGTGATCCTGGCCCAAGAGCTGTCGAATGGAAGCATAAGTCGAGAATTGAACTTTAATAACTAACAAGTTGGAGTTAAAATCATGATATAACAAACCTTCCAAGGCTGCCAAAAGTGCACTTTTAGTAAGTTCCAAAAACTCTTCTGATGCTGCATGAATTTATGGAATTTTAGGCATCCTTACAAGTGCATAGCATACATGCACAGCAGAGGTGAAGAGAATTGCGATGCAACCTATGGAGAACGATACTACTTTCCAACTGACATATAGATGGAATATAATCTTGGAAATTCCATTCAAGATATTAAATATTTCAGTGAGCATTCACATAATATCAACACTGATGCTACATGTAGTAGCATAGAAGACTTTAATATTTCCAACCACTGTATTTCAAAAGTGAGTTTGAACTCCAAAATTCTAATGTATGATCCTAACATAGTTTTGAAAGGCACGCCTCGGGCGCGCCTCGGGCACCAAAGGCGAGAGGCTATAGGTGTGGCGCCTTTTCTAATCAAGGCAAGGCGCTGTCGCCCGGGCGAGCACCTTTTGGCGCCTTTGGCGCCTTTTTGAGGCGATAAAAGGCGCGCCTCGGGCGTGCCTCTTGATTTTTGTTATATGGAGAGAATTTTAAATAAACTTTGACACTTTTAGTTCAATTATATGTATTTTATTGACACTTTTTTGAGTAGTAGCACTTTTAAAATTAAAATAAATGTTTAAAATGAAAAATAGATGATAAAAATAAAACCCTAGAACTAGGGTTTCATTTCAAAACATACGCAACCCTCCTCCTCTGTCACAACTCTCATGATTGTGATGATTTAACTTGGAGTATGGTTGGTGATGCTCTTGGGGTTGATGAGCTCGTGTACCAAACTAGAGGGAAACAAGTGAGCAAGGGAAAGGAGAAGGGAAAAAATGTGGGTAGTTCAAGTGCAAGGCTACCTTCTAAAGGTAAGAGCAAACAAGTGGACAAAGGCAATAGGAAAAAAGACTCATCTCTAAGACTTAGAAATGAAGATGACAATGAGGAGGCATTTGATGAGGTGGAAGATGAAGAAGAGTACATCGATGATGATGAGATGTTTGATGAGGAGGAGGAGGGTTTTGATTTTGATTTTGATGTTGATGAGGATGAGGATTGAGAAATTGTTAACTTGGTGTGTTAATTTCATGGTTTTTGTTTGTGAAGAATGAACTCGTGAAATCTATCTTCACTTTTTTGTGCTAGTTTTATGCTTATCTTATGTTATAATGTTTATTTATTGAGTTTTTAGTTGTATTATGTGGTAGAAAGTCTTATATGATATATTTTTTCAAAATGTATCTCGGGCGTGCCTCGGGCGCTACCATCCCCTTGGCGCCTTTTGGCGCCTCTCGCCTTTAAAAACTATGGATCCTAACAGGTTTGCTATCATGATGCATGTATAGCTCGAATACTAAATAACAAATTTATACTCAAACTGAAGGAGGAGATCTACAAAACATTTTATTGACCAAAAATCGGTCGATATAAGCAATCAACAGTTGTAATAATTTTCCAAAGGGGTACACATAATCTTACAAGAGAGGTCAATCGCAGCAACATACACTGGCCTTGCCTGCATTTGTTCTGATCCTTCCACTGCCACAACAAATACAATTATAAAAATTCAAAAGCTGCCAGACCACATGTATCCATCGATTTTATCATAAATATAATGAGTAGAGCACAAGTTTCTAGAACTACCAGCCATGCATGTGGTAAGGAGAAGATAGTGCATATGGGCACCTCAATTCAACAATTTTGGAGTAATTAGACAATCTCAAATGCATATTCACTAAGAAAGACTACCAATAAATTAGAAGAAGATATCAAAGAACAGTTACGTGTCCATTGATTACATAAGTAAATAGTATGCACAACGTAATTTCATGTTGCCATCTTACTATGTGCCACAGATAAACGAATTGAGATGGCTAAAAGTAATGACACGGTATTCAGCTGAAATTGGAGCAACAATAGTATATCCTGGACATCTGCACATTAGTAGGCTATTAAACATGCATATGATCATAGGCGGTTCATCACTATGTCATTTAAATAACATATAAGTACAAATTTGGATATGACACTATTAATTCAACTAAATGCTATAGCACTGTGATCGTCAAATATATCATTCTAACAGTAAGAAAAAAACATGGGAGTAATAAATAAGCCTAATGGTGATTCAGCATTGAAAAGGACGATAATACAAATTATCAGCACTAATGCAATTCAACATCACCCGACAAACAAATGGAACTTAATATACATCTCATCACACACAACTCCTTTCTGCTAATATGAACATTCTAACTCTGCAAGCAAAAATCCCAATCTGCTAAACTAATTACACTACCTCAAATTCTAAAACCAACAAGAATTCACAAAAATGGATAGTTCGTTACATGGCAGATCGAGGTCGATGAACGAGGACATAATCTCCGGACATGAATCTGGGAGCGAGTACCGGGAGATCGACGCCGTGGAAAGACCATTGGCGGTGCCGCAGAGGGAGCACTCCCACGACCACTGGTCCTGTTCGCAGTAGGTGTTGTAATACCCCCAACAATTCTCGCATCGTGGCAACAATTCGCCGCCGGATCCGTACACCGGAGGGATGCCATTCTCGTCCTTCGCCGCGAAGGGCACCAGCGTCACGCCCCACGGTACGCCGCACACCTCCTGCTCCCTCGGGTCGCCCGGGAAACGGGCTATCGACGGCCGAACCGCCATTTCGGATCCGAATTGGTCAATCCGGGTTGGGTGTAAACAAATTTGCGAGAGAGGTTTATTCGAGGTTTTTTTACTTAGTAGCTATGGCCTATGGAGAGTGTGATTTCTTTCTGTTTAAGTTGAACGGAAATGGAAGAGTTGTGCGAGCGTAAGTGTAGCCAATGGACGGCTGCCACGTTGCTATTTCATTTTACTGTTTTTGAAAATGTACATAGATGCTCGAGTAGAAAAAGGAAGAAAGTAGAAGAGATCAGGATGTTGATTAAATTACTTCATTTCGTGTAGAAGAAATCAGGATGTTGATTAAATTACTTCATTTCGTTTACGGCAAAGAATCGTACGAAAATGATTCATAATAAGTTTATTATAAACGAGTTTTAAAGTATCAAAAATTTAATCAGGTGTATCAAAAGTTGAAGTCAATAAAATTTATATATTAACTCAATTTTTAATATATCTGATGAATATTTTGATACACTTGACCAAATATTTGATATATTAAAACAATTTCATGATAATATTATCATGAATTATTTTCACATAATACCAACTCTTCGTTTACCTTTATTTTTACATTTATCTTTAACTTTACAAATATAAAAAAATATTTATATTCATAAAAATTTATAAATTTTATTTTTTTATTTTTTTATTTAACATTAGAGGCACACTCATGTGAAATGTTTCATGGTGTGAAACATATCATATTAAAAATTCACGGGTCCTTAACAGGGTCGGGTTGGATTTGGTCTTTTTTTTTTCAAAATTTTCGTAACTATAATTCCAGATTTTTTCGCTCCCAGGTATATTACAATTTGAGCAAATCCATGTTACTAATAGGCAAAATGTGTGTTACAATCAGATTAAATGTTATTTTCTTTACATATATTCATTTGTTTTTGTATAAATAATATTTTTTCATACAATCTAATAAAAAATGTGGTTACTATGAAAAATATATTATTTTTTCATAAATATTTATGAGAAAACAATATATTTTCTTATAGTAACACACACTTTGCTTTTGTATTATATGAAATTTTATTTATTATATAAAAATAAATGAATATATAAAAAAGAACAACATTTCATAAGATTGTAACACACATTTGCTCTAATAGTAACACACATTTGCTCCCCAACTTGTGTTACAATATGGGCAAATGTGTGTTACAATATGGGTAACTACGTGTTACTGTAAGAGAAAATGTACATTTATTAGAATAAATATGTGTTTTTTTAATTTAATCATCATTCCTTTAAATTTATATTGATTTATATATTAATACATTTTTTATTACTCCCTCCGACCCTCTTTAAACTTCTTGTTTCTTTTTGTTGTTTTATTTAAGAAAGTGTATTATTTATTATTATATGGTGGGCCACATGTTGACTTTTATATAAAGTAATGAAAAGTTATGAAAAAATAATGGAAAGTTATGAAAAAATAATGGGGAGTTGTGAAAAGTGGTATTTGTTTATTAATATATGAAATATTGTTGTTGCTTTTTATGGAATGAGAAACTTATTGTGGGACATCCAAAAAAGGAATGTGAGAAACTTATAGTGGGACGGAGGGAGTATTTTTTATTTATTATTATATAAAAAAATTTATTTCTATACATTGAAAAAACCAATATATTTTTTTAGAGTGACACACATGATTTTTCTCTTATATTATGCTAAAAATTATTTATTCTATTAAAACAAATGAATATATGCAAAATAACAATATTTTATAAAATTATAACACACATTTGCTCTAATAATAACACATATTTGCTCCCCAATTTGTGTTACTATATGAGCAAACATGTGTTAGTGTAGGATAAAATGTAATTTTCTTAAGAACAAATATATATTTTTTAATTTAATCATCATCTTTTAAAGCTAGATATATTGATTCATGTAATAACACACTTTTTACTATTTTATATATGTGTTATTATAATATAAAATAATTATTTACATACAAATAAATATATACTTATGAAAAGGTAATGTTTTTTCTTATAATAACACACATTTTGCTCTTACATTGTATGAGAAAATGTTATTTTTACAAAAACAAATTATATATATGTAAAAAAACAATATTTGGTCTTATTGTGACACACATTTTACCTTAAAGTAACATGCATTTGCCTGAAAAGTAACATATCTGGGAGCGAAAAACCTTAAAATTGTGCTTGTGCGAATTTATATATATATATGGTATGTTACACACCGTGAAACGTTTCATATAAGTTTTTGTCTTAACATTATACTCATATATTTTTTTTTTTTAATTTGTGAGTCATTTCCAAGTATGAAAATAGTTTCGGGACAAAGCGAGTGATATGTAAGGGATAAAGGGGCATTCTATACACCTTTAATTCGTATTAGGATATAAATCTGAATTAGTTTCAATTTAGAGCAAAACAGCTAAGATTTAGTGAATTTGAAACTTAATTAATGAGACTGAAATAAGTACAATTAGTTCTAGTTTAGGTCAAAATCATGTCATGTAAACTTTAGCGGAGTCTAAGCAGAAAAGGTAAATTTTAGGTTCTGCATCTTGTAAGTTTTGGAGGGTTTCAAGTCTTGAAATTCAAAATATAAGACCTATAAATCTTAGATGTCTTAAAGCTTGGAAAATATAAGATTATAAGACCTTTAAGCCTTAGTCAAAAGCTAAGCAAAGACGACTTTGAGATCAAAGTTACACATTGTAAATCTCAACCAAGGATGTTGTTGGTCCCGAAACGAGTCTGAATCAGTATATGGGGGAGAATACACTGATAACAATTTGTCCTTTTTAGGAATAACTCCTTAAGACTCAGTCAGTTTAAACTGACAGTGCTCACTGAAACTGAAGTCACAAGGACTGATAGCTCAGGAACCAAATGCACTGAGTCTTGAATTCGTGCTCTGAGTGAGCTCAGTTTAGATAACTCACCTACTGACTGCTCATGAAGCTGGTCAGTTGGATAGCTATCTAAACAAGTCTTTTACGTGCAGAAGTGTGAGCCTTGAATTAAACTCGTTTTAGTGTTTCTGAAAATGCTTTAATTTAGCTTGGAAACGTGGTTAGGACGGTGCACCAGTTCAGGTTCAGGAAGATTGATTCTTCCTGAGTTTGAAAATAATGTTGAATGTTTTTCTGAGATGATATGACAATTAAGAATGCAAAGCAAGTAAATCAACACACAGGAGTTTAACGTGGTTCAGAGACTCAAGCTCCTACGTCCACGATATTGATTAAACAGGAGCAATCCACTCGTAGGATTGGATACTTGTATTTTAACGTGCCAAGGTGCACGACAGTCTCCTTACTCTCTAAGGAGTTCAACCTCTAGGTGGTTTTATAAGTCCCAGTCCTTCCCACCTCACCAACTCACAACTTTGAGTGGCTTAGCTTTCAAGTTTCCAACTATGGTGTGATAATCCTTACAATCAAAGTTATACTAAGGATGGATTATCACACTAAGCTAAATGCAGAAAGATTCTCAAACAACACTAGGAAAATTTAAAACTTGCAGAGTGTTGTTTGCTTGAATACTTAGAGCGCTAGAGTCTTGGTTAATCTCGACTTCAAAATTTTCCGTAATCTTGTTTGAGTGCAAGGTCTTCTGTATTTATATGAGAGATTTGTAATAGATCCGTTGGAGGAGATCAAAATAAATCTTTCTATTTTAGGTAGGTGGCAACCTAGGATATGACCAGGTTGTTTTTGTGAAAAGTTTTGTGGCGCCGCCTGCGATTGCGAATATTAATGAGTTGCCAGTGTCCGTGCATACATGTCTTCATCTCACTGACAGTTCTTCAAACGACTAGTTAATGACAAGACTTTAATGCTCATCGTACCATAAATACTCCGAGTGATTTGCAACTCAACTCAGGTATAGATATTGTCTTTAATAGTTTTTCCGACATTCTCTTTGTCCTCAGTCTTCAGCATAAATGATGTTTCAACCTTTTCAGTCAGGACTTACAAAGTATCAGTTGAATGAACGCTTAGCCTGAATTCTCAGGCTACTTCTTCACTGATATGCTCTGTCTTGACTGCTCTTAGAAACAATCAATAGAACTCTATCAGTGGTCTTTCTCAGGATTGATCTTCTCAGGAACGGTCTTCTTAAGCACTATCTTCAGGATCTTCAGGACAGTTCCACTGATCTTGATCTTTAGGAAACTTTATGTCCTCAGGAGTGGTTCCTCCTGACTTAATCTTCAGGACGTCTCCTTCAGAATTCAGTTTTCGGGATGGTTCCCACTAAACTGAGTACTTGTGAATATAAAAAGACTAATCTATCCCGATTCTACTCCCGAGCCTGTACAATCCCGACTCTGTACTTGGACAAATTCATCTTTTCAGAGGTTTTGAGAATTGAATCAAAATAATTCGGTGAATATCCCAACAAATGTGTTACATTGTATTTGTATTTTATGTTTCTTGTTTTTTAAAGAATATTACTGTTTACTTCTCACGCATTCTTGGTGAGTAGTATCATTCATTGATGGGAGTTCTCTCTATTTTATGGAGAGATTGTCTTCGGGTTATGTGTAAAATCCCTTGGAATGATGGATCTACGTTTATGTAGCCATCCTAAGTGGATTTTAGTCTTTAAGTAGGTGTCAGATGGATCGTATATTTATATCTGTGATGGATTTATTTTGTTTTAAACTAAAATATGATAAAAGTATTTTTTGATGCTCATTAAAGAGTTGTGAACCATAGTTTTCATATGACTACCGATTTGCAAAATTATTGCTAAATCTTTGGAAAATATAATAGATCTCACTCAACAACATGAGACACAAGCATGACTAGGCACTTAAAAGAAAAAAATCAATTCGAGTTTATACGATATAGTCTTCCGTCGATAAAATTTTAAAGTCAATTTGTTTTTCAATTTCAAATGAAAAGCACTTATTATTTTTATGACAAATAATGTATCTTTTTAAACAAATATAAAGAAAAGAGATGACTTTAAAGGATAAAATTATTTATTCGTAAAAAATATGCATATTTTGGACGTATAAATAATTTTATCATTTAAAACAAACACAATTTTAATTATAATTTTCATCATTGGCCAGCTAAGAATTAATGTTATCATGGATTCGAGAAATTAGCTTACAAAACTGCATAAATTGTTCCATCACAATTAAATATTACTTATCTCATATATTCATAGTTATGATCCTAATCAAAATCATTTATATTATATAATATATTAAATATATTCATATATTATTTCTAATCAAATTGTATTTATTGTATAATATATTGAATATATCTATGTAATAATTACTATTGAATGTATAATAAGATTTGAGAATCAAATTATTTATATATAGTGCACCATTACTAATAGAAAAAATAATATGCTTAGAAAATCAGAAGGTAATTTAGTTCTTTCGTTCCTTGCATGCATACTTAGGGGGTGTATTGGATTAGGATTTTAAAAGACTTTTTTAGCTGAAAAAAATCCTGCAGATTTTAAAGATTTTGTAGGATTTTGGTGACTTTTAAGATTCTGTAGGATTTTGTAAGACTTTTAAAATAAGGATTTTAATGGATTCTATAGGACTTTGTAGACTTTGCAGAATTTCATGGATTTGTGACATACAATAAAAATTCAAAATTTTTCATACCTTCAAATTAAAAAAAAAAAAAAAGTTAAAGACAAAAAAAATCATAATATCATGTCCTTTTAAATAGCATTACTCCACATATTCATAGCTATACTAGTCCTCAAAGCATTAGCGTCATGTCGTTCTTGCTCTTGAGTTTGAATGATAGGCTCAAAATCACGGTCTTCATTAACTGGTAATGTTGAAGATGAAGGTTCGTCCACCGATTCAATTGGAAATTCATCAGAATGACATTCTTTGCGAATAAAGTTATGTAGAGCTGCACATGCTAATATTATCAATATAAAAAAGTATCGAAATTGAATAATCAAAGCAACCAAAGTAAAATATAACAAAACTCAAATACCGTAAAAAAATATTATCAATATAAAAATATTACCTAATGACATATGTAATATATAATATTAGTATTATAATAATACTATATAAAAATAAAGATTTATCTTGTATATAAGTTAGGATGAACAATATCGTTTTTAATACTATTTAATGATTAATTATTAACTATTTTTATTTATTCTAGTATATATGTATATATAATATTATATTACTCTTCGTCACTGTAATTATTTTATCGTTGATGTTATAAATGTAGAGATGAAATTATAAGGTTAAAACTATTTTAGGTCTTAAAAATAAATAATTATATATAAATCAATTTGGGGATAAATAAAGTCACTAATTAAAAAAGTCCACCGAAATCCTAGAGGTTTTGATGGGATTGTTGGTATTTATAAAATACACTAAAGAACCCATCAAAATCCATCAAACCCAACAATCCTTTAAAATCCTTATATTTTTTAATACCAGTAGATTGTTTTTAAGTCTTTTAAAATCCTGATTGAATACCAGTGAATTGTTTTTAAGTCTTTTAAAATCCTGATTGAATACCAATGGATTATTTTTAAATCCTTTAAAATCCTGATTGAATACCAACAGACTTTTTTATAAGAAAAAAGTCCTTTAAAATCCCACGAAATCTTAAACGAATACACCCCCCTTAATTTTTTTGTTGAATTTATAGTGTACGATGTTGTGTGCGTTTATGTGTCTGATCCTCCGTCTAAATTGATTCTATATTTATTTGAATTAGTTAATTGTTCGTACAAGAATCACAATTTTACTTTAGCAATTTCTTTATTATTGGTAAAGTTGAAAATCTAAATAATCTATGTTTTATATTTATACTACAGGTAGTACAATTTATGATTATTTTTTCTTTGCTAAGCAAATCAAAAGTTGTCATCTCAAAATTCCCTTCGTGATTATTAAAGAGACAATTCTATTGTGATATATAGTTTAAAGGTATTATTTATTTATTTATTTTCCTACGTTGATATTATTTATTTTTTGAATTTAAAGGTATTTATAGGTGAATTATACACTACTAGCATCATAAAGTTATTGCATGTGTTAGTTAAATTTTTAAAAAAGAAGCATAGATAGTGTAAGATTATTTTTCCTCGCAGAAGTTTATGTTGTTAGATCATTCATCGGATTATTCATCAATTATAAATTCTGATTAGGATTAGGATTAGGATTAGGATTATGATTGATTTGGGGAGATGGATGATGATATGAGGACGCGTCCCCCCTGCAGGTACGTACGTAATTTTTCTATAACATTTATTTTTGTTTGTTTGGAATTAATTACTTTTTTTTTTGCTAATTGATTTTTACATTATAATAATAATAATAGTCTTTATAGTTTTTTTTTTTTGTAATTGTATGTATCTAGTCTAGAGCTGTACTGGGTTCGTTTTTAATTTTTTGATGTTGGTATTAAGATTGAAGATGCAATCCCATCATAAGTAGAAGGACTTCCAATATTCCTATTGATAGCTTTATGATGAATTTATATTTGTAATTTGCTTATGATACATGAATTCTTCTAAAAATATTATAATGCAGTATCTAATTCTCGTGTCGGATTCTCCCCGTGACGAATCTAGCTAACAGATTTTCGAATTCACTGCACGAATCCTATTTATATATAAACATTAAATATATTATTTAAATTGAATTTTATTATATCTTATAATTTAAATTGATAGTGTGACACTCGTTTTAGATTGAATTTACCACTAATTATTTATGTATTGAACTAACGTAACTCGAATTGATATTTTTTTACATAATTATATTATATTATTGAATATACTCAAATTTTAGGTGATAAAAATAGAAATAATTTATAATTGATTAATAAATTTTTTATAAAAAATATATTTTTCAGATATTATATATAATAAAATATAAATAAATAGACGTATCCCTTAACGAATCGCACCCTAATTTTTTAAAAAACTTGTATCGTATCGCACGCATATTTGCGTATCTGCACCCGTGCAACATGGGTAATTTGTGCACAATCATGGGGCAACTAATGCTATATCATTAATTAATTCTTGAAATTAAGTTTTAGTGTTTATTAAAAATTTAAAGAATTAATCCCAAAATGCATGATTGTTTGTTTTGGTTGTTGGACAGGCTTCCACAGAAAAGTGATGAACAAGAGAGAGAATCACCTGAAGAATTAGGATTAGAAAAGGAGCTGGCTATTGATGCATGTGAAGAAGACATTAATGCATGTGAAAAAGACAAGGCAAAATCTCCTGCAGAAGCAGAAGCTGAAGTTGCTCGTAAAAAAGAATTAGTAGCTTGGCTTATACGTCAACCACTCACGCATATTTGTAGGCATAGTCAGGGGCGGATCCAGGATTTGATAGCACGGTGGGCTAAACAGTAAATGTTTCGATACATTAAAAAATTATTTACACAATAAAATATTTCGATGTTCACTTAAAGTTGTGCCCTATTAAACTTAAAAACATAAAAATCATCAATAATTGAGTATGTCTATATTCTTAGTAAAATCGTTCTCAATATAAATCATCAGATAATCTCTAAGAAAATCATCTCTCGTCTTATTACGTACGAAGTGCCGCCTCCATACTCTAAACAAACAATATCTTGACTCTATTTAGCTACATTGGGAGAAAATAATTCAACGGATGACATAATTAAATCCTCTATTCAACTCTACATGTGTTAATTTCTTAACTTTTGATTGGAAAATCATATAGGGTTATTTTTTGGTAAAAAAAAAAAATCATATCAGTGACCATAAATTCTCATGGAAATATTTATGTAATTTAAATATATTTCTTATATATTTCTTTATACAATTAATTAGCAATTTCGATAACTATCTAAATAAATTTTGATATTAAATATTAATTTAATATATAAAAAAAAATTTGAATACATAAGATACAAAATCATCTTCAACAAGCAAAATGATAATATAAAAAATCATGAATAAATAAATAGAATTAAAAAAAATTATTATCTTGAATGAAGTGGAAAATTTCAAGAAAACCCAATTTCTAAAATTTCGATAAAACTGCTACTTTTGTTCATGATTTTCAATATTTTATACTCTTAAATTTATTATATTTGAAAAAGATTTATATATATATATATATAAAGAAAAAGGACCATCACCGCACAATATAAATTTAACTTTCAAATAAAAAAAGATACAAAACGTTGTCTTTTACTTGGATTGTTGCCTATTGGGATTTGAGCATTAAATTTTTCAAGATTTAAAAGTTCATTTGGAGTGGGCTTGATATTAAATTAACTTGTTGGCATATGTATATATAGGAAGCATGTTCCAGCTTGCACTGGGCTACAGCCCAGTGTAGCCCTAAAGTAACTACGCCCATGGGCATAGTGAACGTAAGCCACCTTCTTAAACAACCCACTCCACTGCCCACCCCAAATTAATAGAAACTATATATATATATATATATAATAATACATACATCTATACATAAAAACTAGTTGCCAACAAAGATATACGTAAGTTTCTTGTTTATATATAAACACTCCGGGTTGAGCTGTGATTGTAAACTTGTAATGTGGGTATGTCTCATACCCTTCTTTTTATTAATCAAATTTTTAGTAAGTTAAAGGACTAAAATAAAAATTTAAAACTTAAAAGGATGAAAATCATAATTTTTGATAAGTTAAAGGATGAAAACAAATATTTAAAATTTAAGAGGACGAAAACCAAAGTCAACGGAATTTATAGGACAAAAATGTATATTTTCCTAACTTTTTATTATTGTTGTTGTAATTATCTATCCAACAAATTCAATTAAAGTCCAATTAGAAATGCAAATCCTTTATATACATTCAAGTATACATGCATTTTAATTTTTAAAGTATTATTAATTATTTTTTAGAGTAATATTGATTATTATTTAAAATATTTTTCTTTTCAAAATTTAAGTGCATATTGTTATAACTAAAGGCGTAAAAATAGAGAGAAATTATTTATACCTGGAGAAGTAGCAAAATAACAATACATGGATCAGAATAAGAATAAGTGCATGTGATATAGCTAGCCTACATCTCTTGCTAAATAATTTGTAGGAATTAATTTTGAGAAGTATTAAATTAAGTAATGAACACTAAGATAAATATCAGGCCCGTTTGCCTATATGGTTGCGGCTCATCATATTATCTTGGGCCAACTAGTGGGCCTATTAAAATATTTAGGACACGGACACTTTTAATTACTTCATACTAACCACACTTAATTTTTCCATTTTAAAATATATTTTAAAGACTAAAATACTCTTTTATTGTGTTTATAAATAGATCAATTCAGTCTCATGTTTTTTATATGAAAATACTATTCATAATTTTTGGGGTTTTTTTTGAAAAAGAAGGTGAAATAATTAAAAATTGGGAGAAAATAAATATTTATTTGTCGAATGATTTGGTGGAATAATGGACCATGTAATTAAGAAGAAGGCCATGCAGAACCAATATAATATAAATTATGAATGACTCAACAACACAAGAATAGAAATATATAATCACTACTACAACAAATTACACAGGTTTTCAGTCCTATCTATCTATCTATCTATCTTTGAATGAGTATAATTTATTACATTGCCTACTATATAATATAATATCCCAAGAGAATGGAGCGTTCACCAATTTTTATGTATCCTCTGTTCGGTTCACCAGAGTCCATAGCAAAGAAGTAGTTATACCCTTTTTCTTTTCCATAACCAACAGTGTGCAGATTGGATTGGATTGGATTGGATTTTTTAGGCTCTTTGCTTAATGGCAGATAGTTCCCTACTCGTATAGTCAAATATGCCCTTCCGCTCACCATCCTAAATAAAAAAAATATTATTAACAATACAAAATTAATGTATTAAAAATTATTTACACTGACCCATTCAATATAACTCTTTGTCAATACAAGTACGGTTCCAACAGCAGGCCTAGGATATATAATCATTGAGCCTTAATCTGATATCCTCGGCCTCATATATGCTACACGGTAGCCCTCAATTTTGAGTTAACATGCATGTTTTCGACGGATAAATACTTTTATCTTACGAACCAAATGAGCCCATGTTACTGTTTATTGAGTTTTCTTTGATTCCACTGAAATTTGTTGCCCGAGTTTTAACCAAAAGAAGAAGGAAATATGTTTTCCCCATGGAATTGTTTGTCAAATTTGAATGTTTATCCTTTATTGCAAGTTTTTCCCTGAATTGAATATCTGTGTGTGTTCAACGAAAAGAATAAAAAGTGCACTTCTGTAATTTAAAAATAATGTTATTATAAATTCATATTTATTAGTATTTTTAAAAGAATATTATCTAGTAGTATTTCTTTTGTCAACACTTCAAAGCTGCTGGTATCCTACAATTTCTCATCTCCTCTGGCTATATAAGAAATGATACATATGCACAAATCATTTTCTTGCAACTTTTTTCCACCCTTTTTCAAAAATCTTGGGAGCCCGATTGGCCCAATTCGGGCTTTGATCAACAAGTAGAGCTGTTATACAAGCCCATATCGAGTCGAACCGAGCTCGTTAAGCAAATGAGTATTTTTTGAGTTCAAACTCAGTTCGTTTAACACATCAAGTCGAGTCGAATCGAGCTAAGCCAACGAGCAGCTCTTTCATTTAACAATTATATATATCTGCAAGTATTTTATGATTTAATCATCAATCTGTTATAGGGCAAAGCTACCCAGTTTTGTTACTCATTTACAATTTGACAATGTCCCCTTGACCGGGTAAAAAAGCCCCTTTAGTCTTTAATATTGAAGTTTCTATTATATATGTATACTTTTGATTATCCATGTGCGTGTATGTTTTTACAGCAACATTTCTTCAGAAAAATTCAATATATTATAGTAATTCAAATGTCTCCTGCATTATCCTATACAACTTTTTATTCATCTCATTTTGGTATACCGATGTAATATGTAATGTCCAATATGACCACCTAGCATAAACATTATTGAGGAGCTGAGCTATGATTCGAACATGAATCATTAGGGACAACAAAAACGTACATTTTTCAGATGCAATAAAAATATTTAATATAAAAATACATTTTGCAGATTGATACATCCCACCCTTGTTCAACCATAATTTATGTATGATGTAAACGGATTTATTCTTGTCCAATTTCTTTCAGATAACACTTATATAATTTGATGTAAAAAGAATATGAATCCAATTCCAAAGAATTGCTATTTATATATTCACTCTAAACAGCAGCAGCAGCAGCACAATTCATACGCAGTAAAGATGGCACCATTCACAATAAACGCAGCAGTTCCAAAGCCTCTCCACAGCACACTATGCCCCATGTAGAAGTAAACTCCACAGCACACGGTGCATCTCTCAGCAGCGCGCGGTATAAGCCTTGGGTTCTGATCGAATAATGTTTCTTGCTATAAATGAAACAAAATTCACAAGCTCATAAATGTAACTACAATTGAATTTAGAGAACTTGTCTGCTAATTCATACCAGTTTGATATAATAAATAAAAGAAATGTTAATCATCCTGTCCAAAAATTAGTATTCAAACATGGAATACATCACAACTTTCTGCATCTGTAAAACAAGTAATAGAAAGTCAGAAACATACAAGATTTTTCTTCCTATGATTCGGGTGAAGAATACGATGACAGGTTTGTCAAAATTTCAGAATTATAATTACTTCTTTTTTATATCATGGCAAGTAAGTTCACAATATTTTTGAAGTTTCTCCATTAAATAGGAAAATGAGAGGAGATTGGAATTAGCTAGAAACGTGACTAGACTAATACACAAAACAATTTTAATTTGCTTTGAAAACATGAATTCCCCAAAATTAAATACTGTTTACTTAAAACTGTAAAACAATTTCATTCATAGCTTCTATTAAGGGACATGAGAAATCTGAATACACAAAATATAAAGTTTATTTAATTTTTTTTATTAAATTATGAATCATTGATTGTTATTAAATTTTTATAATTATATTGATATCAATATATCTATTGATATTTTCATAAATTTAATTTCTCGATACTTTCAGTCTTATCTTACCAGTGGATATAAATTTACATACCCGCCATAAATGTGATAATAAGTAATGAGACATAAACACACAAACAATCAATGAAAACAATAGTGGATTGCATATATATCATTATCTCATTAGTGGTGAATATATATTTTCATTCACCGAATGAACATACGATCATTCTGTTCTAAATTTTTTTTAACCTTGCAAGAGATGAGAATGACCAAGTCATATTTCTTTTGTCGGATTTGCACTCTACATGATAGTACATTTAAAAAAAATATATTTTATAAATAATATAGTCATATATATATAAATATGTATATAATTATACGAGTATGCACGCAAATTAATTTTATTAGTGTGCAAATTTATGTAATATATCCAAAAGATGAAAATGTGCAAATTCCTGGGGCGCAGAACATAGGGTATTAGTTATTATCAATAAAGAGTAGTAGTTGCTAATTAAAGTGTGAGTTGTTTCACTAATTAAAGTGTATTAATTATTTTTACTAAAAAAAATATAAGTTGAAAGGTATTAGTAATTATCAATAAAGAGTAGTAGTTGCTAATTATAAGTTTTTCTTTTTATGATCTGCCGGTCACGAAAATAACAACTCTCATAAGATAACTACCACAATAATTTTTAATTGATTTCGATCCGCTCCATTGCAAAATATGATTCGCCAATGCCATTTTAGCAAATTTCCGTTCTGTCTGTTATAAAATATAGGTTACTATATATTAGTGGATATAATAATATATATGGTCCATTGGACTTTAAGCCTAGGCTTAGGGTTAGGAATACACTAGTATTTTTTCTTGTATTCTTATCTCTTGTACACACATAAAGATTATCAGTATTATTATTAACACTTTATGAGCCCGAGTGTTCTAGCTATCTGAGGAATTGATCAAGAAGGGATTTACGAACGAATTTTTTGAACGGATTAAGAGATTATTTTTTTCTTCAAAACCTACTGTGAGTTTTTTTTTTATTGATTATAATCTGAAAATTATATCATGTGTAGGACCAAATTATATGATTCATGCATAGAAAATCTGCAAAATATAATTGGTCACATGCTGTTATGATCCGTATATGTTATATGTTTGATCCTTATGTTATGTATGTGTATATACTGCTTGTTTTGATTCATGTCCTATGTTTACAAATATGAATGTCTACTTTGAATCATACATGTCAATATACCCTGTTTTGAATGTGTTTGTATATACTGCATAACAAAACCCAATCCTAGGTATTCTCTGGGAATCAAAATCCCATGTTTTTATTGTTCTGTACCCAGAACGGTTAATAAGTTTTTTATGAAACCAAAAACATCGAAATCTAGAAACCCAATTTTTTTCAATGCAAAGACCCTCTGTTTCCAGATTTTGTGGTAAACCCCCAAATTTTTTCAGAAACCAGATTTTCTACTCGAATCAATTTCGAAAACCTAGAATCAGTCTTTCACATACCAAAAATATTTTCCGAAATCCTAGTGAACCCCCAGAATCGGAACAAAGAAAAATCAGAGGACAAGCTCTGTTATCAATTTTGTGAAACCAGTAATCGAAACCTGGCACCATTCTGGTCCTCGACGCCGCCCAGTTCTTCTCGACGTCGCCTCAGGCCGCGATGAACACCGGCGACACGCCGGCCCCTATTTTGCAGCGACGATCCCGCGATGCTGACGGCCCCTGAAGCGACCGGACGATAGACGGCGACTGTGCGCCCGTGGCGGCAACGGCGTCGATCCATCGCCGAACGACAGCGCTGCACGTGCGACGATGGCGCGCGACGGCTGACGGGCACGGCGGCGACGACAGCTGTACACTGCTACGGCGGCTGTGCGCTGCGACGCCACGACGGCAGACCTGAATTTCGCGACGGCGATGACAACGCCTCGCCGATCAGCGCGACGGCACCGGAGACGCGACGGCGACACACGACTTCCTCGCGTCGTTTGGGTGAACGTCGAAGGCGGACTTGTGAGCCGTGACGAGCCACGACGGCGAAAAAAACCAGCGCGATCTTCGCGCTGTAAATGAGGCACGACCGTAAAATCCGCCCCCATTCTGTTTACTTATCAAACGCCTAAAATACCTTGACCCATTCAATGTATACTGAAAACCCTATATTGTAAGTTATTTGTGGGCAAATTTATTAAATTGGGGATGTTTTCAATATAATTTATCAAAATGGGAAAAAATTGAAAGGTTAGCAATCTAAAGCCAAACGGGTCTGGTGTTTACAACTGCTGACGTGTTATTGATTTGAGGAGAATTTTTGTAAAGTGTGTCCAGTCGTTTCTGATAGAATCGACTGTAGTAGACATTCAGGTGAAGCATTGATTGAATTGTTGCGTATTTTGGATATTATATAATTGAGTGGTGTTGGATACTTATAATCAGTGTTTTCATAACCAGATCGGTGACCAAACCGGACAAGGCACCGGTTCACGGTTCAACCGGTCCAACCGGTTGGATCGGCGGTTCAACCGTTAAAATAATTTATACTTATTTTTAAATATTTTATATGTTAAATAAAATAAATATCCACTTATAAAATTAAATAAATACAATAGAGTCATAAAATAATAACACAAAATACAAAAGAGACAAAATAACTCAATCAAAATAGGTTCTCTTTAATTTCTTATAGTTCTTCAGTAGTTAAGATTTTTTTTTTTTTGGAAAATAAGTTTTTGAGTTTTGGTTTGATTAGAATTAAGAAGACAAATAAAAATAAGTAAAAAAAATAAATATTACTCCCTCCGTCCCTGAACACTTTGCACACTTTTCTTTTCGGTCCGTCCCACAACACTTTGCACACCCAAAAATGGAAAAAAAATTCAACACTTATTTACAATAATGCCATTACTAAACCACACAAATTATTTCTAATTAAACCCAAATTATAATTACCCAAATACAATTATAATTACCCACTAATTAAAACACACACACACACACACGTAATTAACACACACACACACACACCCAATTAACACACACACACGAAAATACACACACACACACTCTCATCTCATTTTATCTCTAACCCTAGCTTCATCTCTCTCTCTCTCTCTCTGTGAAACCCTAGCCTCCATCACCCTCTTTTCCGTCATCCACGA